>CM059199.1:25271082-25632012 GCA_030323885.1 Branchipolynoe longqiensis
AAGATGCGCACTATAAAACTACCATAGTCATTTCCTTTCCAAATAATCGTTTGTTGCATGTGCCTGGCTGATATTAAGTGCGCGTCAGGCGTGATGCATTAAACGCCCACCCCCCGCCCCTAGCCAGCCACCCGCACCCGCCCCCTCGCCCCGCCCCCCGCTCTCCACCCACCGACCCCTGTCCACTGCCCCAGGCCCCTGCCCCTGCCCCTCCCCCGCCCACCGGCCACCGCCCATCGCCCACCGTCCACCCCCCACCGCCCACCGCCCACCACCCACCGCCCACTGTCCACCGTCCACACCCCACCGCCCACCGCCCACCGCCCACGGTCCACCGCCCACCACTCACTGACCACTGCCCACCGCCCATCGCCCACCGCCCACCGCCCACCGCCCACCACCCACCACTCACTGTCCACCGCCCACCACCCATCGCCAATCGCCCACCGCCCACCGCTCACCTCCCACCGCCCACCTCCCACCGCCCACCGCCCATGCCCATCGCCCACCGCCCACAGCCCACCGCCCATCGCGCATTGCCCATCGCCCATCGCCCATTGCCGATCGCCTACAGCTCAAAGCACCCTGTCTGTACGACACACCTCCATCAGACACAACACCTTCATAGTGACCAACAACAAAAAAGCAATTGCTTCGAGATGCGTAGCCACAATTATGGGGATAAATAAACCACTATCCATTAAAAGAAGCAAAATCCTAAAAGTATGTCAACTGTATTTTCATCATGATTTAATAACCCAGTGTCAAACTGCCGCTACCAGCACGCACGCCCGCATCAGCAAAAGGGTTGTAAACCAACAGGCAGGCACTGCTTACATTCTGCCGCAGCTCGCTATATTCATACTTACTGATATGTATATTGAATAAACTCATCATATACATGTATACATACACATGCAATGATTGTGCGGGAGCAGCTCACTATATAACTTACTGATATATATATTGAATAAACTCATCATATACATGTATACATACACATGCAGTGATTGTGCAGGAGCCCCGCAGGTAGGTCTCCGATACCACTTTTCCATTACCAGTCTTCAATACAGGAGAGCAGGCACGTACACTGCACCAACCCACTGTGATAAATCACTGCTCTCAGTGTGGCCCATTCAGTACCGTTGTAAGTAGTATTTTCCACATAGTTGGGGCTTTGCGTCAGGCGATCAGCCCCCCGACGCACCCCCCCCCCCCATACCTTACACGCTACTCAACATATTGCACCCCGACATATCCACCTCACCACCTCCCATCTTCCCACCCCCTCACCTTCCCACCTCCCCACATCACCACCTCCCCACATCCCCCACATCCCCGCATCCCCACATCCCCACCTCCCCACACCCCCACCTCCCCAACTCGTGACACTTAAACACGCACATCACACGCCCCACTCCCCTCCCAGCCCTTACACACCCACACACCCCTCGCTATTCATTATTTCCACTCACCTCACCCCTCATCCTCGCCTTCCCTCAACCTCATACTGCCACCCACCTCTTGTACCCACTTCCACCCCATCTCCCTCCCATCAAAACATCCAATGCCCTCTCTGCCTCGCGTCCCCAGCCCGCCTCATTCCCCACCCACCTACACAACCCAAACCTCCCCACACCCCACTCTCCAACACCTCCCACTTCACCGTGACGCACTTCACATCGACCGTCACCCATCTCCCTCAGCCCGCACCATTACATTTACACTCTACCTGCCATTGTCCCGCCTCACCCCACAAACCCCAGCCCGCCCCCCCCCCCCCCCCCCCCCCCCCCCCCCATGCCCGTCCCACACCGACCCGTGCCGTGGCGCCGCCTGGTGTGCGGACGCGAGTTAGGGTGATGGCCGTTTAAAAGACACACACCGCTGCTGAGTTATGCAGTCGTTGTTTAAGCGGACCGTGCGGACAGATTGCCAGTTATTGCTCGTATATATTAATCCGTGCCTGGAAGAAGATATACCACCAGGAGTCGAAGGGTGATCGGAGGTGGGAGGGAAGGGGGGGGTGGAGGAGAGAGGAGAGGAGAGGAGGAAGGAAGGGAGGGGAATGGGAACAAAGAGGAGAGAGGGGAAAGGGATGAAAGGGAGAAGGAGGAGATGGAGGAGAGGGGGATAGGGGGAGATGGAGGAGAGGGAGGGATAGGCTATGGATAACGGACGAGAGAGAGGAGAGAGTATGAGAAGGGAGAAGAAGAAGGAGAAGGAACGTGGAGAAGGCTGGAAATTGGTCAAAAGATAATGGAATCCAGGATTTGTCGGAGGCGGGTGGCAGCAGGTAGAGGGCGGATGGCGTGCGGGTGGAAGACAGGTGGAGAGCCGGTGGTGGGTGAGTGGAGGGTACAGATTGGGTGAAGGGTGAGTGGGCGGCGGGTGGAGGGTGGATGGAGGGTGGGTGGAGGGCGGGTGGAGAACGGGTGGAGGACGGGTGGAGGGTGAGTGGGCGGTGGGTGGTGGGCGGGTGGAGGGCGGGTACTGACCGGGTAATGGGCGGATGGAGGGCGGGTTGAGGGCGGGCGGAGGGCGGGATGAGGGCGGGTGGAGGTTGGGTAGAGGGTGGATGGTGGATGGAGGCCGGGTACTGGCCGGGTAATGGGCGGGTGGAGGGCGGGTGGAGGGCGGGTAGTTCTGGTAGCGTGTGGACAGGGTTCTCTTGCCACCTGACAACAGACGCGCTAAAAGCTGATGGCCATAATAAAGCGCTTAGAACGAGCGCCCTCTATCGGGCGGGCACACGGGCACTAATCCCCGCGTGGGGGGGGGGGGGGGGGGTGTGGCCCGCTCCGCCCCGGCCGGCCGAGGGCTTGTTCCTCCTAAAGGGGTCAGCTGACGTAACGTCGGTCTGAAGCAGATTGCGCGCGCAGCTCCTTGCCGGATCAACTCTGGCTGACTGTAAGCTGCTGCCATTGTATATTCATTTTAATTCAGGGAGGAGTCAGTTTCCCAACAGACAAGGGCCTGCCCTCCCTCCTCCCCTCACCCCCTCCCCCCCCCCCCGCCCCCTCTGCTGTCCATGGACAATCGTTCAGGTTGCTTTGTCAATCAATCCCGGAAGGCGGCTGAGTGGAAGTGGCGCCCCCTATCTAGCACTGCACACGCGGGGCGCCACCAGGGGGCGTGTCATACTGTGCAGTAAGCGGCACATTGTGGGACACGTGGACCCGCTGTGTTGCGCATTCCCAGTGGCGACAGACTGCCGTCAGACCGCCACACACTGGAGGCTGAATGGGGGGGGGGGGCGAGAGGGGGGGGGGAGAGAGCGAAGGGCGGAGCCTGGTGTCGGGGCCAGAGGCGAGGGCTGAGGGTCCAGAGGCAAGGGTATAGGGCATGTATAACTGTCTGCCTAGAGCAAATCTACACCACAATACAACTGGTTACAGCAATTTCCCATCGACTGATTACTGCAAGCTTAGTGCTTAATCTGAGCGGGTTTCGAGAACAAGTAATTACACGAAGTGTGTATGATATTTGAACCAATTGTGAGAAGTTTCTTAGATGCTACATCGGCTGCAATGTGCCCAATTGCGTTTGGTTTGGTTCGGACGACATGCTCCCCCCTAAACACACTGCACCTTGGACTATACTTCAAATGGGTGGAAGAGTACATCTTCTGTCCACTTGAATGACGAGTTGGCTTTCATACCTTTAGTACAGTTGACCACAGCTCACCAGCAGGTCATCACTTCTCAGCGAGCTGGTGATGAACACTTTTTCCCCAATCGCCCTACTACTACAGTTATTACTTTGTTTTCCTCATAGAGCTGGCCATGTGTGCTACTACGTCTTTGTAATGAGGACCAGACGGGATGTCCGAAGGAGTTGAACGTCCGTCTCCCGTGTGGGTAGGTCGTGGGTTTTGAACACACTGGTTCGAACCCTGGTCGAGTCAAACAAATAACTTCAAAATTGATACTTGTCGCTTCCTATCCAGACGCTCGGCCTTATTAGGATAGGCAAGGACTGGATTGCTCAATCTCAGGATAAGCAGACTGAGTGGGATATCAATTCTTGGTGATGGTGATGGTGCAGATACCAATGGGGCAGTACTATAAAGTCACCATGAGTGTGCACTGTCAGAAGTTGGTACCCGTCCTGATGTACCTTAAATGTAGCCAGGACGAAACACTCCAACAAGCAACCAATCTTCTTAAATACTTGTTACTTGCACCTCCTTTTCTGAATCTGCTTAAAGTAAACTTAAATCAAAATAAGTGATTCCCACTTTACATGCTGATACAGCTAGCTGCAGAAAGCGTGCTACACTGCACCACTTCGTGAAGCCAAGCCGATAACTTTACTTTGCTTAGCAAAACCTAGGCATTTTCTAGATCTGTGTAGCCTGGTATTATTTGGTTGCTGGAGCTATCTGACCGTGACACCGGTCTGACGTGAGTTGACGATCTATTAGCCGCTCTGCTCGACCCACAAGTCACTCACTGTTAAATACATGCACTCCGTCCTGGATTTGTCAAGTTTCATTACTAATAAAAAGTCTTTAAACCTAATACTTAATACCAATTAACTCTTACTTATATTTTTTCTCATACTTAGCCTCGTCTGTTTATTATTTTGGCATAATAACCTGCTAACAGATTTGGCATGTCTATATATGACCTATTATAATTTTAGTGGTAATGCACCAAGGACTAACTATACCAATATTGACTCCAAAATTTATGAAGTCTGTTTTTCAATGCATTTACTGATGGAGCATCAACTATTTTGGCTGGAAGCCTATTCCATGTGTTTACCTCTCTATCAAGGAGACAGTGTTTCCTCCCTCAAAAACGAATCAAAAGTGTTAATTCATGCTCTCTGAGGACAACATGTGTACAGCATGTCACACCTGACTGACGCTAGTTGGGGCAAACACCATATCTGACTACACTAAAGTAAGCTGGCATTGACAAGAGGACGGTTAGCATCGTAGAACAGGGGTTCAACATCCTAGTACGTGCTATCCTAAGTCACCGACACTTACAGCAATGTTACAACTGACTCCAGTAATGTCAAATGGTCCTGCACCTTTGGCTATGATTTATAATTGGAAATCGCTGCATTCGCTTCCCCCACCCAAACTCACTCAGACCAGGTTTGCACGTTCTCATCCTCGTACTAATTATGGACATTAGCAAAGTGTAGAATAGTACCTCATAGTAGGTACCATTCTACATGTTGCTGATATCACATAAATAGTATGAGTTACACTTACAAAATGTTCCAGTCAGTTCTACCAAGTTGAGTTGTGACGTCCACTAATGTCAAACAACCTGCATCTCCCAGCAGCAGCCTGCTCGATGCACGAGTGGCTGCAGACAGCCTGCCTTTCGGTTCATATTAACCGTGACACAGATCGGGCTGGTCAAGTGAGGTTGGCACTAAAACCAGCGGCTCTCACAAACGCAACACCACTTCTACCTCCTCCGGGGTCAGCTGAATAAGGGTCACGCCCAATCTGTTTCCGGGTCAGTCGAATCCCATAAGTCCTCGCTACAATATGGCTAGCAGACAAAGCGAAGGATGGGAGAGGGGGAGGGGTGGGGGTGAGGGGGGAGGACGCGGTCAGGCGCGGAGGTACAAGGGAGGATATGGAGGGAGTAGAGGGGCAGGAGCCGGAGGGGTGTGTGCAGGAGAAGTTGGTTATACAAATTGCTACCGGCGCTTTCCACTTCACGAGAAGCAGACCTATCAAGGATGCCCATCTCACATGCCACTACCCACACACACCATACATGCCACACCACATCCCACACCAGGCATGCCACACCCACCTTGCATACCACATCCCACACTGATTATGCATGCCACACCCCACATCCACCATGCATGTCACATCCCACACCCACCCTGCATACCACATCCCACATCCACCCTGTATGTTACCCCACACATCCACCATGCATTCCACACCCCAGAGACACTATGTATGCCACTCCCCATACCCGCCATGCATGCCATACCACACAACCATCATGAATGCCACACCCCACATCCACCATTCATGCCACACCCCACACCCACCATACATACCACATCCCACATCCACCATACATGCCACACCCTACACACACCATGTATGCCACACCCCATAACCACCATGCATGCCACACCCCACATACACCATGTATGTCACACCCCACATCCACCATGCATACCACACACCCCAGCCACCATGCATGCCACACCACACATCCACCATGCATTCCACGCCCCACACCCCTTATGCATTCCACACCACAAATCCACCATGCATGCCACACCCCGCACCCACCATACATGCCACACCCCACAACCACCATGCATACCACATCCCACATCCACCATGCATGCCACACCCCACACCCAACATACATGCCACACCCCACAACCAGCATGCATGTCACATCCCACTCCCACCATTTATGTCACCCCCCACACCAACGATGCATGCCACACCCCACCACCACCATGCATACCACATCCAAACCACACCATGCATGCCACACCCCACACCGAACATACATGCCACACCCCACACCCAGGATGGATACCAGATCCCACACCCACCATGCATGCCACACACCACTGCCACCATGAATACCATGCCCCACATCCACCATGCACGCAGCAACCCACCCCCACGATCCATGCCACACCCTAAATCTAGCATGCATGCTACATACACCCCACACCCACCATGCATGTCACACCCTACATCTACCATGCATGGCTTGTCCCACACCTACCATGCATGTCACACCCATTATGTCCACCATGTATGGAATGCTCCACGCCCACCATGCATGGCACGCTCCACATCCAACGTGCATTCAATGCCCCACATCCACCATATATACATCCACCACGCTCACCACGCCCACCACGCCCACCACGCCCACCACGCCCACCACGCCCACCACGTCCAACACGCCCAACACGCCCAACACGCCCAACATGCCCACCACCACCACGCCCACCAAACCTACCACGCCCACCATGTTCACCACGCCCACCACGCCCACCACGCCTAACACGCCCAACATGCCCACCACGCCCACCATGCCCACCACGCCCACCACGCCCACCACGCCCACCACGCCCACCACGCCCACCACGCCCACCACGCCCACCACGCCCACCACGCCCACCACGCCCACCACGCCCACCACGCCCACCACGCCCACCACGCCCACCACGCCCACCACGCCCACCACGCCCACATGTTGGTGCCCAGGTGCTGTGGCGTGTTGCCACCTGCGATCAGATTGGATTTAAGTCCTGGCGACCAGCTCCTGTGTCTAGGGAAATTTACCGAATGGGCGCATGCGCGGTTTGTATAGTCCGTGCGAATCCCGTTAGGTGGTGCCCTACTGGATAGAAAGGTACCGGCGCAGTGATGGGTGGGGCGGCCACAAAGTGTTCTAACTTACTGCACTCTGATGCACATTGTCTGTTGTCTATCCCGCTCTATGGTCGAGAGTCAGAATAGTACGCATGCAACTGCGTGGTTGCACATGGGTCAAAGACAAGGCACAATGCCCACTTGTGAACATTCTGGCACTACTGAGACATAGGGTCATGCCTCCATGAATGTACAGTAATAACGTTCATATTATATTGCAAATGCACGGCTACATTTGACTAGTCACTGCAAATATAATGGCCTGACATCATATATGGGTACAAAATATTAAGTGTGCAACGATAGGTCTGACTGCAGTAAATCGTCCACTGACAGCTTTATTATGATATATATGTGTTTCAATTTTCCACCCTACCGACTTCTACGATCATTCAACAGACGTGGTGGCCCAATCGGTAGAGCGCAGGCCTGTCATGCAGAAGATCGGGAATTCGATTCTCGGTCGTGTCAAAATTGACACTTCTCGCTTCCTAGCGAGGCGCTCGGCATTAATAGGATAGGGCAAGGACTGGTTAGTTCAGTGTCAGGATAATATCACTGAGTGGGATATTGGGTCATGGTGCTGGCAGCCTGCTTTTTGAGTGGGGCAGTACTATAAAGTTGCCATGATTGCACACTGACACAAGTCGGTACCCGTCATGATATGACCTTAGATGTTGCCAGCATATAAAATTCCAACAACTAACCAATCTATAATCATTTAAGGATGACAACCGACTCATAACGGTATACAGTCAAGGCAGCTTTATTGTGCTGCTCCAATGTCATACCATACTATCACACTCATGGCCTAATATGACACTGGATCACGTGTGACTGTTTCAGTGGAAGCCAGTATGTAACCCATCAGAAAGGCGCCAGGCAACTTATGCCAAGTACACACCTACCGTTTAGGATTCGCGCACTAAAATTCGTGACTCGACCCGACGCTCTTAAAACTGAAAACGTGCCGATTTTTCGAATCGCGAATCACAATCGTAATCGGCCTGTTTTAGCCCTAAAACTGAGTTTTTAGTCGGGAATCGCAATCGCTAGGTGTGCGTGGGGAGCACACACCTAGCGATTTTTGTGTGTGAAACGGGCAGTTTTAGATCGTATGCGGTAGGTGGGTGCGCACAAACTGTAGGTGTGTACCTGGCATTAGCAACAATAATCGATGTTGAAAGCATTTGAGAATACCGCCTGCATTAATGCATTCCCACAGCCGTATACCACCATTTATGTAGCTGTCTACAAGTCAGGATTCGATGTGCATGTATCCATCCGCGTAGCAAGTGCCACCTGCATTATTGCACTAACACACATGACGCTTACCACATAACTACGTCCTACATCCTGGCATGGTGTCTATCTTATGAGAACATTATTTTCATTGCTAATAAAATTTGAGAATTGAGAAAAGCTTAGAATTTAAAGACAGCTTAAGAGATCATGGAAAAGCGTTCAAACATTAAACACATACATTAATAATAGGCCGGTAACTGTAGAAACTCATAACATCACTTTATGGTGCCATAGTATCGGCCTCCAGAAGAGCACTGAAATACGTGATGGCATTGATGCAGCACTGAATTGATAGGTGGCGCTGTGATTGGGTTAAACAACACAAAAGTAATGTAGCGGCGAACTGATAGGTAGCGCTGTGATTGGATTAAACTGCACTACATTAATGCAGCAGTGAATTGATAGGTGGCGCTGTGAATGGGTTAAACATCACTACACATACATAGAGGTGAACTGATAGGTGGCGCTGTGAATGACCTAAGCAGCAAAACCGTAATGAAGCACTGCACTGATATGTGGCGCTATGAATGGGTTAAACATCACTACACATATATAGAGGTGAACTGATAGGTGGCACTTTGAATCACCTAAGCAGCAGAACCGTAATGAAGCACTGCACTGATAGGTGGCGCTGTGAATGAGTTAAACAGCATTATACTAATAAAGTGGTGAGCTGATAGGTGGCGCTGTGAATCGGTTAATGAGCACTATACTAATGCAGGGGTGGTGAACTGATACTGTGATAGGTGGCATGGTGAATGGGTTAACGAGCACTACAGCTATGAACTGATATGTGGTGCTGTGAATGGGTTGAACCGCACTACACTCATGTAGCTGTAAACTGACGGGTGGCACTGTGACGAGGTTAATGAACACTACACTAATGTAGCTGTGAACTGATGGGTGGCACTGTGACTAGGTCAATGAACACTACACTAATGGAGCTGTGAACTGATAGGTGGTGCTGTAATTGGGTTGAGCCGCACTACACTCATGAAATATTTAACTGTTATGTGGCGCTAAGCAAGATTACGCTAATGAAGTTGCGCTGTGAATGAGTTAATTAATACAGCTTTCCATTTACTTTCCTCACCTCTATTCAACCTATTCACGCCGCGGCCATGTTGAAACCAGACCAAGGGCACTTACGCGGCTGCTAGGCACCGCTGTATGTAAAGTAATGTGAATACATGTTTGTCGAAAAAAAACTCTCGAAATCACTCAAATTTGAGGGTATTCATTTTTGAAAGTAAGATATTCATCTTTGCATACCTGTTTTCTATCTATTGACCAATTCTCAGGAAGATTGGGTGAACCTTGCATAGTGATTTTTCCCATTCTTTAACTACAATGTGACTGTCAACTTCAAGTCTGCATAGTTATGGTGATATCATGCAATGCAGCACTCTCAGCGTATCTATCTGTGCAACACAGTTAAATAACTAGTCTTAGTAATTACAAATTAATAAAAGCTTTAAAAGGGTTAACATATATGTTTTAAATATATCTATATTAAGAAAGTTATGCAATTTTGAATTTAAGAAAAGATTGGCAGCCAAGGTGAGTGACTTTGTTGACATTGCCTACTGAAATGCATCACTCAATCTTCATGAAAATTGACCAATAAATAGAAAAAAGGTAAGCAAAAATGATTATGATAGCTTCAAAAGTTAATATCTCCAAATTGTACTCCTTTAAGTTATGTAGTAGTTCATGCACATTGGCACACATTAGTGTCTTATGGCCATTTCCAATATCGATGCTTACTCAGCCTCGTTCTGATGCCTAATTAGGTCGCGCGTGAATAGGGTGAATTCCCTATACCTACAATGAATCTTGGACAAATATCTTGATGAATTACGTAGCATATATTTCCATATTTTTAATGTCGACAGTAATCATCCGTGTAAATAACCACTCAATGTTCATTGTTAACAGTAATCATCCATGTAAATAACCACTCAATGTTCATTGTCGACAGTAATCATCCATGTAAATAACCACTCAATGTTCATTGTCAACAGTAATCATCCATGTAAATAACCACTCAATGTTCATTGTCGACTGTAATCATCCGTGTAAATAACCACTCAATGTTCATTCTCAACAGTAATCATCTGTGTAAATAACCACTCGCTGTTCATTGTCAACAGTAATCATCCATGTAAATAACCACTCAACATTCATTGTCAAGTGTAATCATCCATGTAAATAACCACTCAATGTGCATTGTCAACAGTAATCATCTGTGTAAATAACCACTCAATGTTCATTGTCGACAGTAATCATTCATGTAAATAACCACTCAATGTTCATTGCTCCAGTGCTGATAAACGAACTTCTGAGAAGAATACAAATGTTAATTCTCGAAGCATTGTTTTACTGTCACTGTCAGCTTCGCATAACCGTTCAGAACCAAACCAAGCTCCTCACTCATCCCAGCTAAGGTCACTGCCATCTAACTAAGCATTGGAGGAATGCCACTAAACCCTTTATGTGAGGAGGGAATCTGCGCGATGCGGAAAACAAAACAATTAACCTGCTTCCTTTAATGGATCGGGACCGAACCCGATATGTGAGGAGTGAATCTGCGTGAGGCGGACAACAAAACAATTAGCCTGTTTCCTTTAATGGATCGAGACCGAACCGGTTATGTGAGGAGGGAATCTGCATGATGCGGACAACAAAACAATTAGCCTGTTTCCTTTAATGGATCGGGACCGAACCCATTATGTGAGGAGGGAATATGCGCGATGCGGAAAACAAAACAATTAGCCTGTTTCCTTTAATGGATCGGGACCGAACCCGTTATGTGAGGAGGGAATCTGCGCGATGCGGAAAACAAAACAATTAGCCTGCTTCCTTTAATGGATCGGGACTGAACCCATTATGTGAGGAGGGAATCTGCATGATGCGGAAAACAAAACAATTAGCCTGCTTCCTTTAATGGATCGGGACCGAACCGATTATGTGAGGAGGGAATCTGCGCGATGCGGACAACAAAACAATTAGCTTGTTTCCTGTAATTGATCGGGAGCAGACGGGATAGCCGAATGAGTTATAGCATCTGTCTCCCATGTTTGTAGATCGCGGGGTCGAAGCCTGTTTGAGTCAAACCAATGTCTTAAAAATTGATACTTCTTGCTTCCTAGCCAGGCGCTCGGCATTATTAGGATAGGGCAAGGACTGGTTGGTTCAGTGTCAGGATAATGTATCTGAGTGGGATAACAGGTCATGGTGCTGGCAGCCTGGTCTTCCAGTGGGGCAGCACTATAAAGTCACCATGAGTGCGCGCTGTCACAAGTCAATACCCGTCCTGATATGACCTTAGATGTTGCTGGGACGTAAAACAACAAACATTAATGGATCGGAAACCTTTGCCAATATAAACGTCGGGGTAGGAACACAGAAGGTGCCCGGTTGAAGTGAGATTATGGGGCGTGAGTACACTGGAGGGTCGATGGCTCTGCCTTCATGGTACACCTTCCCGGATAATGAGGAGGCTGATTGCTGGTTCCGCTCACTCCTCTCAGGGTAAGTCGTGCGCTGGTACCGGCCCGCTGGCTCCCGGCGGGCCAGGGGCAGTCAGCAACCTGGCACCCGGTTCGGCCGCTAGGTGGCCGCAGGGCATAGGCAACAATCATACATGTACGCATATATATGGTGCATGGTAGACAGTCCCGGGTCTACATGCGAAACACACATATATTTATTATATAACTATATACAGGCGTATGTATATATGTGTATATATATACACTATATATATATATATATATATATATATATATATATATATACATATATATATATATATATATATATATGTATATATATGGTGTATATTTAATTATGCGCGTATAAAGGCACGGAATGAAATTCCTGTTATTATTTCTTATTACTTGCTATACGATGTCATGCTTTGTGTCTGGCCTCACCATCCACACAAACGGTGGCGCCGCCTCAGGCGCAAACCGGATTTAAAAAAATTGGAAACTGAGAACTGGTGAGGATTGGGCCGTTCCACCCGGGGTCTGGCGATGAAGTGGACGGGGAGTGCCGCCGATGTGAGGACTGGACTAAGGCGACCCCAAACCCTGCCGAATATGTACAGTATATGGTCACCCAGTTGCTTGCTCTCTTACACCGGTATATACAACTTTTGTATATCCTGGTTATATATGTGAAGTGGGCGAGACTATGCTCGAGCTGTAACTATTGCGGGCTTGGGTTGATCAACCCGCATTTGGAAACGCTCTGATGTTTTAGAGAAGATTTAGGCTTTAATTGTCGGAATTCCAAACTGTTGTGAACTTAATGAATGAAATGGGGAAGGGTGTATTTATTTGTATCAATCGTTATTAAAGAACTTATATTGTACCAGTAGGAACATGAATAAAGTTGTGAGCTCAAAAAGTGATTGGAATGTCCCTTGCACTCTTTACTATTCTACAGTCCCTAAGTATATTAACCGCATTGGTCAATGTGATACTGATATTAGATTATTCTATATATATATATATATATATAATTAATGGCCTTCTGCCCAGCGGGCTGTAAGAAGATGATCACCCCTCCGGGAACATAGTATCTACCTTCTTGATAAAAGCTTGAATTACCGTAATCACATCCAACTATCTAGGCTGTTCATAAGTGACAGCGGCGACATAACACAGAAAGGCTGCTTTGGTCTAGACTATCTAAAGTATTACATAACAAGCTAAATGGTTGGGAGGAGAGCTAGAGAATTAAAGGAATAATTAATATACGTCTATTAAATGCGGGAAGAGTGTCAATCCATATCTCTGTGGCACTCTGGCTTTCCGGCCTTAGCCCGTGTTCCACAGCGTGCAGGGGGTCAACCGGCGGCGGGACGAGAGGCGGCGGTACCCCGTGGCGGGCCAGGAAATTCACACGGAAATTATTATAGAAAATAACACATAGACTCGCATTAGGCTGAGGGTGGAAAAAAAAGTCGGAATGGTTAAGTATATATATGGTGGGCTTGGATAAAATAGACAGTTCAGAGGTAAACAAATATAATCATTTTACCTCGGTACTACGCCTCTGGCTCCTTGTAGCCCAGTCCATCCGAGTCCAGCAATTAGCATAATCAGCTCACAGGAGGAGGATGTGTTGTGAGCATCTCCAGCAGTTTTTCTACATTTACTACAAAACCAAACAGGTTAGTATCTTTTAAACTCAATACGTTGGTTTAGTTCATGTTAGCATTTACATACAAAGTTTTTTTTAACTTTTCGATAAGATATTACTGTTTTACAGCTTAGTTTCCATCCTAATTGGTATGATCGAAGGAACAATGCTTCCATTGTTCAGTTATTAATTAAGCCGCCCATTGCCGAATGGAGAGATGTTTGGCAGGAAGGAGCCAGTTACATCGTTGTCGATTCATTCCCTGGGTCTCAATAAGACTCCCCCTGTTGTGATTCTCCGAGTCCTATAGTATTTTCTTCAACTTGTTGGTGAAAAAGCCACAGGTGGGAGAAGTTTATAGGTACTTAGAGTGTGGGAGGGCATCGCTACACTGGTCCCTATGCCTCATTAGGATCAGGTCGTTACCCATACCGTTATCCTGCGACTGTTTGTTAGCCATATGCCTGCGTTAAACATTGATTTATTGCCATAAAATACTCTAGTGTAATCATACTCTAATTATCAGCGTGCTATTTCGCCTAAGACAATGCCTAATCATTTTTCTTTTTACTCACAGTCTCGTAGCCATGGCTATGAAGCGGAGTAAGGCAGAGGGAACTCATGCACTCATTGCGGATGAAGACGCTACACTGCCTGTGCGGGAACAAAGGTCACCCTCTCCAGAACAAAGGGAATCTGAAGAGGCAGGAGGGTACGAAACTGGCCCTGGCCCCGCTGATAGGGACGTAGACGAACAGGTTGCCAGGCTAGTGCAACAAAACATGCAGGAAATGCTACCATCTAGAGTGGTTACATCAAAGAAAAGGGGAAGCCAGGAACCGCATGGTTGTGATGAGTTGGAATAGGAGGACTATTCTGAGGATCAAGCCTCATTTGAGGACGACTCAGAGGAGGAGGTGTTTGTGTCTGCACGACCGCAAACACAAGAAGAATAATTCATCAGAAGTAGACGAGTACACGAGAGCCCATAAACAGAAGCCCCTCATGAAGAAATCAAAGAAAAAGTCTAAGAAGAGGAGGAAACACAAATCCTCCTCTTCAGCCTCGACATCAGACTCATCAACAACGAGTTCAGACTCGGACACTAAGCACTCTGGAAAATACGCTAAATCTTGTGGGAAAGAAACAAAAAAGTGGAAGTGCCTAGATGTAAGAAAATACACATAACAATGCTCATGAGGAAGACCATCCAAGGCCACTTTAACACCTTCAAACCAGCAGAGGTCATACCCAAGATGCCAGCGAATTTCACAGGAATTAAAGGAATTCCGGAATCCACATCAAGGAGATGGACCCTGAAGTAAAACTCAGTGAGGAGAGGAACAAATTTAAGATGGCTCTCTACACTGTGCACAAGGGGGTACTCTTGGTTCTTACAGCCATTGCACCCATCGCCACCAGGATGATGGTACAGAACAAGTTCTCGTCTCTCTGTGATGATATGATGGAGGAATTGTATTACTAACAGCAACCAGCAACTTCCTTTCCTTTAAACAGTTTGAAAACGTCTTCAAAGAGGTCTGCACAAACGCTGGGAAAGAGGTGGTGCAGTCCAAAAAGATCCCGGACAATGATGGAAAGGAATATACCCAATTCCTAGCACCAAAGTTTATTAAGGGCAAGCCACTGGATAAAGGCAAGATGTTCGGTGGACAACTGCAATACTTGTTCAAACAAGTAGAGACCAGCACCGGGTGTGGAAAAGACATGGATACCGACAACAAAATTGCCTGATGCCAACTCCAACTGCTTCAAGAAGCTGAGGCAGGATTTTCGCAACTGAAGAACTGGCCAACAAGGAGGCCAGTTCGGATCCAACTTCAGCTTCCAAGCCAGAGGAAGGGGCCTGTGGCAGTCATTCAGCTGAAACGAGAGGAACATGCCCTTCAAGTGGGAGTTCAACATTCAGAAGCTGTTCCCCAACCCAGGGAACAAATAGAAGTGGGACTAACAAAATAGCAACCAAAACAGTAAGCAATACCTTTCAAGCCAGTAACCTCAATAACTAACTGTCTTTCGGAATGGAATATAGTTACAGATAACATAAATATCCTTAGCCTAACAGAAGGTGTAAGGATTCCATTAATAGAAGAACCTATTCAACATAGAATACCATTTCCATATCGTTTTCAATGTGAAGCATTAAACAATCAAGTCCTAAAGTTTTGCAAAAAAGTCATTATAGAACTAGCACTACATATTGCTGGCAAATTTATCTTGAATATCTACTTAAGACCCAAACCAAATGGGGATGTTAGGCTAATTTTAGACCTAACCTTAGTTAACAAATTTGTAGAATACAAACACTTAAAAATGTTTTCATTAGAAACAGCGAGAGACTTAGTCACACAAGGCACTTGGCTAGCCAGCATTGACCTTAAAGATGCATACTACACAGTGTCCATCTATAAACATGATCGGAAGTATTTAAGATTTTGTTGGAACGGAGAACTTTATGAGTTCACTTGTATGCCGAATGGACTGGCCTGCTGTCCACACATTTTCACAAGGTTACTCAAACCAATTTGTTCGCAAATGGCTAGGAAAGGACATATCATGTTCCCATACATTGATGATTCATTTATTGTCATCCAAACACAACAACAATGCCAAGCAGCAGTAGATAAATTATGTAAAATGTTTACAAATTTAGGTTTCTACATACATGAAACTAAATCAGTACTAATGCCAACAAACTCAAATTGTCTGGGTTTCTTTATTGATACCATAAACATGACAATTTCATTACCAGAACAAAAAGTAGATAACTTTACAACAACAGAGAACCAATTATTACAATTGAAGAAAACAAAAATACAACAAGTCGCAGTCTTGATAGGAATAATGATAGCCTAGGCACCAGCTATCTTATATAGCCAGGCCCATATCAAATCCTTAGAGATAGATCAAAACTTGGCACTGGCTCACACAAAAGGAAATTTCTAGCAGCCAAAGACACGTGAAGGCCTGACCTGACATTGCCCAACAACATTGCCATCAGCTGCTCTAAACACTGGGAGAGCAGCATCTGAAATAGACAACTGATGGAAGGACACGATGAAGAAGACCAGAAGGCCAAAACGATATAACTTGGTGGCTTTCACACATAAACAACTCACCCAACCTGACCGATTAGGATGGGAGAGCCTAACGCTACTGTCACAACAGACACTTCCTTGGAAGGCTGCGGGCCCATAGAGACCAACAGATAACAGGTGGCCGATAGATGGAAGATGAAATCTCTGACCACATTAATGTACTAGAGCTTACAGCCATTTACCTAGGACTTTGCAGTCTGGTTCACATTCCTAAAAATCATGTAAGAGTTCTAACAGATAACATGACAGCTATGGCTTACATTCATAATATGGGGGGGGACTTGCCCCAAGCCATGTAACAACCTGTCAAAACTTATTTGGGATTTGGCAGAGAAGCACAAAATATGGATAACAGTAGCACATATCCAGGCAGCCACAACATTTTGGCTGACAGGAAAAGCTGACACTTCCATGACCATTTAGAATGTAATTGAACCACAATATTTTCTACATTATTTGTCACAAATGGGGCAAGCCAGACATTGATCTCTTTGCATCACGCAGCATCAAAAAGTTACCAAAATATCTGTCTTGGCATCCAGAGTCAGAAGCCTGGAGAGTAGATGCATTTTCATTAATTTGGAATAATAAATTCTATTACATATTCCCCCCATTCAGCATTATCAGCAGAGTGGCCAGGAATATCAACATGGATCACACCCACACAGTACTGATAGTACCAGCAGGGGAAACACAACCATGGTTAGTGGCAATAACATCAGCAGCTTCCCAAGGGAAAGGAACAACCTTCAACATCAAGGACCACTAACAGTCCGCTGAGACATGTCGACAACACCCCTTTTTGCAATCCTTTCCTAAGAAAACATTTGGAACAATTTGGATCAGATAAAATAACAAAAGAAAGATTAATATCACATGCCTGGAGAAAAGAAACAGTTAAATTATACACAAGTTATTTAAAGAAATGGGGCCTTCATTGCCTTCTCAAAGGAGTCAAACCGCTAAAACCTACAATAGCTCAACTGTTACAATTTCTAAGGAAATTAGGAGACGAAGGACTAGGATTCGGTGCTATGAACGCAGCGAGATGTGTCATATCCATCATTCTACCAAGAATAGATGGACAAACAGTTGGGAAACATCAGTTAGAACATTGGTTCATTAGATCGGTGTATGAAAGAAACCCGCCCAAACCTAAATATAATAGGTTTTGGGATGTATCAATAGGATTCAAACTATTCAAGTCATGGCCTAGCAACAAACACTTGTCAATGAAAGACCTACAATTTAAATTATCAGTCTTATTATTGCTATTTACAGGACCCAGAGGCCAAACTATTGTGGCACTTTCACTAGATGGACTAAAAATAGATAAGGAAGAAGCTAAATTTGATTTACAGACATTACTAAATCAAATTGTACAGGGGATCCACTGTCCAGAGTACACATTACTAGTTTTCCGGAGGATAAACAGATATGTGTACTTTCGGCCATCAGGGTTTGCATATCTAAGTCATGCGGAATCAGAAATTCCAGACAACTACTAATCTCGAGAGACACTCTCACATGGTGGACTATGAGCAGGAGTCAACACTGAACATTATGCATCTCACTCCATGTGTGGAGCCATGGTCTCCAAGGCAAGACAATTAGGAATCTTGGTTAAAAGAATTCTTGCACAAGCTGGGTCAAAGACAGCTAGATCGTTTGCAAAACATTCCAATAAGCAACTGGAAAAGTCAAGAGGCATGGCGACAAGCCTACACACCAACTAGAAACAGGGGAGAAAAAACATTAAATTTATGTACTCATATATACATAAATGGATAAAAAATGAGATTACATAGAATTCTCCCTGGGCTATCCGTAGCCAGAGGCGTAGTACCAAGGTAAAATAGTATAGTTATACAAATCTTACCTGGGTAGAGATGATGGATAACTGGTGTTTTCCGGAGGTACTAGCCTCAGAGAGTCATGGGTCAGGGCCCACCCACCCTACCATCACTATCATTTTTGCTAGAACCAAATCAAAAACATGATAAGTATCCATATAGAGTTAAATAATTGTTTATCCTAAAAAGTATGTAAAAGATTGCTGGACCCGGATGTGCTTCCTTCTCCCAGACCCATGACTTTCCGAGGCTAGTACCTCAGGAAAACACCAGTTATCCATCATCTGTCCCCAGGTAAGATTTGTATAACTAACTATATATAAGTATCTATATAGGGGTAACCAGGGATGCGCAGATCTCTCAGCTCATCGATACATTTCCACATAATGTAGATGAATGAGACTGATGGATATTACATTAACCATGGTGCATCTAATTCTATCAGCGTTCTTAAGCAGCCACGTGATTAATTTTCGTTTTCTTATCAAATGAGGGTTGGGCATCCATTTCGCATTAAATCAGTAAATGTTTTCAAACCAATATTGTTATGTCTGTTTAATCGCATACATAATATTATAAATATATATGCACTATTGTGAATTGATAATATAGGTAGTAGATAACCAACCAGGAAACCACAACTCTCAGTACAGCATAATGATGACACATTTGATGATTAACTACAAAAGCTGTATCAGGTGACACAGTGCAGGGGATAACCAGACTGCCTGGTTAAAACATGGAATGGTCAATACTTGCACTGCCTAGTCAATACACCCATTGTGGATGGTCAGCAATCACAACACATAGTCAAGCCATATTGCCTGGCCAAAATAAACGACATGGCCAACACAGCGTACATGATGAATATGCACATATGGGTATTCATGCAGCGCGATCACAGCGATTTGTGACGAACACAATAAAGAACCAATCCAAGCAAGTAAAGAAGCAATCCGCGGGCCAGGCGTTATAACCACAGCGTGACCGCACACACCCGCGCACCCCACACACTCACACATGCGCTGTGCTAACTGCGGCCCACCGGGGACGCCCAGGCAGGATAGGTTGCACATGGCTGGACAGAGTGACGAGTTGGTTAGTTTGCTTGTTGTTGTTTTACGTCCTAGCAACATCTAAGGTCATATCAGGACGGGTACCAACTTGTGCCAGTGCACACTCATGGTGACTTTATAGTGCTGCTCCACTGGAAGACCAGGCCACCAGCACCATGACCTGATATCCCACTCAGTCACATTATCCTGACACTGAGCCAACCACTCCTTGCCCTATCCTATTAATGCCGAGCACCAGGCTAGGAAGTGACAAGTATCCATTTTTAGTCATTGGTTTTTAGTCGACCAGGGTTCGAACCCACGACCCCACGATCTACCAACACGGGAGACAGATGCTCTAACTCATTCGGCCATCCCATCTGGTCCTAGTTGGTTAGAGCACCCGCCTTTCATGCTGAATGGCGGTCGCCTAATTTCGAATCACAGGTCGCATCAACCAAGAGATATACAAAAACGTTCACTTGTCGCAAACTGTCGCCTGTCATTGGGAATCTCTAGGATGGTGCATTGGTCAGTATCAAGATAATGTGACTGAGTGAGCCACCTCATAATAATGTGGGCAACATGATGTGGGGCAGAACTAAGAGGTCTTCGTGAATAAGGGGTGTACAAGGCGGCCAGTCATTCACTACCGCGAAGCCCAGCTCCAGTTATATCCATGCTACACATTCTTGGAATCATGACGCTAACAGCAGGGCACCCTGATGAGGCAGCAATATGAAGCCACCTTGAATTTGCACTGTCGCAAGTACACGCCCATCGTCATGTGACCTCCTGTGTTGCTAGAATGTAAAACGCCAGACAATCAATATGCCGCCTGTGTTTGAGAGATATTGATCGCATGCCTCCTATATTGGTCTCAATCATAATACAAGAAAAAAGGATATATTTTTAGTTTGAATGCTTTCATTGATTGATGGTGATACAGGGAAAAAAACGTCTGCCTCCGATAATAATGACTTGTATCATAAATAGAACGCGTGTTTCAAACTGTATTTAAAAAAGAAAAGAAGACCAACGGGCCTTACATCGCCGATGCCCGACCATCATGCAACACGTGCATATGGACCATTGCCCCCAGAAACTCCACACACCACACACCCACACCACCCCCAACAGATCACCCTCACACACCACACACCCACACATCACACACACAACACCCTCACACATCACACCCACACACATTGTATACCCACACACCACACTCCCATACACCACACACACCACCCTCACACCCACACATCACACACACCACATCCAACACATCACCCTCACACACCACACACATTGTATACCCACACACCACACTCACATACACCACACACACAACACCCTCATACCTCACACCCATACATCACACACACCACACCCCCGCACCACACATCACCCTCACACACCACATACCCACACATCACACACACAACACCCTCACATATCACACTCACACACCTTGTATACCCACACACCACACTCACATACACCACACCCACAACACCCTCACGCATCACACCCACACATCACACACATCACACCCAACACATCACCCTCACACACCACACACCCACACATCACACACACAACACCCTCACACATCACACCCACACCCATTGTATACCCACACACCACACTCCCATACACCACACACACACCCATACATCACACACACCACACCCCCGCACCACACATCACCCTCACACACCACATACCCACACATCACACACACAACACCCTCACACATCACACTCACACACCTTGTATACCCACACACCACACTCACATACACCACACCCACAACACCCTCACGCATCACACCCACACATCACACACATCACACCCAACACATCACCCTCACACACCACACACCCACACATCAAACACACAACACCCTCACACATCACACCCACACCCATTGTATACGCACACACCACACTCCAATTCACCACACACTACACACCACACCTTACATATCACACCCCTACACCCCAACCCCAACACCACACCCACCCACCACACATCGCCACAACAAACACCCATACACCACACACCCACACACCACCCACACAACAGCCCGCATCCCAACACACACACATCACCGACCACACCACACATCACCAACCACCGTACGCCCCCACACAACCCCCCCCCCCCCCACACACACACACACCCCAGCCCACACGACCGCCCCCCCCCCCCCACATACCCCGCACTAAACCCTCTCACCGCAATCCTCCTGACGACACATACACATGGGGCATGTACTGTGTGGCGTGTGTGGGAGGTGTGTCGGTATGTGAGCGTGGAGGACGGCGTGCCCCCGTACTCCTGCTAAGCCGCCTGACTAAACGTGACACTCGCCATTCTAATGCACTGAACCAGCAAACCACGTTATGCCCTACTGCCTACCTGCGTGTACAGGTTGAAGGGTACGGACATGTTGTTTACCAGAAAAACTATCAAACTTTATCAGGAAAACTTTGACAACAGCTTAACATTCATCAAGAGGCAAATGCTTTTCGTACGACATTTAGCAATAACGTCGTCATAGTTGTGACTTCTGTGTGGTAATTCCAACTTTATAACTGTCACACAGAAGGCACAATCATGATGACTATATTGCAAATCACATTGCTAGTTATTTCGGTATTAGCCACGTGCCTACGTCCCATACAACGCACACTACGCATGCACTGTGAACTCCTCACCATGACCGATATAGCGAATGGTAGACAGGAAGTGTGAACACTTATTTGTCTCTCTTTTTTTTTGTACATAAATTGTCCCAAGCAGGGGAAATCCCAGTCACAGATGACTGGTCTTCCCCACTCCATTGCTGGTCGAGAGAAAGCCCAAGCCTACACTTTTACCGACCCAAGGGATTTTTAACCTCCCACACCAAATAGACATGGTATGAGAGAAACCGGCCTTTGATGACGCTGTAAGTTATACACAGCGGTGGAAATCCAAATTGGCAGAGCTGGGGGCATGGGGGGGAACCCTTATCCGTCCTGTATTCTCCATTCCTTACTCACCTCTTACGCCCTCCTTCAATCCTACTTCCCATCCGCTTTCGCCAGCCCAACGCTCACCCTCCCCCACCCTCCCCCACCCTCCCTCCTACCCTCCTTTGTGATCCCCCCCACCCTCCCTACAACCCTTTTCACCCTCCTTCACCCTACCTCCCCCCTCTCCCTCCCCACCCTTCCCCCATCCTCCCGTACTAATGCGTGCAGTTTTGAGGCAGGCCTCAATATGGATCAATAAGGATAATATTTTGTTAACACAAACAAAAACAGCACCGACAAAAAACAATCCTATTGGGTTTAGCAGTCACGTGACTGGGCAGGTTCGGGTCACGTGACTTTAATTGGCGTAATAATATCTTGGCCACAGCCAGACGCGTGATAGCGTGTTTGACCGGGGTTCCGATCCGATCGATGAGATTGTGACGCGTCTTGGCCGACGATCACGCACGATTCCGATTTGTCAGGTTGGGCTGGGCGAAGGTGAGGTGCCGGTGAGGTGGGGGTGGGGGTGGGGTGTCGGGGTGGTGTGGGGTGGGGCTGGGGTGGGGTGGGTTGGGTGGAAGTTATCCTGAGGGTTATCTGTGCTGCTACCAGCCAATATCTCGTCAGCAGGTATTATTCGCACACAAAGCCGGCCCCCGGCACGTACCCTGCGTGAAGTGTCTGTTTGACTACGGGAGAAAGTCAGTCAGCTATTGGAGTTTTACGTCCTAGTACCAACCGAACTCAAATCGGAAGGGTGACCACCTTGTGACAGTGCCCGAATGGCGACGTGCCCGTGGTACCCTACTGGGTTGGTTTGCCGCTGTCACTGACCCACTACACAGTGCCAGTAATGCCCTGTACAGACACACATTCATGGTATGAGGCTTTGATTTGCCTTCGCTGAGGATTGATGAACACATCAAACTCAGCAACTGCGCACAAGAGGTGTGTAAGGTTAGTCAGGTAGTTTCCGTGACTAGACTCTCTCTGTGTGTGCGTATATCATTACATACCATTTAACCAATTTTTTTTATAATTTAATTTAATTGTTGGTCCATTAGTTGTTTAAGCAGGGGAAATTTCAGTCATAGACGACTGGTCTTCCTCATTCCACTGCTGGTCGATAGAAAGCCCGAGCCTACACTTTTACCAACCCAAGGGATTTTTAACCTCCCACACCACATAGACACAGTATGAGAGCAACCGGCCTTTGATGACGCTGTAAGTTATACACAGCGGTGGAAATCCAAATTGGCAGAGCTGGGGGCACTGGGAATCGAACCGCCGACCCTCAGATTAGGAGTCTGACCTAGAAAAAAGTCAACACTCTAACCACTCTGCCACAGAGAACTCCACTGATAACTATTTATTTACTCTACATGGAGCTCTAGTGAGATGTGAGCATTGAAATGGACGATTTCCACCACCGATCGGCCCTCTAACATTACTGGAAGAACTCATGTAGGTAGCAGCGTAATTGAACAAACGCGAGACAGTTGTATATATAGTGGCATTTATTCTTACTAGTTTAGCTTGTTACATTAAGATTCAAGGTAGAAATGATAATAAGTTCGAGGATTTCAGGCACTTAACCCTATCGATCTATGTCATTAGTTAGGTGGGTGGGATGGCAAATCTACAGGAAGGTAGCACGACCGATCAGTTGAAAAGCTAAGGTTGAAGTGTCTAGACTTTGTAACTGCGTGATAGGCTTTGCTGTGAATTTACAGTAGGTGGCACGTCAATAGCGGCCAAATCGTAGTTCACAAGAAGTATGTAGGTGGCGCCAATGGTCACATTTTAAATCTACTGCGCAGTTTCAGTAACTGTGTAGTATTGAGTTCAAGGAATCTACAGTAGGTGGCGGGTCAATCGACGACCATTGAGTTAGTTCAGAATCAAGAATATAGGTGCCGCCAAAAGTCATTCAGGTCAATGGGAAATACACAGTCTCGCGATATCAATTACCCATGTTGCGCACATCATGGACAATGTGTGCTCTGTAGGAGAATGTCTTATAGACGATTTCTACTACCAACATTCCCTCTGTTGTCAGGGACAATAATTACGATTGTGGGTAGTAAGTTTCTACGCATGCTCTGCAGAAATTGGCTATTGAGAAAAGAAGACATTGGAATATTCTTCAAACATCTAGGAGAAAGACTCATTAGCCTATGCTGCTCACTAGGACCAGACAGAGTGGAGCTAGTAATCGCAAGTCCTCCCAGACATAGCAGTAGTTTAACTAGGAAATGTACGGTTAAATATTCTGGGAGATCTCTCTTCTCCGAAGGTCATAAACCAGCGTGAATTAATCTGAACTGGGCCCATTGAGTCACGTGATCGTGCTCCTGGATGGCGACCAAACCGAAAGCGCGTAAACCTGGAGAGTCGACCTTGCAGCTGCAAACTCGTCACTGAAGATGCAGAATGCAATGTAACATATTGGGGTTTCCGTGGAACCTTAGCACTATTCTGTTTAAACCCTGGCACCGTACATTCGAGTAGGATTGGAAAAAGTAGTGTCCTTGGAATGAATGAAAATGGGAAACATTGCACCTAGAGCAGATTTCGGACCCGACCTCTTGCATTCCGGGCCAGTGTGCTCACCATTACACCAGCTTCCTGATGACATAACCCTATCCACGCCCCTGTCTGTGTGAGTCCTACCCTGAAAGGTCAGTGCAGACTACTACAGTATCATGGTTTGGAAACCAGTAGCCCCTTGTTAAAAATATTACTTTATTGGTTGGGTAACACTTGCTAATAATACATTTTCTCAATGTATACATCTGAGGTGACCTAGCGAGAAGAGCACCAGCTTCCCGCATGAGGAGTCGTTGGTTCGAAAATAGAAGGCTGTTGCCTGTTGCTTGGTCATTCTGGAATAGGGACCAAGATGGTTGGCTGCCTTTCTCTCATGATAATGTGACTGGGTAGGATATTATATCATGGTTCCAGCGGCATTGCTTAGTGTTGGAACAGCAGTGTAACCTACTGATACATAGAAACTATTACCAGTCATCAGTCACGGTTAACCTCAGATTATGTTAGTACATGAAACCGCAATCAATCACCCCTACCCTGATAGCCCCGTGGCCCGTCCGTACCCGCTGCCCAGACTCTGCCACTTGCACGCCAACGTCTGGCAGTCGTGGTCCACAGGTCGCTGCGGCTCTGAGTAACACCAGCAGTAGTGGCGCCCCCTGACGGTCGCTCCTACACCACCTGTCAGCCACCACGCCTCGTCCTTTACCACCCAGCTTCCCGTCTGAGCTTCTTTTGTGGAGCTCCTTCCAGCTTTAACTCCTCCACAATTCCCCTTTATCGCCCACTTCTGCCAGTGGTCCCCCAAGCCCAAATCCCTCTCCACCTTGCCCCACACCCACACCCACACCCAGACACATGATCCACACCCACACCCACACCCACACCCACACCCACACCCACACCCACATCCACACCCACTCCCACACCCACACCCACACCCACACCCACCCCCACACCCACACCCACACCCACCCCACCCCCACACCCACACCCACACCCACACCCACACCCACACCCACGCCCACACCCACACCCACACCCACACCCACACCCACACCCACACTCACACACTGGACGCACACACAGGACCCACACACAACTTCCACCCATCCTGCCCCGAGCCAGATCCACAGGCAAACCTACCTACCACCACTCCTCACTGCCTACCCCTTTCCCTCAAACACACAACCCCTCCATGTTCACTATCCTTGCTGTGTCCTCTTTGAAGCCCTTCAGACACCCTTACCTTCCCCCTCCCACGTCCAGACTCCGCCATCCCACAAGTCTACAAACAAAGCAGTGAAAATGCTGAGCTCTGACCATCGATTCGCCTGAACCTGATCAGGTCATAAACTTGATCCACTCCTTTCCTCCTCCTGTACCTTCAGCCCCTTCCGAGTACCACCTCTCCTTCCCTCACCCCTTCCCACCTTCCTCCCCCCATCCGCACCTTCCTCCACGCCTCCCCATCTCCGACACCCCCGTCCCTACTTGACAGTTCCATCCATACCGTCTCGGATAAACACCCCAATCCCCTCTCCCCATTTCCCCTCTCCCCACACAGTAGCTTATGCCGGCCCAGCCTGACCCGGCGGGGAATTCATCCCGTACAACTGACCAATCAGCGACCGGCACACAACGCAAGCTCGGCCGGCTTTAACGGCGGCCTAACGCCGGCAGGGGGCGCCACGGTCGTCGCCGCATCTGTCAAGAAGGCGAAACCTGGAGCTCCCACAACTCACCTTACCGTTGTTCCCTTCCCCTCTTCTGCACACCACTCTTTTCGGACACCCTGGACCCGGCCTGACCGGTACCCTGGCCACCCTGGCGGGTGAGGTGTGAAGTATTAATGCACATGACCCCCGTTAGGAGCAGTGTGAACGGCCATTGCAAAATGGCTGATAATTTCGACCTATAACCGACAATTTGGAAAGACCCAAGACTAGGAAGAGAAGGGAGTCCCATTTGTCTTGTGCTATTTTTTCAATATTAGTTCTAGTTTATTCCGTGAAGAGGCACTAGGTGAGTTGAATAGACGTGACACTGCCACATTAACTTAGCAAATCTTTGCCCAGCATTTGGTGGATCAATGCCAAGCATGAACAAATACGAACACTGGAGGGACGCTCGCCTGTTCGATGGAGCCTGCGTGCTGTGCACCAAAAGGAGCATGCATTCCACCAGTGGAATCAAACAGACTCAAAATAAACTACTAATGCGGCTAGTATCATCAACTCCTCAGTCACACTGACACGCCGACCAAACAACGGCGAGGTCCTCAGTCAATATTACCTCTGATTGATGGCGGGTAAAAGCGACATTACTTTGTATAATCACGAGTGTTGGAATAAATAGAATGCTGTTATGAAATAACACTGAAGAGGGAGAGCCATCCTAGTGCCTGTTGGGATTGATTCTGTGATCGGGTAGGTTCAGGGGCTCCCTTTCCTGTAGGTGGTGTAATTAGGCGAGACCTAGGGGAGTTGGTATCGGGGGAGGCAGTGTCCGAGGGAATACAGTTCTAGTGCACCGCGGTACACAGATACACGACACCATGGTACACATATGCACCACACCTCAGTACACAGATGCACCACACCATGTTACGCATATACACAACACCACGGTACACATATGCACCACACCTCGGTACACACATGCACCACACCACGGTACACATATACACGACACCATGGTACACATATGCACCACACCTCGGTACACAGATGCACCACACCACATTACACAGAGGTAGCACACCGTGGTACACACATACCCAACACTGCGGTACACAAATGTACCAATAGGTGGTCCACAGATACACACCACCGCAGTAGACAGATGCATCACACCACGGTACACATATACACAACATCGCGGTACACATATGCACCCCACCTCGGTACACATATGCATGACACCACTGCACACATATGCACGACACCATGGTACACATATGCACCACACCTTGGTAGACATATGCACGACAGCACGACAGACATATACACGACACAGCGGTACACATATGCACCACACCTCAGTACACATATGCATGACACCGCGGTCCACATATACACGACACGGCGGTACACATATGCACCACACCTCGGGACACATATACACACCACTGCGAACCACAGATACACGACACCGCGGTACACATATGCACCACATATCGGTCCACATATGCACCACCCCTCGGTACACAAATACACCACACCACTGTACCAGAGGTACCACACCATGGTAAACATATACACGACCCCACGGTACACATATATGCCACACAACGGTACACATATAGACGATACCGCGGTACATAGATGCGTCACCCAGCGGGACATAGATGCACCACACCTCGGTACATATATGTACGACACCTCGGTACAGATATGTACCCCACATCAATACACAGATGCATCACACCTCGGTACACATATGCACCACACCTCGGTATACATATACACTACACCTCGATAGGCAGAGACACCATACCTCGGTACACAGAAGCACCACATCTCTGTACACCGAGGCACGAATCCTCGGTACATAGAGGCACCACACGCCGCTACAAGACGGAACCACAAGCAGATACTTCGACACCCCACCATTGCGAGCACAGAGTACATCGATACCACATCCATCACACAGTTGTACACCACACTGGTACCCGGTGGTACCACACACCGGATGTAACGGTCCAACATCAGTGTACAACGGTAACACATCCATCAAATAATAGTACCACATTCCAGCATTCAAAAGTACAACAACCACCACACATCAGTACCCCATCCAGGTACAAATCAACATCACAACTAGTGCACATTGGGACGAACTCCTGGTACAAGTAGGTCCAGTATCGCGACCAGCAGTGAACGATAGCACACGCTGGATAAAAAGCGCCTGGTGCCCCCCCCCCCCCCCCACACATACACCCGTTCTGCTCCCACACTACGCGCCCCCATCCACCCACACACACACACAGTGGCGGCTGAGGGCGGTGAGTGACGGTCGAACAGGGCGCGTGG
This sequence comes from Branchipolynoe longqiensis, assembly GCA_030323885.1. Taxonomy (NCBI): domain Eukaryota; kingdom Metazoa; phylum Annelida; class Polychaeta; order Phyllodocida; family Polynoidae; genus Branchipolynoe; species Branchipolynoe longqiensis. The sequence continues at coordinate 25,300,581 of CM059199.1, forward strand.
ATCAGGGAGAATTAGGGTCATTTTGTGTGGCCGAGTCAATACTGCCCGCCCACTACGAGCTCTCCCCGCCCGCACTGCCTGCCCCCTCCGCCCACCTAACACTCACACTGCCCGCTCTCACAACTCACCTGTCTGTGTGTGCACTGCACCAGTGTGTCTCCACCGCATCACACAGTGTGTAATCTCGGGGGCTGGACGGTTGGACCCCACTGTGCTCCCTGAATGTGTTTCCCAGAATGCGTGTCCCAGAATGTGTCTAAGAATGTGTCCCTGAAAATATACCAGCGAATGTGTGTCGCAGAATGTGTGCCCCCGAATGTATGTCCCAGAATGAGGGTCCCAGAATGAGGGTCTCAGAATGTGTGCAAGAATATGTTTCCCAGAATGTATATTCCAGAATGTGTGCCCCAAAATGTATCTCCCAAAATGTGTGTATCAGAATGAGTCTTCCATAATGTGTCTCTGAATGTTCACCCTGAATGTGGTCCGTTGAATGTGTCACTGAATGTCACTGCATGTGTCGTTGAATGTCTGCCCTTAAAGGTTTGTCTCTGACTATGATTCCCGAATGGTCTACTCGTGAATATGTGTCCCTGAATGTATTTTCTGACCGTGTTCTTCTGAATGTTTTTTCCCTAAATCTATGGTCGTGAATGTGTCCCTGAATATGTCCCTAAATTTCTGCCGGTACTGTGTATCCTTGAATATGTCCCTGACTGTGTGCCCCTGACCTGATCCCTGAGTGTATCCCTGATTGTTTTCTTGAATGCCTCCCTGGCGGTCATTCTGAGTGTGTATCCTGGCATGCTTGACTATATTTAGCCCATACTTAGCCCCTGAGTGTGCATATTGGAAAGTGTATCCCTGATTGCATCACCGACCCCTGCCTCCTGTTATGTATGTAGGTCGCGACATGGCGGGAGCCAACGGGCCGGGACCAGCGCAGACTGGGAGGCACCGTAATAAAGTCATTATGCAACCAGACGTCAACGTGTGTAGTCGGTTCTAATCACAACATTGTAAATGTTGATTTCAACATTGGTAATTTAACCCGCAATAAAAAGTACATACTAAACATCTAGGTGACTGCTGGCGCCATCTATAGTGTCCTGCTTAATAATAAATGCTCCGACTGTGGCGCCATCTTCTGTAAATTTGCATAATGAGATGTGACGCATTTTCTCTATAGACACTTCGACCAGAGTGTTTCGATCCACAGGACGTGTTCTCTCCTTTGGATTTACCGTCCCACCCAGCCCAACTACAACTGACATTCATAGGGCTAAATGCCTGAAATCCTCGAAATCTTAATAAATCAAACATCTCCTGGCTTAAATGTAACAAAGAAATAGTAAGAATAAATGCCACGTTATACTGTACTTGTCTTGCATTGGTTGAATTACACCTCCTGAATGTGTACTTCTCTAAGTGTCTTTCTGATGGTGAAGACACATATGCGTGTCTCATGATGCATATTTGAACGTTCTCTCCAAGCACATGTACCAGCGTGCGTGAATCTGTGCAGGTTGCTGCATGTGTCTTTGATGTTGTCTTTCCCTAATGTCTTTCTCCTTCTGCCAGGTGCAGATCATGCGGATCAGCCTCTGATCCCCATTCCGAGATAACATATGTACATTGTTGGAGTATGATGGGTCCATTTATGTCCAAATAGATTAAACTATTCTACCCAGAATATGCTTTAAGGCGCAAGTCATGCATGTAGTAACTGATACATACACTGAGATACATACAGGGATACATACTGAGATACATACTGAGATGCACACTGAGATACACACTGTGACACACACTGAGATACATACTGATATTCACACTGAGATACACATTGAGATACACACTGTGACAGACACTGAGATACACACTGATATGCACACTGATACACATACTGAGATACATACTGAGATACATACTGAAATACACACTGAGATATACACTGTGACACACACTGAGATACATACTGATATACACACTGCGCTACACATTGAGATACACACTGTGACAGACACTGAGATACCCACTGATATAACACTGATACACATACTGAGATACATACTGAGATATATACTGAAGCACACCCTGAGATAAACACTGTGACATACACTGAGATACATACTCATATATGAACTGATACACACAATGAGATACATACTGAGATACACACTGAGATACACAATGTGACACACACTGATACACACAATGTGATACATACTGATACACACACGCATATACATACTGATATACATACTAAGATACACACTGAGGTACACAATGTAACACACACTGATATGCACAATGTGATACACACTGATACACACACTGAGATACATACTGAGATACATACTGATATGCACCCTGCGACACACTCTGAGATATGTACTGATATACACACTGATACACACACTGAGATACATACTGATATACCCATTGAAATACCCACTGACATACACGCTGAGATACACACTGAGACACACACTGATATACACACTGATATACTTTCTGAGATGCATACTGAGATACACACTGATATACACACTGTGACACACAGTGATACAAATACTGTGATACATACTGATAATAATACACACATTGAGATACATACTGCGATGCATACTGAGATACACACTGAGATACACAGTGTGACACACTCTTATACACACACTGTGATACACACTGATACCCACACTGATATACCTACTGAGATACAAACTGAGATGCACACTGATACAAACACTGCGATACATACTGCTATACACACTGATACCCACACTGAGATACATACTGATATACACACTGAGATACGCACTGAGACATACACTGCAATACACACTGAGATACACACTGATACACACACTGAGATACTCATTGAGATACACACTGAGATATACACTGATATACACACTGAGATGCACGCAGAGATACACACTGAGGTGCTCACTGAGATACACACTGAACTACATATTGAGATCCACACTGATATACACACTGATATACACACCAACACACATAATGAGATACATAGTGAAATACACACTGAGATATGCACTGAGATACATACTGAGATAACACTGATATACATACTGATATACACACTGATATACCCTCTGATATACACATTGAGATACACACTGAGATACACACTGAGATACACACTGACATCATCATCATCATCATCATGCTGTCGGTCGCGATGCGACAAAGACTGCTTTCATTACTTGACTGCCTGCAAAAGTGTTGAAGTGCTGCTGGCTTTTGCAAGTTACCAGCGGCACTCTCTCGGGGAGCAAATAGAGATTTCACACCGGCAAGAACATGTCAAGACAGGCGCAAAACTATTTGTCCCTGCAGTGGCTGGTCGGGAGATGTTGGGAGTTCCATACATGAACCGCCCTTAATGCTGCCACAGTGACATGGTTTTCTGTTTAGGGTTTGCTCCCTTAGCCTTCGGTTCTGTCAAGGACCTGTACCACAAGGCAGTGGTTTAGAACTCTGCAAGGCAGGGGCGTCAAACTCCCTGAGGTATTGCTATACACTGACATACATACTGATATACACACTGATAGACACACTGAGACACATATTGATATACACACTGAGATACACACTGAGACACATATTGATATACACACTGAGATACATACTGAGATACACACTGAGATTCACACTGGTGTGCACACTGAAATACACACTGAGATACACACTGGCATACACACTGAAATATACACTGATATACACACTGAGATACAGACTTGGAGACACAACTCCACAAGATATATATGTGTCATGCGGGTTCCAATATGGCTATTTTATACAACCGAATGTTGTAGAGTTAGCAATAACAAACTTGACGTGATCTGATGCCTCACGTGACTCGCTACCCGCCATGCATTGCGCGGTCCGCCACACCCTAACTTCCGGGGTGCGACAGGTGACAGTGAACCGCCATTTCCCAGTCGTTGCTGGCGACAGGGCAGGGTCGTTATGGTTGACAGGTCAGGGGCGTTATGGTTGACAAGGCAGGGTCGTTATGGTTGACAAGGCAGGGTCGTAATTGATGACAGGGCAGGGTTGTTATGGTTGACAGGGCAGGGTTGTTATGGTTGACGGGGCAGGGTCGTTATGGTTGACGGGACAGGGTCGTTATGGATGCCAGGGAAGGGTTGTTATGGTTGACAGGGCAGGGTTGTTATGGTTGACGGGGCAGGGTCGATATGGTTGACGGGACAGGGTCGTTATGGATGACAGTGAGGGGTTGTTATGGTTGACAGGACAGGGTCGTTACGGTTGACTGGGCAGGGTCGTTATGGTTGACAGGGCAGGGTCGTTATGGTTGACAGGGCGGAGTCGTTATGATTGACCGGAACTGCTTGTTAGGGCGACATGCATCGATCTGTTGGTAGATATATCCGGGTAGTTGTACGCACTTTAGTACGCCCTCTCACTCATGGTATTACTACAAGGATCGAGAGCCACTAATTCGCCTTAATAGACGTGCAGCCACTGGAATAGGAATTAACAAGGATACTCTATAAGACTATTAAGAGCGTGTAAATAGTTTAGGAGGGAACCGTTCATAGCGCCATTTCCCATAGCACTAACACCCTGATTGGAACATTGGAACAGGGTTCTCCACTCGTCACCACCACAGGATCTTATAACAGTACCAACTGTTGTTGCAAAAAGGTAGCTGTTATTTAACACATTAAATTGAAGCTACATTTTCTTTTGGTAATCATTGAATCTGTGTCAGGTAGTTTGAGTGCACAACTACCATAGATCAACTACCACCATCCACTTGCAACTACCACCATCCACTCTAACAGAGTGACATTTCATCTTAAGCAACGGAGTGAAGGCCTCTGGAAGCCTCCCTTTGAAACCTGCGTGGTGAAAGTCTATTGTCCTGCTTATGACGTGACGTGATGTTAGAAGAATGATGGATGTTGTGTGTACCAAACTGATGCCAGAGAAATATCACCATGAAAGCACATTATACAAACAACCTGAAAGATAACATCAATAAGACCTCCAACACAGTCTCCAAGTCAAACCACTTCCACCTCAAGGAATCAACCATATAGCCCCAAATGTAAGCAAGCTTGTTTTGTTCACATCCCAAATGCCATTCTATTTTTTAATTATGGTTGACAGGGATTCGCACCTGGCGCCACTCTCGTGGTGTACTGCATGGTATAACACGTTGTATATTCAGTGTTGAGGTAAGGTGTTTTGAACGCGGTGCGGATTATGTCTGAAGGGTCATGTGCGGCTAGGTCCACTTCCGGTCCTCTTCATACCCCACTCCATGGTCCCATGGAACCTGACGGTTTGCACTAATAACAACAATCATGTCCGTTATGAACAGCTGATCCAACTCATCTCCCGTTTGCATTCCTTACTACACATCCTAATACTATACAGCATGTATTTAGTTGCCAGCCTTTAATCTCTACTTTACTCTCTGGTGCTGACTCGTTATTTGTATCGTCATTCGTATCAGTGTTCCCGATATGTGTGGCCTCGTGTAGACTCATTTTATATATAATATATCACTCTCGACTTACAGCCAGTACTCATATGTAAACAATCTAGTTGTTTACTTGTGTGTTCGTAACTCAAAAGCCGTGTTTACACAGGAGAGTTAAATCGCTTCATATAAATCGCCTTGCCTAGTTCGCCTCACATTCGCCGTGTAAATGTGCCACTGAAGCGGATTAGGGCTGATTCACTTCATATGATTCGCTTTATGTATACCGGGTCGCGAGGTGGTTTATGTGAAGCGATTCTGCTGGTTCCTGGGCGGCGATAGTGTAAAATAGCAGTGCTAGCCGGCTACAGGCTCAGCTCTAACTATCGCTGGTGCCCGGCAGTGTTAGGGACCGATTAGGCCGAAATCTATTGAATGCGATCATATATAACAGAATTACATACTCAAATAATCAAATTTAAATAAATTACCCCTAAATTCCAAGCGATATTAACGTAGGCGCTACATTGGTGTCGTTATTCATATTGTGAATCGACATATGTAAACTAAACAAATAGCAGTACTCGCCGGCTACAGGCTCCCCACTAAGGCTGCTGGTTCCTGGCGCCAACACACTTTCAAACTTGGTCCGTGTAAACGCGCCACTACATCGCTTCATATAAATCGATTTGCCTAATTCGCTTCACAATTGCCCGTGTAAACATGGCTAAAGACTAGAACACAGCTGTGGAAACAGTTGAGGGTACTGGTCAACCACTGGCTCAAATACCAGTCCAAGTGTAGACACAGGTGTTCATTAAGTGTCTGCCCTTGATTGCTAAACAACTACACAGGTCTAAATACAGGTGTTCGTTACTCAACTAATCCTCAGCCACAACACAGGTGCGGGCATATGTGTTACTCATCTACTCCGAACATACACCCACAACACAGTTGTGGATGCAGGTGTTACTCGTCTGTCCATATCACACAACTACGACACAGGTGTGGACACATGTATATAGCTCAACAACATCCCTTACCCACAACCACAACACGGGTTTGGACACATGACTGCGTAACTCATCGACCACTGACAAACAACCACAACACAGGTGCGGATGCATGTATTACTCACCTACCCGTAACCCACACATAAAGGTACCCACATGACCACATGTGTTGCTTCTTACCTGCACCTAGTGCCGTCCCGACTACACAGGGACAAACGCAAATGCTGCTTACTTCTCTTAGTCTGGTCTGTTAGGGGAAGAATTGTGCAGATTTGTCTACAAGCATGAAATTTGGCACACTTGTAGTTTGTGACCTGCTGAATTCAAATCTGCCGGGAGCCAAAGCCAATTCTCAATGGGGGTCGCCATATTGGACAATTCAAAATGGCCGCCACAAAAAAAAAATTGTTTACATTACGTTACAAATCAAAACACTTTGCTAGGGTTTTGGACCTCAGGGATTCTAAATCTGATGTCTGTTTGACAGTAGCCTTGACAGGAAATGCCATATTGGAAAATCCAATATAGCCGCCTGTAAAAATCGAATTTTGCATAACTTTGACACTTTTAGTCATAGAATCACAATCATAACCTCTATTTTGCAGGTTTTGTATATCAAGGATTTCAAATTCTTCCCCTAACAAACCAGACTACATAGCATTCGTCATAAGCCGCTATATTGGAAAATCAGAAAATGATGGCACGAGCAGTGGTCAAACAGTTTGTCCAGAATGGAGTTGTGCTGGCCACAAACATCCGTAGTGGGGTCTTCATGACCTTTGATGTAGACAACTTGGATAGCAACAACCAAGGTAACTTCTCCCAGGATGAGTTCCATGGGACAGCAATCAGCGTGACAAACCACCTGTCTTGGGACAACCAAGGAGTACACCGACCCTCTATCCAGCTGGATCCTACAGACACTTCTGTACCACAACTTTCTGAATCCTACGCAGTGGTTCAGCCAGCTGAATTCTCAAGCAATGATTTGCATGTACCATGTACTCCAGGTCTCAATTCTCGGCCATCTCATAATCTGCTACACGGAGCCAAAGTCAAGGATGATTCCTGGATGGCACGGGTGTCCACAGTGCTTAAACAGGACACATTGCCAGAAGGTGAAGTCATCACCTGGTCAGGCTACAACTCCCGACTCATGAGTGGTGACTCTGTGAAATGACTTCTTCTTGGCAAGTAATGTAAAAATCATTTTTTTGGTGGCGGCCATTTTGAATTGTCCAATATGGTGACACCATTGAAAATTGGCTTTGGCTCCCGGCAGATTTGAATTCAGCAGGTCACAAACTACAAGTGTGCCAAATTTCATGCTTGTAGACAAATCTGCACAATCCCTCCTTAAAATCCCCCTAACAGACCAGACTACTGTCCCTGACCGACTAACCACACTACTTGTGCACACCCACACATGTTGCCTGTGTCTGTGACCCTGACTCACTAACCACAATACCCGTGCACACCCACACATGTTGCCTGTGTATGTGTCCCTGACACACTAACCACACTACCCATGCATGCCCACACATGTTGCCTGTGTCTGTGACCCTGACTCACTAACCACACTACCCATGCACACCCACACATGTTGCCTGTGTCTGTACCCATGTCTCACTAACCACACTACCCGTGCACACCCACACATGTTGCCTGTTTATGTGTCCCTGACCCACTAACCACACTACCCATGCACACCCACACATGTTGCCTGTGTCTGTACCCATGTCTCACTAACCACACTACCCGTGCACACCCACACATGTTGCCTGTTTATCTGTCCCTGACCCACTAACCACACTACCCATGCACACCCATACATGTTGCCTGTTTATGTGTCCCTGACCCACTAACCACACTACCCATGCATGCCCACGCATGTTGCCTGTGTCTGTAACCCTGACTCACTAACCACACTACCTGTGTATGCCCACACATGTTGCCTGTTTATGTGTCCCTGACCCACTAACCACACTACCCATGCACACCCACACATGTTGCCTGTGTCTGTACCCCTGGCGTACTAACCACACTACCCATGCACACCCACACATGTTGCCTGTGTCTGTACCCATGACTCACTAACCACACTACCCGTGCACACCCACAGATGTTGCCTGTTGATGTGTCCCTGACCCACTAACCACACTACCCATGCACACCCACACATGTTGCCTGTATCTGTACCCCTGACTCACTAACCACACTACCCATGCACACCCACACATGTTGCCTGTGTCTGTGACCCTGACTCACTAACCACACCACCCATGCACACCCACACATGTTGCCTCTGTCTGTGTCCCTGACCCACTAACCACACTACCCATGCACACCCACACATATTGCCTGCACCTGTGTCACTGATCCACACCCAGTGGTTCGGTTAATTAATCACTACCTCCCCACCTGATCATAGCAGGGACCCCTTCACAGATGTTCTCACGATTTCTGATTCTGTCATGCAAAGCACACAATTAGGATAATTGCCTCCAGTTTCTGGTCGATACCAGCACAGTATTGTATCGATTTAGCGCTGTGCATGGCGGGCTGGTATAGGTGCTCAGGGCTGCTATCTGCTTGTGGCTGTCACGTGCAGCTGCTGCTCCTTCCTCTCTGCCTCCCGCCATGATCGCCACTGCAGTTCCCTTCCTCCACACTTTCCCACACGCGGAGGTAAGGACTGTGTGTACCTGGCCGTTTACTTGGAAGTCCGGATAGGTGGAGAGGCTTGGTGGTGAGGAGGAAGGTGGTGGTGATGGTAGTGGTGGTGGAGGATGGTGGTGGAGGATGGTGGTGGTGGATGGTGGTGGTGGAGGATGGTGGTGGTGGATGGTGGTGGTGGAGGATGGTGGTGGTGGATGGTGGTGGTGAGGAGGGTGGTGGGGATGGTGGTGGTGGAAGGTGGTGGGGATGGTGGTGGGGTGGGTGGTGGTGGAGGATGGTGGTGGTGGAGGGTGGTGGTGTAGGGTAGTGGGGAGGGTGGTGGTGGAGGATGGTGGTGGAGGGTGATGGAGTGTGGTGGTGGGGGTGGTGGTAGGTGGTGGTGGGGGTGGTGGGGGTGGTGGGTGGTGGTGGGGGGTGGTCGGGGTGGGTGGTGGTGGGGGTGGTCGGTGGTGGTGGGTGGTGGGGATGGTGGTGGTGGAGGGTAGTGGTGGAGGGTGATGGAGTGTGGTGGTGGGGGTGGTGGGGCTGGTCGTGGTAGTGGTAGGTGGTGGTGGTCGTGGTGGTCGTGGCTGGTGGTGGGGGGTGGTCGGGGTGGGTGGTGGTGGGGGTGGTCCGTGGGGGTGGTGGGTGGTGGTGGGTGGTGCTTGCGGATGGTGGTGGGGGAGGAGGTGCCGACGCTAACATGTTTGTATGCGAATGCCATCACAATTCCAAGCTGGAGAAAAAAGTTGGCTTAATGACAACCCCACATCGTCTCACATCCCAACCCACCGACACTTAGACATATACCCCACATCGACAGCCAGACACTTACACTTAGATATATACCCCACAACACAGCATGCACACACACTCTTAAGGCCCGGTCACATACACGGTAGTGGACGTAGTTGAACGTAGTTGAGGCTGATGTAGTTGAACGTAGTTGAACGTAGTTGAACGTAGTTGAACGTAGTTGAACGTAGTTGAACGTAGTTGAACGTAGTTGAACGTAGTTGAATGGACTTGAACATAATTGAATGTAATTGAACATAGTTGAACATAGTTGAATGTACTTGAACATAGTTGAATGTAGTTGAACATAGTTGAACGTAGTTGAATGTACCGGCATCCATACTTCTCCAGTATGTTCAACTACATTCAACTACGTTCAACTACATTCAACTACGTTCAACTACATTCAACTACGTTGAACTACTATCGTGTATGTTACCAGGCCTTTAAATTTACCATTCACACCCCGACACCTACAGACTCACACTTATATTCAAACCCACCACTCCACAGATGCATACACAACCCTTATTTACACATCAACACGCACAGCCCCAACATATGCACACCCACCCGCCCACACTTACCGTTGACTGGCCGAGTCAAACCAAGACCATGTCACTATCTAGCCTTGTCATTGGCTTTACTGGCATAAGGAAAGGACTAGTTGGATCAATAGTAAAATATTGTTACTAAGTGAAATATCAAGTCGCCAGTAGCCGTCTGTCACAAGTCAGTAAGCGGCCTGATGTGAGATTTTGATGTGAGAAGGATGTAAAACCCCAATAAAAAAATAGCCCATTCCACCTCATAAAACACGCACATGCAATACCTGAGACTGACATAGCTTGACGGGTATGAACTCACAACAAGAATAAAGCCGCCAACCTCTCATACTTTTATGGACAACGTTCCACATTTTGACGAAGAAATCTGCTCTTGTGTTAAAAGTGGCGTTTCCGATTGCGTTTATTTCAAGCATGATTGGCTGCCACTGAATAGAATCCTACCGAGCATTCGCACATCAAAACGAGACTTGTTCATGTTGTGCTCTGCGCATGCGTGCCGGAAGTGGGATGAGGTAATGGGCATGGTGCATGCGTTTATTGTAAGCCTTTCAACATGGCATGTTGTGAGATTTTTTTAATATTTTTTTTTATTGACAAGGTATTTTACTCTGCGCATAACATATAAGCTCCCGCCAGGGTGCTTGTTTTCAACACTGGACAGCTGTGGCATGGTCTTGGTCTAGTCCCTCACCCAGGGCTGTTCACCTGTTTCTCCTCAGGCCAACCTTTTTGCGATTTTTGGTGTTAGTAGCCTATGTTAGTTTTTTAAATTTGTCCAGAGTTTTGTCTAGTCTGAGTATTAAACCTGAGCCTACTATGTACATCTACTTGGGTGTGGATGCAGGCTTGTGGGAGAGGATCCAGTCCCATATTGATTTGTTACAGCATCCTTTCACCTTTCTTATGCTTATTGGGGGGTCCGTGACCTAGCGGTCACTGGCTGCAGGACTGCATCATTGTTTTAACGGCGCCGTTATAACGACCCGTTTTGGGTAGTTTTTGGTGCGTTTTTGCTTTAGTTTTTTCCCTCCTTCTTTTCGTCCAGCTCATCCTTTTACCCAAGCCATGTCCTTAGATAGTACACCAGTGTGCCAGAACACACTCGGACCCTTTAGGACTGTGATCAGGTGGGATGGTTGTGTTGTTTGCTTAGCCATTTTATATTTCAGGGTGGATCAGATGCATGACCGTGGCCTGTCAATTTGTGTGTTGGTTTGTGTCATTACACATACCCAGGTGGACTGCTCCATGTGGTGGTTGCAGGAGGGATGACTGCAGGAGTCGGCCCGGGAGGACCGGGACGCAACAGTGCGTGAGTCTGTTTGATTAATTAAAGCTTTACCCTGAGGGCATATCACCGACTTTCCAGTGCTGCCTCATTGGAATACCAGGATGGCAGCGCTGTGATTGCGATATCCCTCTCAGTCACAGTATCATGATACTACCCGGTTAGTCCTTACCCTATCCCCTTAGCGGCAAGTGAGACTAATATCATCATAGGCTTAAATATATAATCATAAATAAATATCATAATCTCCTTGGGAACCGGTTGAGCTGTCCAAGTGTCAAATTCTGATATCATCAAATAAGTTCTTTTAAGAGAAATTGTGAAATTATAACGTATAATAAAACTACTGTTTTTCACGTTGATTCAGGCTGCAGTGTTACTTGTTGTACAATGATTAATGCTGGCTATATTATTATGTATTTGTTGGTAGTTGCTTTTCTTTAGGCACTGCTATGCCCCGGTGTAGTGACTTCAAAACACTACCCCACAAAAACACTACGGTCGTGTTTTCAACCTAGGTTCAAAACACTATGCTAGTGTTTTCAACCTAGTTGAAGGTTGGTTCAAAACACTACTGTGGCCCCGCTCAAAACACTATCCTTAAAGGGGCTGTCACACTATGACGTATGACCTTAGCGTATGCTGACATATGTGATTTTTTACCAATACTTTGGCATACGTCATCATACATTATATAAACATTGAGGATACGTCGGGTGTGTTCCGGATACTTCATTATACATCGTCTTACGTCGCCATGCTTTCGAGGGTCCAAAATAATTTTCTGCATGCTCAAAATTTCAAATGTGTGTCGATGTGTGGCTCATACATTCCAATTATGCTATGTGTATGTTAGCGTTATGTCAGCTTATGTTAGGACTACGTTAGGGATACGTTGGGGTACATTGGTACACATTAGCCATAAGTACAACCGGTGCTGAGCACATGAGGTGACGTATATAACATACTCACAACGTTCTGTAAAAGGGATGTCACACTACAACGTATAGTGTTAGCATATGCCAAGTAAGTGATTTTCAACTAACACTTCAGCGTATGGCATCATACATTATGTATACGTTGGGCATATGTCGGGTATGTTTGGAATATGGCATCATAGGTCATCTTATGTTGGCATGCGTCGAGGCTCTGAAACAATTTTGTTTGCATGTTCAAAATTGTCAACGTGCGTCTTAGGTTCCTCATACGTTATGTGTATGTTAGGGGTACGTCGGCATAAGTTAGGAGCACATTAGGGATACGTCAGTGTACATTGCTCATATGCTGGACCTGTCAACTCCAACCATCAAAACACGTCTCAACATGCCGAGTATACATCGCCAAACGTTTTGTATGCGTCGCTATATGCCACACATATGGTAGCCATACCCCAGCCATACGCTCCGCATATGCTTCATACTTTACTGGGACCGCCCGCAGCATGAAAAGTTCAGCAATATTTTGATTTGAATTTCATTTCAATATGTTATGCACACGCCGAAACCATACGTTGTAGTGTGACAGGGCCTTAAGTTCAAAACACTACCTTTAAGTTCAAAACACTACAGGGCAGTATGTAATAAGGTGCGGCAGTGTGGGTTTTTGTTAGTGGTTATTGTTTTACATCCTAGCAACATGGAAGGTCATATCATTTCCGCCCATCTTTCCTTTGTGCGTACATCGGTATTGATGTATATGACATCCCCCTTTCATGTACAATACGGACAGCGGTGATGACACATACACATTTCATGTACATTTGTTACAGATTGTTCAGGATGTTATAGTTTACTGATAACTCTTATTGCACTGTAATGTCCACTCGCTATGATTTGTCTTTTCATGTTTTACCTTATGACAACTTTCCCTTGTCCAAATGTGGCTTACCACATTGCATGATCTATGGTTTTTTTTGTTTAACAAATTTCTTATTTTATTTTGTATTCATGTATTATTGTATATATATATATATATATATATATATTATAATTAGTGTTAGTTGTACAGTTTATTAATTTATTAAACAAGCAATGACCTCACCGATAAAATGAGAAGAGAAAACCAAAAGAAATGCAAATTTAGTAATAATAGTAATACATTGTGACCCATATGGGTTTTCATTTTGAGTTCTTTGGTGCCCAAGTGTTCATTGTTTAACCGACTGTTATTATCTTCGGGTTCAACTGCACCTTTTAATTCCTCCAATTAAATGTCAGTAATATGCATTAGATATGCAACACACGTACAGTGTTCACATGTCTTCATCTTAAATCTAACAATTTCATACTGTAATGCCTTAGTTTTGATTCATTAATTCCGTTTATCATAATCTTAATCTTAACACTGTGTCAATCATAGGCAGAAACATATAACTAACATCGAGGTATCACAGGATATAGTCATAGAACATTATTGGTCTTATTCAATGGTCAGCCCTGCTTATTTGTTCTGACTCAGTGTATACCTGTCTGTGTGTAAGTATTTGAGCATATGTTCAGTCTATAGGTCAAGCGTGTTGACCGGCTTCAACCTGTGTCCAAATCTTGATGTTTTGATTGGTTTGGTGTTCACGCTGACACTTTATGGTTTTGTGTTGTTTCAATCAATAGGATAGAGCTATAATAGGCCTTGGACCTGTTAGCCACTCTTAATTAATAGAAATGGAGACAGTTCTTCAGATGTGGTCGATCATAGCAACTGTCACTGGCTCCAAGATATGTGTAATGCTTGACCAGTATGCATTGTTTGTTTTGTCTAGTGGAGCATTGAATATGTGCGTCCTCTTCCGGTTGAGTACATTATTTGCGCTTTTGAATATTTGATACTCCCGTCCAGTTGGACCTATCTTGTTTACAACTACTCCCTTTTTCCATATTCCCTTATGGTCCCGGTATTTGTGCTCCAATCTTTATGGTTTTGTGTGTTTTGCCTGCTTTTATGTCATGGTATGTTTTTTGTTTCTGTTGTATTTGGCGTATTTCTTTTGTTTTGTCTGGTTGCGTGTGTGGTGCAAGGCATTCTAGCGGTATTGGAAATCTCAACCAGAGCTGAGAAGTTGAGCACGTGACGCGTTGATGGTGCTTAGTGGTGTATTCCTGTAGTTAAGTAACGCTAATTGGATGTCTTTATGGTCTTGTGTGCATTCCTTAATCATTTGTTTGACGGTTTGTACAAACCGTTCTATCTGCCCATTACTCCTTGGATATAACAGGCTCGAATATACTGGCTTGAAGCTGTAGTAACCTGCAAATCGCTGATATTCCTCACTTCTAAATTGTGGGCCATTGTCGGATATGATGTACCTAGATACTCCATGCCTCAGAAAATTTTCTTTTAACGAATCTATAATAGCATATGATGACGTCTCGTTTACGATACTTAATTCAGGAAATTTTGTGTAATAGTCAACCATCAGAAGGTATGATGTGTTGTTAATTTCGAACAGGTCTACTCCTATTTTGTGATAGGGGATACAATCGATATGATGGTTAATCAATTGTTCACTGCATAGTTTGTTTTGATTGTTTTGGCATGTATTACAGCTGTTTATTTTGTTGTCTATGTGTTTGTTTATACTTGGCCAAAAAACTGTGTCCCTTGCTAGCTGTTTTGTTTTTGTAATGCCTGCGTGTGATTCATTTAATCTGTTAAGTACTGTTTCCCGCAAACTGTCTGGTATTAGGACCCGATTACCTTTCATGATTAATTCATTTTCTACACATAATTCATCCTTATACGGGTGACACTGATTTGTTTTTGGTGGTAGATTTTCATGTGCTCTACTCCACCCAGCGGAGATTAACTCTTTTAAGTCTATCATTGTTTTGTTGACTTTGTTCTCCTGTTTAAGTTGTAAGATTAAACTGGACTCAGCATTTAGACCTGCTACACTTATCTTGTCATCGAATAGGTCGACTGGGATTTTGCTGTGACTGTGGGCTCAGGTCAGGGAGTCTGCAAAAAACATCATTGTGCCTTTAACATGTGTTAATTTGATTTTGTAATTTTGCAGATGCATCCGCATTCTGGCGATTTCTGAAATGTTTGGAATGAACTTATTGTCGTGGGGGTGATGAAAATGGGAAATATTGCGCCTAGAGCGGGACTCGAACCCACATCTCTTTGCATTCCGGGCCAGTGTGCTAACCATTACACCACCTAGGCTCCCTGATATCAATACACTCCCCACGCCTACCTGTCTATGTGGTTACTTGCCTGAGAGGTCAGTGCAGACCACTACACTCGTCCCCCTGGAATTGTAAGTCTTGTAATGCTTACAATTACATACATACAGGCAATGCACTAACACATACATACACAGGGTAGGTTCAACAACCATACAGCGCAAAGCTTGTACAGGATCCTGATCACGGCAACCAGTGTCGTGGGGGTGATGAAAATGGGAAATACTGTGCCTAGAGCGGGACTCGAACCCACATCTCTTTGCATTCCGGGCCAGTGTGCTAACCATTACACCACCTAGGCTCCCTGATATCAATACACTCCCCACGCCTACCTGTCTATGTGGTTACTTGCCTGAGAGGTCAGTGCAGACCACTACATTATGAACATAACCAACCATGCCCAGAAATCGCTGCACATCGGCCTTGTCGCTTGGCACTGGCATGTCCACGATCGCCTAGACTCTGCCTGGGTCTGGTTTGACCCCTTTCTGAGTGAGAAAATGACCAACATATGTGAATTGTCTTTGACAAATGTTTAACTTGTTGGGATTTAGTTTGAGATTGATTGATTGGGCCCTCTCCAGCACTGCTTTGAGTCGCTCATTGTGTTCACTTATGGATGATCCATATACTAGGATGACATCAGTTACAATTCACACCCAGGGAGATTGCCCAACAGTCTATCCATTTCCTGTATGAATATATCGCCTGCCGTTTTTACCCCAAAGGGTAGTCGAGTAAACCTGAAATGTCCCCAGGGGGTATTAAATGTGCAAAGGCGGGAGCTTGCGGGGTCTAGTTTTATCTGCCAGTAGCCCGACTGGGCATTCAGGACAGAAAAATGGTGTGCATGCGTAGTATTAGCTACAATTTCTTCTATTGTTTTTGTATGGTATGGGCCCCTTTTAATTGCTCGATTGAGTTTTGTAGGATCCAGGCAGATCCATAGCTTGTTGGGTTTCCTTACGATCATTATAGAGTTTACACAATCAGTAGGTTCCATCTGCTCTTCAATCACCCCTAGATTTATCCTTCCCTGAATTTCATCATGCACCTGATTACCAGGCCCAGCTGTACGCAAGCCACTTTCCCGAGTATAGGATGTCCGCTTTCGGTGACTTGAAATGTGACGTCATGGCCCTTCACCTTGACTGTAGTTTCTCCAGCTGGGGCAAACCAGTGCCCAGAGAATGCTATCAATGTGCATTTTGATGTGCTGAGTCTTCCAGTGTTGATCTTGTCGTAGCTGTCTCTGGGAAGCACGTTCGCCTCTGAACCACTGTACAGCTTGAAGCGGACCATTGTGCCATTGATCGCTAGATTCACAAACCAAAGTTTTGTTGTGTCATCTTCTTCTACTAGGAGTTCGCTTATGAAGAAGTCAGCTTCAAGCGCATCAACTAGTGCCTGATCGTCGTCATCCGGTTCTTCATTAGCAGGATCAGGCGTCTCCACCTCGAGCCCATGGACCGGTGTACCTTGGCTGTGGCATACTTTGGCAAAATGACCGACCTTTTTACATGCATGTCTTGCCTGTAGCCGGGCATGGCCCTTTCCAATGATTGCAGCTGCAATTACCGCAATTAACCTGGCTCATGGTACGTCTGCTTTTGTTGGTGTTTTGACTGGTGCATGGTTTCCAAGATGGCATTGGTAGGCATGGTGCCCGCTCGCTGGCTCCCTTTGCAATTTAATCCACCTCCCTTGTGTCCTGGCCCTTCCCTTCAATCAGTCTTGCTTAAAACTCACTCAGTTCACACAGCTCCATACACTTCTGCAGTGTTAATTCCGGTCTTTGTAGTAAGTCATTATGGAGATGGGTGCTTTTCACGCCGGCAACTAACCTTTCACGCAGTAGTGAATTTTCCGTTTCTCCATAGTCACATTCTTTTACTTTATCTTGAAGGGCTGCTATGTACGTTGCCATATTTTCCTAACCTTTATTATGTGTATTAAATTGGTACCTCATGATTATTTTGTTCATCTTCCCAATACAGTAGGTTTTAAATGCATCTATGAGTGGTCCTATCTTGTCTTCTGTGCCCGGAATGTCATATTCGCTTGGAGGTACTGTGCCTTTGCTCCGGCAACATGCAGAAACACATACTATTGTACCTTGTCCACTTGTGTGGTTACTCCAGTGGCGATAGAATAAATCTTGTAAGCTCTATACCACTCCTTCCAGATGTTTCCTATGTTCTTCTCAATTATGAGGGGGCCTGGTGGCCTGAGTATGGGGATTGGTGTGTTTGACATATCTGACCAGCTGGGCAGGAATGTGGCGCAATATAGTATACCTATCAGCCTTGCTGGGGAATTGGCAGTGAACAGTTGGTGTGGGTGTGGCAGCTACTCACTAGTGTTATTGTATTGGACTGCACCAAACAGCAAGAGCCTATAACACACATTCGCAAAATGAAACATTTTAGTGCTTACTTGTAACCTCATTTCCACCTCCACCGAAGCATGACATATTTCCAGTTTTGTAGGTCGGTCCTAGTATGTAGAAATATCTGTAGAATCAGCAAATGTGTGCTGATATTGGTGGTCTGTAGACATCTGACACCATGCAAAGGACCTCAAAACTGCTTGAGATCTGGTTGACAAGTGGTTTTATTATCGGCAACCCCAACTCGCCTCGGTGGGCGGTCCCGCCCGTCTTTCCTTTGTGCGTACATCGGTATCGATGTATATGACAGGATGGGTACTGATTTGTGACAGTGCACACTCATGACAAATTTATAGTGCTGCCTCACTGATATACCCACAAGGTAGGTTCAAAACACTACCATAGTGTTTTGAACGGCGTAGTGTTTTGAACGTCCTACACAGGCCCATAGATGCGAAGTTGGTCTGCCTTGCACCCAGGGTGTACCCAAGTGCAGCCAGCCACATCCCAATGTCACCACATCCTTCTGTAAAAACATTGACTTCAATAACTACACTGTCGGAACTTGTTGTAAGTCCAGCCAGGGCATATCCCATCCAAACCTAGGTATGTATATGCTGGTTTCCTTTACGAAATAACATACATTTTCCATGAGAAGACGATGACAATGAAGCAAAGTAGTAATATTCTCAGAGACTAACTTTAAATACTAGTGACACACAAATCATCTTTTCCACAACGCAAGCTAGTAGACTTCTGGTTGACTAGATAGTAGAATGTAGGCCGAGACACCGGCTTCTAAATCTATTCCAAATTTAGTTAATTTGTTAACAATAATAATACGGGAAAAGGTGCGTCATCACAGGTCAGGACCGGAAGACCGTGCCCTGGTGTATGCCTCGAGTCCACATGATTACCATTCCCGGGAGAGAGTCCTGATCATTAGACTTATTACTCTGTTCCCTGATGTAACCAACCTACCCACACTTATCTCTGTACGTGGCATTTCATTTGGGTAGGTGAGTGCAACTCAATACACATCGGCTCAAACTGTGCATCCATAGCACAATCCCTATGTAGTGCATTCGCACAGGAGTAGCATCCCAGTCGATGACATGCAGTGCTATGGGTGTTAGGTAGTAGGTGCTTCTGCATGGTAACAATCGTGCCAAGTTTGACTGTTAAAAGATAGTTAATGAGAGGTGCCATGGAGTTGGTTGACGGTTCTTAGGTATATCAATGTGTTATAGGTATATCGATGTGGTATAGGTATATCCCTGTGTTATCGGTATAACGCTGTGTGAAAGGTATACCGCTGTGTTATAGGTATACCGCTGTGTTATAGGTATATCGCTGCATTATAGGTATATCGATGTGGTATAGGTATATCTCTGTGTTATCGGTATAACACTGTGTTATAGGTATATCACTGTGTTATAGGTATATCGATGTGTTATAGGTATATCACTGTGTTAGAGGTATACCGCTGTGTTATAGGTATACAGCTGTGGTATAGGTATACTGCTGTGTTATAGGTATATCACTGTGTTATAGGTATACTGCTGTGTTATAGGTATACCGCTGTGTTATAGGTATATCACTGTGTTATATGTATATTGCTGTGTTATAGGTATATCGCTGTGCTATAGGTATATCACTGTGTTATAGGTATATCACTGTGTTATAGGTATACAGCTGTATTATAGGTATATCACTGTGTTATAGGTATACAGCTGTGTTATAGGTATATCGATGTGTTAGAGGTATACCGCTATGTTATAGGTATACAGCTGTGGTATAGGTATACCGCTGTGTTATAGGTATACCGCTGTGTTATAGGTATATCAATGTGGTATAGGTATATCACTGTGTTATAGGTATACTGCTGTGTTATAGGTATACCGCTGGGTTATAGGTATATCACTGTGTTATAGGTATACATCTGTGTTATAGGTATATCACTGTGTTATAGGTATATCACTGTGTTATAGGTATACTGCTGAGTTATAGGTATATCACTGTGTTATAGGTATACAGCTGTGTTATAGGTATATCGCTGTGTTAGAGGCATACCGCTGTGTTATAGGTATACCGCCGTGTTATAGGTATATCGCTGTGTTATAGGTATATCACTGTGTTATAGGTATACTGCTGTGTTATAGGTATATCGCTGTGTTAGAGGTATACCGCTGTGTTATAGGTATACCGCTGTGTTAGAGGTATACCGCTGTGTTATAGGTATACCGCTGTGTTATAGGTATATCGCTGTGTTATAGGTATATCACTGTGTTATAGGTATACTGCTGTGTTATAGGTATATCACTGTGTTATAGGTATATTGCTGTGTTTTAGGTATATCGCTGTGTTATAGGTATATCACTGTGTTATAGGTATATCACTGTATTATAGGTATATCGATGCATTATACATATATCACTGTGTTATAGGTATATCACTGTGTTCTAGGTATATCGCTGTGTTATAGGTATATCGCTGTGTTATAGGTATATCGCTGTGTTATAGGTATATCACTGTGTTATAGGTATACAGCTGTGTTAAAGGTATACTGCTGTGTTAGAGGTATACCGCGGTGTTAGAGGTATACAGCTGTGGTATAGGTATACCGCTGTGTTATAGGTATACTGCTGTGTTATAGGTATATCGATCTGGTATAGGTATATCACTGTGTTATAGATATATCACTGTGGTATAGGTATACCGCTGTGTTATATGTATACTGCTGTGTTATAGGTATACCGCTGTGTTATAGGTATATCGCCGCATATCACTGTTAAAAGATAGTTAATGAGAGGTGCCATGGAGTTGGTTGATGGCTGTTAGGTATATCACTGTGTTATAGGTATATCGCCGTGTCATAGGTATATCGATGTGGTATAGATATACCGATGTGTTATAGGTATACCGCTGTGTTATAGGTATATCGCTGCATTATAGGTATATCGATGCATTATACATATATCACTGTGGTATAGGTATATCACTGTGTTATAGGTATATCGCTGTGTTATAGGTATATCGCTGTGTTATAGGTATACCGCTGTTTTATAGGTATATCACTGTATTATAGGTATATCGATGCATTATACATATATCACTGTGTTATAGGTATATCACTGTGTTATAGGTATATCGCTGTGTTATAGGTATATCACTGTGTTATAGGTATACCGCTGTGTTATAGGTATATCACTGTATTATAGGTATATCGATGCATTATACATATATCACTGTGTTATAGGTATATCACTGTGTTATAGGTATATCGCTGTGTTATAGGTATATCACTGTGTTATAGGTATACCTCAGTTTTATAGGTATATCACTGTATTATAGGTATATCACTGTGTTATAGTTATATCACTGTGCTATAGGTATATTGCTGTGGTATAGGTATATCGCTGTGCTATAGGTATATCACTGTTTCATAGGTATATCACTGTTATAGGTATACCGCTGTGTTACAGGTATACCGTTGTGCTACAGGTATACCGTTGTGTTATAGGTATATCACTGTGTTATAGGTATATCACTGTGTTATAGGTATATCACTGTGTTATAAGTATACCGCTGTGTTATAGGTATATCGCCGCATATCACTGTTAAAAGATAGTTAATGAGAGGTGCCATGGAGTTGGTTGATGGCTGTTAGGTATACCACTGTGCTATAGGTATATTATTGTGTCATAGGTATATCGTTGTGTTATAGGTATATCACTGTGTTATAGGTATATCACTGTGCTATATGTATACCGCTGTGTTATAGATATATCACTGTGTTATAGGTATATTGCTGTGTTCTAGGTATATCGCTGTGTTATAGGTATATCGCTGTGTTATAGGTATATCGCTGTGTTATAGGTATACTGCTGTGTTATAGGTATATCGCTGTGTTATAGTTATATCGCTGTGTTACAGGTATATCACTGTGTTATAGGTATATCGCTGTGTTATAGGTATATCGCTGTGTTATAGGAATATCGCTGTGTTATAGGTATAGGGTCAGGTGAGTGGGGGGTGTGAAAGGGGACAGGGTCACCGGGGGACGAGGTCACTGCTCGGGGTGTTGTAATCAATATTCATCTGGTGCAATGCGCTGAGGTAACATAATTAAAGCACCGGCCACAAGGATGGCTCCAACAGTAAGTCATACACAACCGAGTATTGGCGATGGCAGACACTTGGGTGGCCGACAGACATGGGCTGGCTCCCGGCGTGCACTCCCGTGGTTTGCGGCTCGTCACGTGCCCACTTCCGGCGCGCCCTCTGCCGGCCGTTGTCGGCGTTCCTTTGCCACGTCCGCCGCGCAATGCCGGTTAAACATTTATAGTTCCGCCAGCACCCGCCAGCGGCTTGCTACCTGGCTCCATGTCTTCACAGTCGACGGGCGTTCTTGGCACGCGTGAGGGAGCGGATGAAAGGGTATGTGTGTGCGGGTGTGGAGTGGGGGAGTATGCGGGTGGGTGGTGATGGGGGTGGTTTGTAGGGGTTAAAGTGGGGGTGGGGGTGGGGGTGTTGCCGTGCGCTATAGGAATTTGTTGGAGCGGTGGAGTGTGGGGAGAGTGGATGTGTGGGGGAGTGTGTGTGTGGAGTGGGTGTGATATGGTGCGTGTGGGTGTGGGTGTGGGTGTGGGTGTGGGTGTGGGTGTGCGTGTGGGTGTGGGTGTGGGTGTGGGTGTGGGTGTGGGTGTGAGGGGAGTGTCATGGGGGAACACTTGGCATCCAGGCTTCCCGGATGTCCGCAGGGAGAAGTCGTCGGGCAGTGCAGAGTAAACACACGAAGTTTGTCCACAACTCAGGGAGTCGGGTTATTTTGTCAGAACAGCCAGCCCGATTAGTTTCAGACAGACAGCCGGCTTAATCGCAGCAGAGAGTCGCATCAATCGGAGCAGACAGTCGGGTTAGTCGGAGCAGTCATAGCAGACAGCCCGGTTAGTTCAAGACGAACAGTCAGGTTAGTGGCAGCAGAGATGTGCGTCAGTCGGAACATACAATCGGGTTAGTCGGAGTAGTTGGAACAGACAATCGGGTTAGTTCCCGACACACAGTCGGGTTAGTCGCAGCAGAGCATCGGGTTAGTTGCAACAAACAGTCCGGTTAGTTCCAGTCAGAGAGTCGGGTTAGTTGGAACATACAGTCCGGTTAGTTCCGGACAGACAGTCGGGTTAGTTAGAACATACAGTCCGGTTAGTTCCAGTCAGAGAGTCGGGTTAGTTGGAACATACAGTCCGGTTAGTTCCGGACAGACAGTCTCTTGTTGTGCTGGTTAGTTCCAGTCAGAGAGTCGGGTTAGTTGGAAGATACAGTCCGGTTAGCTCCAGTCAGAGAGTCGGGTTATTTGGAACATACAGTCTGGTTAGTTCCAGTCAGAGAGTCGGGTTAGTTGGAACAGACAATCGGGTTATTTCCCGACACACAGTTGGGTTAGTCGCATCAGAGAGTTGGGTTAGTTGGAAAAGTCTGGTTAGTTCCAGTCAGAGAGTTGGGTTAGTTGGAACATACAGTCCGGTTACTTCCGCACAGACAGTCGGGTTAGTTGGAAAATACAGTCTGGTTAGTTCCGGACAGACAGTCGGGTTAGTTGGAACATACAGTCCGGTTAGTTCCGGACAGACAGTCAGGTTAGTTGGAACATACAGTCCGGTTAGTTCCAGTCAGAGAGTCGGGTTAGTTGGAAAATACAGTCTGGTTAGTTCCGGACAGACAGTTGGGTTAGTTGGAACATACAGTCCGCTTAGTTCCGGACAGACAGTCGGGTTAGTTGGAACATACAGGCCGGTTAGTTCCAGACAGACATTCGGGTTAGTTGGAACATACAGTCCGGTTAGTTCCGGAGAGACAGTCTCTTGTTGTGCTGGTTAGTTCCAGTCAGAGAGTCGGGTTAGTTGGAAGATACAGTCCGGTTAGTTCCAGTCAGAGAGTCGGGTTAGTTGGAACATACAGTCCGGTTAGTTCTGGACAGACAGTCGGGTTAGTTGGAACGTACCGTCAGAGAGTTAGGTTAGTTGGAACATACAGTCCGATTAGTTCCAGTCAGAGAGTTCGGTTAGTTGGAACATACAGTCTGGTTAGTTCCGGACAGATAGTCGGGTTAGTTGGAACATACAGTCCGCTTAGTTCCGGACAGACAGTCGGGTTCGTTGGAACATACAGTCCGGGTAGTTCCAGTCAGAGAGTCGGGTTAGTGGGAATATACAGTCCGGTTAGTTCCGGACAGACATTCGGGTTAGTTGGAACATACAGTCCGGTTAGTTCCGGACAGACAGTCGGGTTAGTCGCAGCAGAGAGTCAGGTCAATGTCAGTGTGATATCAATATTAGACGCCGTGATACGGAGGGGAAGTTAGTATGCAGTTAACTACATCAACTAATGATATATCCAAATAACTTTGTTTACACGGTAGCAATGCACACAATCTTCAATTGAACAATCGCCACCAAACTGTAGCCTGAATCAATTTAATCAGCTATTGTTGGCTTAGATTAATGCATAGCTACTGGTTACGCGATGTTTGTGTAAATATTCCTGAATTAAAAACTGGCTGGAACTTGGAAGACCAGGGCATCGTCGCTGACAAAAGAACTTATTCAGAAAACTATACATATTTACCGACAAAAGAAGACAGATTATGACAGACTTTCTGTGGGACACATTTTTCTCTGAGGCACAATTTTAATGTGGATATGATGTGGTGCTTCATTGTTATTGGTGTTTCTCTGTGAATACAGGCGGGTGTGTGGCGGTGCTTGGCCGGGGCCAAGTTAATGAGGTTTTAACCGCCGGCTCCTGGGTGTGCCTCCACATTCAAGCTGGTACCCGACTGCACACAACCACACAGCGCTCCGCACGCCGCGCACAGGCCATTGTGAGGCACAATTGTGAGGCACACCCCTCTCACCCCCCCCCCCCCCACCCCACCCACTCACCACCACTCACATCAACCCTCACACCGTCACACCTCCACCCACAGCCACCCCCACAGGCACATAGCAACCACACTAATGCCCGGTACACACCTCCCGTATACGATCTAAAACTGCCCGTTTCGCGCATAAGTTTGAGTTTTAGTCGTTAGGTGTGCGACCCCCTAGCACACCAGAGCCTTGCGATTCGCGACTTAAAACTCAGTTTTGGGGGTTAAAACTGAAATCGCAAGGGATTCGAAAAATGAATCGGGCAGTTTTAGTCGCGAAATGGGACGGGTCGGGGTCGTGATGCGCAGTCAGTTTTAGTGCGTGAATCGTAAACGGGAGGTGTGTACCAGGCATAACTCACACTCACACCTCCCACACGACCACATACACTAAGTCCCCGCAACGGGCGCCATAAGAAATGTGCATGAATATACTTTTTTTTGAACGGAGCATGCGCAGTGGGCTGCTAGTGCTGCCAACAACATTCCTTATTGCCAGTGCCATTAAAAGAAGGCTTGGAGAGGGAAATCTTATATAATGCCCTTTTCACCTTCATACAACAATGCTGCTATTGAGTTAAACTTAGATCAAATGTTTAGCTACGACCATTTTGATTACGGGTTAAAACGATAACTGGTGGGTATATTTTGACAAATAAAACAAGTCCCGGATAATGAAAGTTTCGTACTAAAATAATCAATAGAAAAATAAGTTTAGAAAACTCTCATCCTACCGGTCATTTCCCAAGGCTCGGCACCCATGGTTATATATACGGCGTTATCTATCATGCAAAGTAAAACAGGGATTATGGTTCTGCAACTTTATATTTTCCCCTCAGCCAACCTAACATTACACACACATATTTATTTCAAACCCGGCCAACCGTGTGGGGGGGGGGGGGAGTAGCGAGTTTGGCACATGTAGGTGGCGACAGGGGAGAAACACGAACCATGCCATGTAGAGGATAATATATCGGAAGCAACGAAACCAGAGTGTTGGTCATAGATAATACATCTGATGTATAATCCATTATATGAATATTTATAATGATTACAATGTGCCTCCTATTTTCTATACCCAGTTCTCTGGCATCACAACCACTCTGCACACAAATCTACATATATATATATATATTTATATATACATTACGTAAATATAAGTACTGATTACTATCCTCCTCCTATTGCAAATACTTTCCCCTGCAGCCTAAAAGTCACTCTGCCCGCAGAACGCCACTGTTTCTTGCGCCACTGGTGGTCGCTGGCAGAACTAAACTTCACCCTGCTTTCCGAAAATAACCTCTAAACAATTAGATTTTAAATAAGGCCAATTATCTTGCCAGGAATTATATTTACCCTACGCTGCTTGTCTTTTTTGTTCTCTGTGATCGATCAGTTATCATTTGTGCATATATATGCTATGTAATACACTACACCCAGAGAAGTTCACAACTATGATCAAGGCTCTACATACAGGTATGAGGGCAAACGTTAGTTTTGGAGGGGAAGTCTCGGAATTGTTCGGGGTTACCAATGGGGTCAATCAAGGTTGTGCACTGGCCCCCATGCTCTTCTCCATCTTCCTATCAGCAATGCTCGATGAGGCTTTCTGAGACATGGGGGATGGCATCTATATACAGTCCAGAGAGAGCGCTGACCTATTCAATGTCGCACACTTCAGAGCGAAGACCAAGACTACTTGGATACTGGTGAGAGAGCTGCTATTCACAGATGACCACTCTGCTGAAGAGATCCAGAAAATAGTGGACGCTTTCTCCGATGCATCAAAGAAGTTTGGCCTGAAGATTAACATCAAGAAGACGGAGGTGCTGTACCAACCCAACTCTACAAGAACCCGAGAGGAGGAGATCATGGTTGATGGAAACAAGTTGAACTCTGTTCTGGAATTTACCTATATCAAGTGATGGACACATTGATGCTGAAATACAGAGGAGGATGGCGAAGGCTAGTGCTTCTTTCAGCCGACTACACCAGAGACTCTGGAACAACCACCATGTGTCCATTCAGGTCAAAGGCAAGATCTACCATGCAATCGTGCTATCCACCCTACTATACGGAGCAGAGGCCTGGACAGTGTACAGACGCCAGGTGAAAAAGCTGCATACCTTCATGATGCGACATCTGCGTTCAATCATGAGGCTAACCTGGAAGGACAAAGTGACAAATAAGGAAATACTCAAACGGACGGGGCTGCCCTCTATGGAAGATCTTCTGATCAACAAGAATCTCCGGTGGACTGGACACCTCATGAGGATGTCCTCAGACAGGCTACCAAAGCAGATCCTCTATTCTCAACTGTCTTCTGGTTACAGAAAGACAGGGCGCCCTCATCTCCGATGCAAGGATACCATCAAGTGAAACCTGAAGCTGAGAGACATTAAGACCGACTCATGGACACAACTCTCACAGCAGAGAGCTAAATGGAGAGCGGCAGTCAAGTAATGAAAGCAGTCTTTGTCGCATCGCAACCGACAGCATGATGATGATGATGATGAATACACTACATGACTATAAACGCAGCAACTAGTCTGCATTGGCTTCTTGCTGCTAGATATTGTAGTGTATTGACCAACCCGAACGGCTTCAGTCTCGTTCAACGACTGGCCACTTTATTCAGTCACCGGCCACACCTTGGCCACATGACCCTCACCCGGTTCCAGGCGGGTTTCGTCTTTGCATACTTTACATCTTCCTTTCAATACACCAAAGTTGTTCTACCTTGTCGTGTTTTTTGTTTGTTTGTTTTTTTTAATCTAGAAAAAGAAAACAATAACAACAAACAATAATGACTATACAGCACACAAGGCCGAACAAACAACACAAAGTAATCCTGACCAATTAACCTCAGTTATCTGATCTGCTCGGTTAATTCACATTGGTTGACTAGCTCTCATACCATGTCTATGTGGTGTGGGAGGTTAAAAATCCCTTGGGTCGGTAAAAGTGTAGGCTCGGGCTTTCTATCGACAAACTGTCTAATGGTGAAAACAAGTATATTCAGGCTTATCCATAATAGGCAGTATAAATCTTCAGTATAAATCTTCAAGAATACATCATTATCCTCTATACCAATGCTTTCATATTTACTATACCTGTATAGTGACACATTTTCATTTTCAGTGTCACCAGTCTACCCTATCGACCGGACGCACCGTGCGGCCGGACCGAGTTACATAATGTGTCTTGCCTAGGTTGCTTCCTACTGTGTCGCCTGCATGTGATGTGCTTTGATTGTTTTGCGTGTTTCGCGTCGGTTCAGGGTCATTAAACAGGTGGCACCTGTTTCTTGTTAGAATTTTCTCATCATTGTTTATCACCTGATACTACCTGTACACTGCATTGTTTACTAGATGTATGTGACCGTGTGCCCATTTTTGGTCATGAGTGCGGTATTTGACCCTGTCACCAGGAGGGTGCTGGAAGCTATTCAGCTTGGTAGTTGGCAGTTAATGCGTTGGTAGGTAGGAAGGTTCATTGCGGATTGATAGATAGGTGGATGTTTCCCGTTATTCAGTGAGTGTTCGTTGAACTGTCTGTTAGGTATGCAATTTGATAGTTTAGGTGATATTGGAACCACACAATCTTTCTGATGGGATTCGTATTAGTAGTGAGGCTGGTCAGTATTTAATATTTATGGAGATTGCTACTCATATATATGCCTTAAACGCTAGAGTCCATGCTTGATAGGGTGAAAGTGGATACTATAAATTCGTATCGTACTTCGATAGGTTAAAGTTATATTTCTGCAGATCGGTAGTCATACTTCTCTACTTTAGTAATCATACTTCTCCAAGTTGGTAGTCATTGATATATGGGTTGATAGTCATTCCTTCACAGGTTGGTATTCATACTTCTGGGGTTTGGTAGTCATACTTATGGATGTCGATAGTCATACTTCCATCGCTCGGTAGTCATACTTCAGGTTGGTCTCATACTTCGCAGGTTGCTAGGCAGGCAGCCTGGTTGCCGGTGTTGCTACCACTACGCCTGAGTGCGTGCTCAGGTTGACAGTGAGGTGTGCCGGTGGCGGATGGTAGTTAGGCAGATTGCTTGTTGCTGGGTGCAGGTGCCAGAACGAGGCTAAATGGTTAGTTATCGGGCCCAGCCTGTCATGTTCCATCGCACCCACTGATCTCAGCCCGCTGCGGGGGGCACTTACCATATTGATGTTTCCCTTAAATAATTGATGTCGAATCCGGTCATGCGGAACCAGCTACATCAATGAGGAACCTCTGATGTCAATACGTGTGCAGGGAACGATAACAGCAGCCCGATTGGTTGAGGCGCCGAGTTGGGGTGAGCAGCTGCTGGCTGCTGAGACTGGATTCGACTAGTCGGGGTGGTGGTGTGGGAGGTGATTCAACAGGGGGGTGGTGCAGTTGTTAGTGTATTGGGCTGGGTGGTGGGCCTGTGTTAGGCTAATACCCCTGTCACACTACGACGTGACGAGCCAACGTGAGCCTAACGTGATCATTTTTCGTCATGACGTTGGGTTACGTCATGATGACGTCAGAATGACGTCGAGCTACGTCACATTACGGCGTGTTACGTCGAGTTACGTCAAGGTTTTGGACATGTTCAAAACTTTGGATGTAGGTCGAACGTAAGGGTTTACGTTCGCCGTACGTTCTGTTCACGTTCAGTGAACGTCAATGACGTTAAACGGACGTTATTTCAACGCTGCTCACTACGTTCAACTACGTTCCACTACGTTGACCCACATTAAACCAAGTGCAAAAGCATACGAGGCTTAATGGGAACGTCAGGAGAACGTCAGGAAAACGTCAGGAGAACGTCAGGAGAACGTCAGGAGAACGTGCATTCAACATACGTTCAACGTCTCATTACATAGCTAACGTCATGTAACGTTCTTCTGGCGATGGAATAACGTTCATAACGTTCCGTGAGCGTAGTGACGTTGTCCTCTCTCATGACTGACGGTATCACTACGCTTTACCAACGTTATGTTCTCGTCCACTACGCTGCATCCATGTTCAACTTGTGCCCAAATTTGTATACTACGCCGAGAAGTTCAACGTTCTTCACGTTCTCCCTACGTTGACGTCGTTACGTCATAGTGTGACAGCCCCATAACAAGTGTCCGTCATGTGAGTGAGTTAGAGTGGGTTGACATTTATTAGGGTGGGTGGCGTAGGTGCGTTAGATGGAGTGGTGTGAATGTGTTAGCATGGATGGATGGTGTGGGTGTGATCGAGTGGGTCATATTAGTGTGTTAGGATGGTTAGTGTTGGTGTGTTAGATTACGTTGTATAGGTGTGTTAGACTGAGTGGTGTGGGGATGTTAGACTGAGTCACGTGGGTGTGTTAGACTGAGTGGTGTGAGTGCTTTCGGGTGAGTGATAAGCGTATGATGGTGCAGAATGTGGGCGTGTTAGAGTGAGTGGTGTGGGGATGTTAGACTGAGTGGTGTGGCGCTGTTAGACTGAGTGGTGTGGGGATGTTAGACTGAGTGGTGTGGGCGTGTTAGACTGAGTGGTGTGGGGATGTTAGACTGAGTGGTGTGGGCGTGTTAGACTGAGTGGTGTGGCGATGTTAGACTGAGTGGTGTGGGGATGTTAGACTGAGTGGTGTGGGGATGTTAGACTGAATGATGTGGGGATGTTAGACTGAGTGGTGTGGGTATGTTAGGTTGGGTGGTGTGGGGATGTTAGACTGAGTGGTGTGGGCCTGTTAGACTGAGTGGTGTGGGGATGTTAGACTGAGTGGTGTGGGATGTTATACTGATTGGTGTGGGGATGTTAGACTGAGTGGTGTGGGGATGTTATGAGTGTGGGAGTGACTGAGTGGTGTGGGATGTTAGACTGAGTGGTGTGGGGATGTTAGACTGAGTGGTGTGGGGATGTTAGACTGAGTGGTGTGGGGATGTTAGACTGAGTGGTGTGGGGATGTTAGACTGAGTGGTGTGGGTATGTTAGACTGAGTGGTGTGGGGATGTTAGACTGAGTGGTGTGGGGATGTTAGACTGAGTGGTGTGGGGATGTTAGACTGAGTGGTGTGGGGATGTTAGACTGAGTGGTGTGGGGATGTTAGACTGAGTGGTGTGGGCGTGTTAGACTGAGTGGTGTGGGGATGTTAGACTGAGTGGTGTGGGGATGTTAGACTGAGTGGTGTGGGGATGTTAGACTGAGTGGTGTGGGGATGTTAGACTGAGTGGTGTGGGGATGTTAGACTGAGTGGTGTGGGCGTGTTAGACTGAGTGGTGTGGGGATGTTAGACTGAGTGGTGTGGCGATGTTAGACTGAGTGGTGTGGGGATGTTAAGCTGAGTGGTGTGGGGATGTTAGGCTTAGTGGTGTGGGGATGTTAGACTGAGTGGTGTGGGGATGTTAGACTGAGTGGTGTGGGGATGTTAGACTGAGTGGTGTGGCGATGTTAGACTGAGTGGTGTGGGGATGTTAGGCTGAGTGGTGTGGCGATGTTCGACTGAGTGGTGTGGAGATGTTAGACTGAGTGGTGTGGGGATGTTAGACTGAGTGGTGTGGGCGTGTTAGACTGAGTGGTGTGGGGATGTTAGACTGAGTGGTGTGGGTGTGTTAGACTGAGTGGTGTGGGGATGTTAGGCTGAGTGGTGTGGCGATGTTCGACTGAGTGGTGTGGGGATGTTAGACTGAGTGGTGTGGGGATGTTAGACTGAGTGGTGTGGGGATGTTAAGCTGAGTGGTGTGGGATGTTAGGCTTAGTGGTGTGGGTGGATTACGTTTACTGGTGTGAATGGTTTGGTGTGAGTGGTGAGTGGTGAGTGTATGAGGGTGGGGGGTTTGGGAGTGGTTTCATTAGCTGGTGTGAGTTTGTTATACTGGGTTGCTCGAGTTCTTTCAGTCGACTGACATCGGCTGGACTAGCCTGTGTGCAATAAGTGATTTCGACTAAGCATCCAGTCCTTCATATTGAGTTGCATAATTGACTTAGGCTGTGTGATTAGTAGCTTAGGCTGAGTCCCAGAGCTGGCTTATATTGAATGGTCCGTGCTTTAGGCTTTCCGTGAGAAGAGCCTTAAGTCACATCCCACCTGCATGCATGTGAGCAACCTCTACATTCATTCAAGGTGGCATTGGCGGCTGCGTGCATTCTACTAGTTTTATCAACATGTTGTGTCGCTGGCAAGTGTTCCCTTGATAGTTCGAAGATAATCTACCGGGCACAAATAATGCCACTTCGGGTCGTCCCAAATGGCCTGCAGGTAGTGCGTGCCAGTAAATGTCTGCCTAGTTGTATATACGTTGTGCTAGGCAGAGGGTTCCTATGCCAATTTGGCTGATTGTACATCATTATTGCAAATGCACTATGATGATACACCAATGATGTCTATTAGATGGAATGCCGCTAATAGTTTTACGTCACTCGACTATAGCTCCGTAACACTTCTTAAAGTAATGGTGTAATTAAAATCGAAGCACATAGCTGCGCTTACTTGTAGGCGAGGTAAGCGTCATTGCATATGGTCAGTGCGATTTCAAGTGGGCTTCTGGCTTCAGCTCATTTGAAGTGAGTCAGCCTACCTACACATCCACTATTATGTTTGTCCATACATATTTAAAAACACGTGTATTGAATAGATGTTCCGGAATTGCGAATTTGGCAAATAGCGCGGGTGGGTGGTTGTTGCGAGCAGCCAGCGAGCAGCCCAGAGCTGCTCTTGACAGTGATTAAGGTCACTGTTTTTGAGTGTTCAGAGGCCAGACACATGCGTGATGTCTGGTCTGTCTCCAGGTGTCCCCTTTGCTGCACCATTTCTCTGCTGACGTCACACACACGTGCACTGTCCGGTCATACTCAGAGATAATCTCAATTGCGGTTGTTAACAGAAAGGGACAGGGAATTAGAGTATTGCATCAACTAACATTCAACAACAATATGCTTGAATTTATGTTGTTTTATCAGCATTATATATGGAACTGTACACTCATGGGTATGCGGGTAATGTAGTACCTATCTGCTAAAATACCTCAGGGAGTTGGACGCCCCTGCCTTGCAAAGTTATAAACCACTGCCTTGTGGTATAGGTTCTTGATAGAACCAAAGGCTAAGGGAGCAAACCCTAACAGAAAAACATGCTTCCATGGCAGTGTTAAGGGCAGTTATGAAGGCAACTCCCAACATCTCCCGGCCAGCTACTGCAGGGATAAATAGTTTGCACCTGTCTTGACATGTTCTTGCCGGTGTGAGACCTCTATTTGCTCCCCGAGAGAGTGCTGCTAGTAACTTGCAAAAGCCAGCAGCACTTCAACACTTTGCAAGCAGCTTTTATGAAATGCCCAACCACGCGTAATAGTGGCGGTTAAGAAATAAAAGCAGTCTTTGTCGCATTGCGACCGACAGCATGATGATGATGACACTCATAGATATGGCATTTCTGACTTTGATTACAGATGTCTAGTTTTATGTTTATATTAAAGTTGCATAACCAGGTTGGAGAGCTTACCTCGTTTTAGATAGGCTGGTCATTTGACCACCTAGCCAAGGTAGAATTATATATAAGATTATGTAGTGATATGACACATATGCCTGTAGCACAATGAGTTTGGGTTAGTTTTACTATTGGGACATATCACAGGAAATGAAAGAGTTATATTAAGATCCCTGATTAGTGGCAGGATATTTAGTTAGGGAAGTAATTTATAAAACAACATTAAAATATTAGTGCTTAATGGTCATGGACCAGGTTCCCTGTGTTATGCCCCTGTCACACTACGACGCTTCTCCCGGCGATCCGTCAGCGTTGGAAATAAAATCTTGCGCGTCGAGAAATGTCAAACTTTTCGGCGGTTTGGGAGAAAAGATCGGCGTCAGCGCGGCGCGTTATGCGCGCGCCGCCAACGTGTGTATACGCGCTGGGGAAAAAAAAAAAAAAGTTTGGCGCGACGTCTTCATTTAACCTTAAATGTTGGTAGGGCGTAAAACAAAAATGGCCCAGTTTGCGCGACGCGTGAGCAACGACCCTCCCGCGCGCGCGCCGTCTTTCTAGCATTCCCCTAACGTTATGCCGGCGCGTCCAACGCAGCGCGACGCGCGCCTAACGTCCTCCTAGCGTTCTTACCCATTTCGTCCCGCGCGTTGCCGCGCGTTGGAAGTTTTGGACAGGTTCAAAACACTCAGCGACCAATAACGCGCGCCGACTTTCGTCGGCGACTCGCCGGCGACAAAGACGTGTACCGACGTGTACCGACGCGCGCATAACGCGCCCCCAGCACGTCTCGATATTTCACTAATTATCGCCCAAAAACACCACACGTTGACCGGTCGCCAGCGAGAAGCGTCGTAGTGTGACAGGGGCATAAGTTACTGTGTTGGTATAACAAAACATCCACATCACAATAGGGGTGCCTCCAGTCAGCCATGGGTGTATACTGTGATGTGGTCGTTTAGTTATACCAACACAGTAACTAACACAGGGAACCTGGTCCATACCCATAAAACTCGAATATTTTAATGCTGTTTTACAAATTACTTCCCAAACTAAATATCCTGACACTAATCAAGGATCTTACTATAACTGTGTCCTTTCCTGTGATATGTTCCAATAGTAAAACTAGCCTAAACTCGTTGCGCCACAGGCATTTCACAGTCATTTCACTACATAATCTTATATACAATTCGACCTTGGACATTGAAGATGACCCAAAATGACCAGCGTCATCCGAACGAGGTAAGCTCTCCAACCTGATAACGCAAGGGTGTTGTGCTTTTGATTCATCGATTGCTGATTGTTTAACACCTTATCAGCCGCAAGTGCCCTATTCACGGCGAAAAAGTAGTGATATCAATTGTGTTATTCTTGTTAATCGCAATCATATGCCTACGGTGAAATATACATGACATTCCGAAATGGTCACATTCATGTTAAATGACAGAACAAACTATCGTTGTGTAATTTCTAAGTGGTTAAATTTGTGTTAGTTGATAGCACAATTTAACAGACGCAACATTGCTAAATATATAGGAATCAGGATACAGCCCAGTGGATTTAAGCAAAGAAGGTTGTTTCCCTTATACAGAAGTGTCACTCCCACAAAAGGCAGCACTCTGTGTTAAAGACGCCTGTTTGCCTGATAAAGAAGCCCGAGCGGGGCGGTATCCCCGACTTGGCCATCAGGACGCCGTGACGGCTGATCTAAAGGTCCCCTGCACACACCTCCCTCCCCACCCACCTCTAAACTCGCGCCCCTAAGCGCATGCAGCAGGCGCCCGCGTCGTTAATCTACCGTGACCTCTAGGCGTCGTCAAGGTCAGAGCACAGAACCGTCCCCTACAGGCGTATCCCTCAACTCCCGCTCTCCAAGCGCAACCACGCTGCTTCATGTCAATGCGCGCCATTCTGAAGCTGGTGGCTCCCTCACACGGCGAACATGAGCACATCAGACACACGTGTAGCCCCGCCTGGCGGGGACAAACTGCTTCCCGCGATTACCGCAAGGGGGCGCACGAAACGACGCGAGAGGGTGACTTCCGGTAGCCTCAGTTAGTCGCAGTGACCTTATCGGCTGCGTGCGCTTGTACTCGGCGATCTGCCCAGTACCGAAACTGAGAGCTAATTGTCGTCTGTTTCTGGCAGGAAGCGAAGTCATGGGGGTGCACTTTGAGGTGCCAGTGTTTCTTCTTCCTTCGAATGTTTATTCTTCTTAGGGTGGTCTAATTTAAAAAACGGACGCGATTGCTGCATTGTTTGCTAACTATCATGATGATGGGACTGAGTGGGATATCAAGGCAGGGTACCTTATCTTAGCACACATCAGTATGAAGTTGCCATGAGAGTGTACTGTAATAGGTCGGTAACCGTTATGGGGCTGTCACATTACGATGCTTCTCGCCGGCGTGCCGTCAACGTGCAAAATTACTTTTAATTGTTGAGACACGTCAAACTTTTCGGCATGAGCCAACGTAGTGGTAGCGTGCAGCTGATGTTCTGGTAAAAGTTTGGGGTGCCATCCTGATATGACCTTAGATGTTCCTAGGATGTAAAACAACAAAAAGCAACATTTTGGTGCAACGTGTGGGAACGACCCTCAAGCGCGCGCGGCATCTGCCTAGTGTTCGCATAACGTTATTCCAGCGATGGCGATGTGCTTGTGACGTCCCCGTAATGGTCGCACCCAGATGTTAGCGCGCGTCTGCGCGCGTCAAAAGTCTTGTGCAAGCACAAAACATTCGACGTGCGCCGATGCGTGCCGACGCGCTCCGACGCACGCCAACGTGTGGGTGCGACCGTCTCTGTCACTCAAAGTGTACCGACCTGTACCGACGCATGACCAACGCGCACGTAACGCGCGTGTAACGCTTCCCGACGTGTCCTGTCATTTCGCCAAAAAGTGACACATGTCGACACACATTGGAGAGAAACGTCGTAATGTGAGAGCCCCATTAGATTCACTCGGATGTAAAACACCAATATGTACCCCCTAATTCATATGTTTGCTTCTCGGACTACATCGCCAACCGTGCTTATACATTGACAAACATGGACATGTAATGACATATCTAGGCATACATGGACATATATTGACATATGTGGATATACATTACATTAATGTGTACATATATGTACATACATTGACATATACATACATGAACAGCAATGAACATCTATGGACATTCATGCACATATAGAAACATACAGGGACATACCTATACACACATGGACATACATAAATGTACATTGTATACATGCATATATAGACATTCATATAATCACCTGATATTTCATGAATTACTTGCTGGGCTGCCAAGATGACCAACCAGCGGTTTGTGCTACAAGAATGCGGCCACTGCCAGTAAAAGGCCTGACTGGCTATCATCCTTGTTATACTGACTGATCAGCTGCGAACACAAGTCTTCTTGAGCAATGGGGTATCTAAAACAGCTAAGGCGTGGGGATGAAATGTACAACAAAGAGCACAAGAACGACCAAAAGAGAATAGATTTGTGGTATCTTCGACCAGTACGGTGTCAATATGGATGGGACTGAACCACTGACCGAGTATAACACATGAATTTGAATATTGATAGCTGTCGCTACCTAGCAGGGCACCTGTCATTACTATGATAGGACAAGGAACAATTGAACTTGAATGAGGAAGACCATGTGTTAGGAGGTGAACTTTCCTCCCTTTAATCAATGCATGTAACACCAACAAGAAACAGTCCCGTAAAAGGATCACCATTACAAAGTTCACAATCTACATGAAGCTACTGCTCTCCACATACACACATATCCCACAGGTAACCAAGGCAACTACGCTACACACTTTTATACGCTGCAACTGGCCAGTGTTTAGTGGCACCCAACATTTTGACATTGACTGGTACTTATTACGCTGACTACACATCCCTCTTCACCCTCTCCACACACCACCAGCTGGCGCCACACAGGACATTACAGGGGTGGGGGGGGGGGGGAGGTGAGGGTGGTGGGACGAGTGGTGAATCGGAATAAGCGCTGTGAGGTGGTGAAGAACAGACTCGTCAAATAGTGTACGCCCCCCCCCCCATCCCACGCGGTTTGCAGTGCGGCTGGTGACCACCAGGCGTCGCCCACTTCGCCACCTCCCAAGTGACCGGATGTGACTGGGTGCGCGCGCAGGCCCACCGATCGTCGCGCAATCCCTGGTGACGACGGCGGGCACTATAACTAGACGTTCACGTAGTTAGCACGCCCCAGCCGGGTAATCAGTCCTGCTGCCCCCAAGCAGGCATTGACCCATCAGAGGGCGTTGCTAAGGTGGGGGTACAGGGGGCCGATGTCTGAGCCAACCAGAGACTCTGATCCAATTACATGATCAAACATGGCCGATACAGGTTTTTTTTTCTCCAAATTGAATCGAGTTTAAGACATCGCGCTGCTAGAGGGCGATGTGGGATTACACGGCGGTGACGTGGGAGCGAGCACCCTGGTGGCACGCGGAGGAACTAACCCTTATCTAGCAGAAGGGGCAAGTTATTACCTTATAGTGTTGATCCCTCATCGCTAACCTTAATGTTCACTTCACACAAATGAATCACAGATCACTGCACACACAACATTCCTCCAGTGTGTGTGGCACGCGGGGGGGGGACCCGCATACAACTCTCCGACAGCTGGGGGGGGGGGGGGCAATCGACCAATGCGCCGATGGAGGAAGTAGCAAAGTATATATGTTCCCTAAGAATTTATACTCGTATAATGCGTTACATGTCACAAATATATAAATATATATATACATACGCATATATATATATACATAATTGCTTTTCAAATATAGTTCAGTATTAAACAGATCGGACTGGCGAATACGTTGAGTGTCCATTAACCAAGTGGCAGGTCATAGGTTCAAACCCTGGCGAAGATGAGTCACCATCTAGCCTGGAGGTACGTATTACTTAGTCAGGGGCGATGAGTCTTGGAATAACGATGATCAACTGCCTCTCACCGAAATTATCCTGCTTAATCGGATAATGTAACATATATTAGAAATGGCAATACATATATAAAATATCGCTATCTGGCTATAAACACCGTTTGGTAAGGGTTGCTTAAGTTCGTTGAACTTAAGTCTCTGGCGCTATACCAACATGACCAGTGTATCAGAGAGCCTAGATAGGCTCATTGCTAGGACACTAGCATCAGAATGGCACAACATTTGGGCGTGGACTCTGCTCTAGGGACACTGTTTCCAGGTTACTGTGCGCCGCATTTCTCTCAACACTAAACTGTCCGAATTGCATATGAACCTGTATGTGAGGGTGTGTGTCAACACAGTGAATGAGGAGTAAGTGGCGCTGGCTGTCACCCACCCTCGCCTTATGTGCACCAGTGTCAGGCTGGTTCCCGGACACCGATAACGATGTTCAATATCGACCACCATCTTGGGAGGCATTCAAGCATGCAACTAATTGTGCAACCAAATTGCACACCACTGGGAAGGTGAAGGTCATAAACAAAGCCATTATTAAAGCCTAGGTGAGGGTGCATTTGGTCGTATTTACCCCAACTCCTTTAACGAGAAATGTCTGTATGTGTAGTATGCAATATTATGCAGATAATACGCATTGATGAAGCTATTTGCATCACCCCCCACGCCAATATTTTGCCTATATTATATATTGATGAAGCTATTTACTTATTTGCTGATCTATCTATTTTGCTGATTGTCTGTGCTTGCACTCTGTTGCCGCTAACAGACACAGCGGCCATGATCTGTTCCTGTTTGTACAGAAGTAAGAAAATCCCAGCATCGAGGTGATCACGTGCACATACAAGATTATATCTCAACCTTCACTCGGGGCCAAATTGTGATATTAGATTAATAAACAGCACCGCTTTTAAGGGGCCGGTCAGAAATGTTGTCGTCAACAAAGTATCCATTATCTTGGACTGTGTCTAAAGAAGAAACTAATTAATACTTGTTGTGAATGGGTAATAATACAAGTCGTCGGTGATAGATTCCGGACTGTTTATATAACTCATTCAACCATAACAGTGCTATATTCTTACAATATGACAATGTCAATATATCTAGCTTGGTGGGTCTGGTTTTGAACAGAGTATCCTATTAGCATGTACAATGTGTCAAAGTTGGAAACCTGATTCCTAATTGCAGACGACATTTCCACCCAGTATCAGTTCCAGCGCTTTCCCAGAGTACACTAGGGGCGTAATCGATTAACACGACCCGAGCGACTCGGGTCACCCGAGTCGTCAGAATTTCAAATCGAACACTGCGAGTAGAGTCGACAAATACATGTGCCGTGTGCAAAACGATCCGACCCAAGTAACCCACCTCCTAGCTGGGGTTGGCTATGAGCGATGACGTCACATTTGCGCTGGTACCATCCTGCAGGATAACAGCCACCAGTACCAGTCATACATGTTTTTTTTAAAGAATAACTTAGATTAATGGAATGGAAATATAGATAAACTAGGCCATCATAAAATACTTTAAATCCTATGTTGCTGTAGTTTTATCGATTATTAAAAAAATAATAATAAAGTGTCCACCCGAGCGCGGAGAAGCGTATTCGATTATTCGACCCGAGTCTGTAGGATGTGCGCATGCGCCAAAAAGTGGCTCGGGTGACCAGAGTCGATTAATCGATTACGCCCTAGAAGACGTGTGTTAGGAAACTGGTTCCCTCTGTAATAAACAGACAGGTACTTCTCTCCAAACGAACGCCCGTCATCGTCTAGCTCAGCTCGTTGCAGTTTAGAGTTTTCATTAACTGGCTTGTTTTATGAGGCTATATTGAAATTATATACAAAATGTTAGTAAAATCGTCCAATTAAGTAGGGTAAATTTCACTCGTGAACAATTAGTCTTCTTCATGCCACTGTTCCCTGTCATGTCCTAGTAACATTTAAACAATTCAACAATGAAGCGACACAAATAACCCACAGCAAGACTAACACAAAGGATAGCCTGGTTAGAAACTCAATCAACACACCACTCTAATTCTCCTCTGTTAGAAACAACTATTGTTCCAAGTGTCGTCTGGATCCGCTGACAGCGTCTACTCACAGTGACACCACTGAAACCAATAAATCCATGGGCACAAACCGACAGTTGTCTCGACAACAAGCTTTCAACTTACTCACTGCCGAATTCTACCTTGCATCCAGAAGAGCACACGACATTTAGCTGGGGACACCTGTCATCGTGAGAAAATGTTGTCTGGTCTCACTTAGCGGGTAAAAAAAAACCCGAAGAAAATGAATATCCCTTCTCAGTGAAACTACTACCACATAATTGCCAACACTTTGTGCCGGTTTGATTCATTAAATGCTGTTCTAATGTAACGGCACCCTCAGCAGACGACATTTATGCAGCCTTCCGGATCAAAGTGTGTTCTTGGTGCTCGGGGCTGCGCTGTGTTAAATGCGCCGGTGGAGGACTTTCAAAACACTACCCCGTTCAAATCACTACGGTAGTGGTTTTAACCTAAGTTCAAAACACTACTGTAAAGGGGGCAGCTATACCTCACCCGTAAAACAAACAAACTGGGAATAGTTCAGATTTGTGCCACAGGGTGGCCTAATGCGCCGGCGGCGGAGGCGATTTGTATATTAGATATTGGGAAATAGCGTTGCTCACCAGCAACAGGCTCAGAGGCATCTGCTGAGCCTGTTACCGGCGAGCGGACTTAATATCGCCTCTATTTTTGGTTTAATTTGACCAAATTTCGGCGGCGGCGTTAATATCGCTTCGATTTTGTGGTTAATTTGGCCAAATTTCACTTTTAGAGCATGTAATTCTGTTAAATATGAGAGCTTTGAATATATTTGGGCCTAATATATTGCCGCATATACCGGGAACCAGCAACACTTGTTACTGTGTGGGCATAATCGATTAATCAACTCGGGTCACCCGAGCCACTTTTTGGCACATGCGCACATCCTACAGACTCGGGTCGAATAATCGAATATGCTTCTGCACTTGGGTGGACAATGTCTTTTTTGTTTTAATAACCGATAAAACTACAGCAAAATAGGATTTAAAGTATTTTATGATGGCCTAGTTTAGCTATATTTCCATTTCGTTAATCTAAGTTATTCTTTAAAAAAAACATATATAACTGGTACTGGTAGCTGTTATCCTGCAGGACGTTACCAGTGCAAATGTGACGTCATTGCTCATAGCCAACCCCAGCTAGGAGGTGGGTTACTTGGGTCGGATCGTTTTGCACACGGCACATGCATTTGTCCACTCTACTCGCAGTCTTTGATTTGAAATTCTGACGACTCGGGTGACCCGAGTCGCTCGGGTCATGTTAATCAATTACAGCCTCTGAGCCTGTTGCCAGCGATCAGCGCTATTTGAGAATATCGCCGCCGATACGGTGCTCGCCGCTAACAGGCTCAGCAAATCCCTCTGAGCCTGTTACCGGTGAGCACTGCAATTTCAGCCAATCACAGCGCAGCTTTTTCATTGCAAATGGCCACCGCCTATGGGGGCAGCCATTTTGGAGACAACAAACTGCTTTTGCAGTTCAGACTAGCATGGCCCTGGTCCCCTACTCTCCCAATACATACTTGGTTCATTTAAACATAAAAACTAAACAAGGTTCTGCTTGGAGAGCATTTGTCGGAGTACGCACAATGTCTCAGCGAGCTATAGCTGTCCACTTTAAATTCAAAACATTCTCCCTATGTATGCTCAAAACACTACCCAAGTTCAAAACACTATCAGGACACAGCAGTGGGGGTTGTAGTGCCGCAAAATGTACATATTGGTATGCGTATAGATATTGGTATACACTGACCTTACTGCGATGTTTGAGGCATGTATTGGTAGTATATGCTGATAGTGCTGCGGTGTCTAACCATGTAAAAGTATATGCTGATAGTGCTGCAGCGTCTAACCACATATTAGTATATGCTGATAGTGCTACACGATTATAGTGCAGCAGCATCTACTCCCCGTATTAGTATACACTGATAGTGATGTGGCACTTAACACCATATTAGTATACACTGATAGTGCTGCGGCACTTAACAACGTAGTAGTATACACTGCTGGTGCTGCAGTGTCTGGACCATGTATTAGTATGCGCTAATAGTGTTGCGGAGTTAAACAACATATTAGTATACACTCATAGTGCTGTGGCGCTTAACAACATATTTGTATACACTGATAGTGCTGCAGCATTTAATAATGTATTATTAGTAGTATATGCTCATAGTGCGGTGGCATCTGCACCACATATTAGTATACACTGATATTGCTGCAGAGCTTAACAATGTAATACTATGCACTGAGAGTGCTGTTGCTTAACACCTATCATTAGTATATGCTGATAGTGCTGCAGTATTTAACAATGTATTAGTATATGCTGATAGTGCTGAAGCGATTAACAACATCTTAGAAGAGCAGATGGAATGGCCAAATGAGTTGAGCATCCCTCTCCTGCTTAGGGGAATAGGAGGATCCTAACCCATGGGTTTGTGGGTTTGAACTCTGGTTGAGTCCAACCAATGACATACAAATTGATACTT
Source organism: Branchipolynoe longqiensis (assembly GCA_030323885.1). Taxonomy (NCBI): domain Eukaryota; kingdom Metazoa; phylum Annelida; class Polychaeta; order Phyllodocida; family Polynoidae; genus Branchipolynoe; species Branchipolynoe longqiensis. Next base: position 25,343,896 of record CM059199.1, read on the forward strand.
GTCACTTCCTACCCAGGCGCTTGGCATTATTAGGATAGGGCAAGGACTGATTAGCTCAGTTTCAGGACAATGTGACTGAGTGTGATATCAGGTCATGGTACTGGCAGTGTGGTCTCTCAGTGGGGCAGCACTATAAAGTCACCATGAGTGCGCACTTTCAGAAGTTGGTATGCGTCCTGATATGACCTTAGATGTTGCTAGGATGAAAAACCAGAACAAACAAACAAAGACAAACAAACTTCACCCTACTGCCCCACCAGGTGGCCTATTCGGTAGAGCATGGATGCCAGTTGGGGGTGATCAAATTAGTGGAAAACATAAACACGCCTGTGTCAAGTGTAGTTTGGGCAGTACCCGCTAGGTGGCGCCACCGTACTTTGGCCGCCACTGACTGGGTAGGCTCAATAATGGTATTCCATTAATTAGTGGAAGACTGGGATCTCTAAGTAGAGTGGGCCTCACATGCGGAAGGTCGGGAGTCCAGCTCCCGGTCGAGTCAAACTAATGACTTTAAAATTGATACTTGTCGCTTCCTAGACTGGCGCTCGGCATTAATAGGATAGATAGGGCAAGGTTTGCTCAGTGTCAGGCTAATGTGACTGATTGGGATATCAGGCCGGTGGCCTTGTCTCTCTGTGAGGCAGCACTATAAAGTCTCATGAGTGTGGACTGTCACAAGTCAGTACCCATCCTGATATGATCTTAGATGATGCTAGGATGTAAAACAACTAGCAATAACTCTGCTGACCCACCTTACTACACACTGCTCCAAACTAAGAAAATAGAGTAGTGTTTTGAAATTAAAGGTAGTGTTTCGAACCTAAGGATAGTGTTTGAGCGTGGCCACAGGTTGAAAAAAGTATGGTACTGTTTAGAACCTAGGTTGAAAACTGTTTTGAACTTACTACACCGGGTAAAGCAATCCGCAGGTTCCCACCTCTGACATTGGAAAATCTCAGCAGTGTTGAGCGTGTACCGGGTACCAGTGGATGGAGGCCAGGCTCAGGCCAGGCTCAGGACAGGCTCAGGCCAGGCCAGGCACAGGCCACTCCAAGCCACGCCCGGCACAACGACCGTCTGCCGGCTTCATCACATTTATTCTCCATTACTCAAACGGCCTTTTGCATCCAGATGCAATGCCAACGTCAATGGCGGGCAGGAGGGGAGGTGCAGGGGAGGTGGGGGTGGCGGTGCAGGAGAGGTGGGCGGAAGTGGAGGATGGGGAAAGGGCTGAGGGGGACAGGTGAAGTGGGGTAGGGTGAGGAGAAGGAGGGAGAGGGGGAAGGGAGACCCGGTAGTGGACAGGGCTTGTGTCGATGCTGGTGGCGGTGGAGTAGGCGTGGTGGTGTTCTGCTGTGGATGTATTGCTTTGCGTTGGAGATGGTTGAGGATGAAGCTGGTGATGGTGGATATGTTGTAACGGTGGAGATGGTGATTTGGTGGTATTGTACGGGTTGTTGTGGTAGTGTAGCTGGTGGAGTTGGTGGAGATGATATGATTCTACTTTTGTGATGGTGGACAACGTAGGGATGGCGGGCAAGGCTTTGTGGTGGAGGGAGGTGAGTTGGGGACATGAGCTTGGAACACAGAATAGCAAAGAACGGCGTAGAGAGCGCAGGAATAAGACGATATTAATGGAGCTCATTGTTGTTAACAGAGATTGTATTAATGGAGGCTCATTGTAGTTAACAGAGACGGTATTAATGGAACTTACTGTAGTTAACAGAGATGGTTGTAGTTAACAGAGATGGTATTAATGGAGGCTCATTGTAGTTAACAGAGATGGTATTAATGGAGCTAATTGTAGTTAACAGAGATGGTATTAATGGAACTTATTGTAGTTAACAGAGATGGTATTAATGGAGGCTCATTGTAGTTAACAGAGATGGAATTAATGGAGGCTCATTGTAGTTAACAGAGATGGTATTAATGGAGCTTATTGTAGTTAACAGAGATGGTATTAATGGAATATATTGTAGATAACAGATATGGTATTAATGGAACTCATTGTAGTTAACAGAGATGGTATTAATGGAGCTCATTGTAGTTAACAGAGATGGTATTAATGGAGCTCATTGTAGTTAACAGAGATAGTATTAATGGCGCTCATTGTAGTTAACAGAGATGGTATTAATGGAACTTATTGTAGTTAACAGAGATGGTATTAATGGAGGCTCATTGTAGTTAACAGAGATGGTATTAATGGAGGCTCATTGTAGTTAACAGAGATGGTATTAATGGAACTTATTGTAGTTAACAGAGATGGTATTAATGGAACTTATTGTAGTTAACAGAGATGGTATTAATGGAGCTCATTGTAGTTAACAGAGATGGTAATAATGGCGCTCATTGTAGTTAACAGAGACGGTATTAATGGAGCTCATTGTAGTTAACAGAGATGGTATTAATGGAGCTCATTGTAGTTAACAGAGATGGTTGTAGTTAACAGAGATGGTATTAATGGATATCATTGCAGTACAGCTGTTGTTAACATAGAACTTAGTAGTACAACAAATTACAATAAAAATGCTGTTAACATAGTGGAAACTATTGTAGTAAAGCTATTACATAAAATGTTATTAGTTGAACACATTGTAGTAAAGCTACTGCTAACAAAAGATACTAGTAGAACACATAGTAAAACTGCTGTTAAAATAACTGATAATAGTGGATCACATTGTAGTGAAGCTGCTGTTAACATAAATTATACTAGTTGAACACATAAATACTATTAGTGGAACACATGTTAGTAAAGCTGCTGTTAACATAAATGATACTCGGAGAACGCGTAAATGATATTAGTGGAGCACATTGTAGTAAAGCTGCTGTTAACATAAATGATACTCGGAGAATGCGTAAATGATATTAGTGGAGCACATTGTAGTAAAGCTGCTGTTAACATAAATGATACTCGGAGAACGCGTAAATGATATTAGTGGAACACATGTTAGTAAAGCTGCTGTTAACATAAATGCTACTCGGAGAACGCATAAATGATATTAGTGGAGCACATTGTAGTAAAGCTGCTGTTAACATAAATGATACTCGGAGAACACGTAAATGATATTAGTGGAACACATGTTAGTAAAGCTGCTGTTAACATAAATGCTACTCGGAGAACGCGTAAATGATATTAGTGGAACACATGTTAGTAAAGCTGCTGTTAACATAAATGATACTAGTAGAACACGTAAATGATATTAGTGGAGTACATTGTAGTAAAGCTGCTGTTAACATAAATGATACTCGGAGAACGCGTAAATGATATTAGTGGAGCACATTGTAGTAAAGCTGCTGTTAACATAAATGATACTAGTAGAACGCGTAAATGATATCAGAGGAACACATTGTAGTAAAGCTGATTGTGCAGAAGGCTATTGTTGTCCAATCCCGGGGAGAAGCGCCAGGGAGACAGTTGTATAGAGACACTGGAGTCCTTCTGTAGCAAGTGTTGGAGAGCTGGTATCAGTGTGATGGGGAGGTCTTTCACATAAATAGTAATGTCATGCTTTGTATGAGACTTCACCCGCCACTCAGGCATTCAGTGCTGAACCTTCTAAAGCATTAGTCTATCTATCGTCAGTGATGGACTTACGCTTGTATAGTCCCATGATTTTGAGTATATGCCAGTATTCTCAGATAAAAACTTAGGTTAATTACTGTATTCTACTTTACTTTAGTTTTAAATACCTCTGATAATAAATGGCTAAGTTTGGAAATATTTAAAGTTAAAACAGGTTACATTAATCTTTCTAAGCATATTGAAATCCTATCAGCATAGGCTTCTACATTAAAATGGTCTATTAATTTGATTTAGTATCCTTTTCTATGCAACACCTAATAGTTAATAAGCGCGCCTGTATCTAAGTTTAATCTTTAAGATCAAATGTCCATGAGTCTTTTGGTTTTTGACAATTTTATAACTTCTTTGGAATGTGCAATTTTAACCACTCCCAGCCCACCTACCAATTAGACCTTCAATCTGCGGTGGTAATACATTTGGAACATGCAATTTTAACCTTTCCCAGCCCACCTACCAATTAGACATTCAACCTGCCGTGGAAACTACAACTCACAGCCGAGTCCGGAAAGAAGACGAACCAAAAGTGAGCTGCTCACCCAGGAGGCAAACCATTCCCAGATTACATATGAAAGCGAGGCTTTAGCAGAAGTGCTAGAACAGCGGCGTGAATCCAGACAGAGGCTCGCTAACCCCACCCTCACACGGCCCTGCTGCAATTCAATACGATCACCGCGCAGAACCCCGTCTCGACTTAGCGACTGGGGATATAGATGGTCAAAGGAGGTGCATGGGCGGAAAGGGCAGCTAGGTCCCAGGGGGCACCCGGGGTGCGGGGCAGGGGTCAGTTACCGGGGCTCGGGCTCGGACAGGCGGGCGGGTCAATAGTTTACGGGGAGTGCCCGGGCTACGTGGGAGGCGCTGTGGGGTAAGGAGGTGGGAGGTGGTGGGCTGTGGGGATGGGGGTTATGGCCTGGTCGCCTTGGGGTGGGGCTTTGGGGCTGGGTCTGTTGGGTGGCTAACGGAGAACAAGCTTTTGTTGTTGTTGTTAACACTTAGGTCATGAAGAAACCAATTGAAAACTTAGCCATTAATAAGGTCAAGGGTCAGTTAGTTGTATCTATTGTGTTCTTGAGTTGCTTAATGTTCTTAGAATAAAGCTACCCGGATTATTTATGTTAGGCATGGGATGTATATATTTTTTTCAGAAGCAAGGTGATGGTCTTAGAGGGATGCATGGTTCCATTTTTCTGGTTCAACTGTTACTAAGTGTTAGTCAGCGCTGTTGTGTTATGTATCTGATGATGAACTGCTTAAACTGTGTCATAGGGACACATTGCTGTTAACATAGTGGAAACTATTGTAGTAAAGCTATTACATAACATGTTATTAGTTGAAAAGGGAAACATTGTGCCTAGAGCACAATTCGAGGCAAGACTTCTTACAATTCCATGGCTAGCTTTTTAACCATTAAACTACCTAGCCTCCCTGATTTAATCACCATAGCCATGCCTATCTGTCCATCTGGATTCTTCCCTTATGGTGCAGTCACACTACAAAGTGTTTTCCGGCGTGCTGCCAACGCACAAAATATTTGCTAGCACGCGAGACACGTCCAACTTTTCAGCGTTTTGGGACAAAGTTTGACGGGGTGCAGCGTGTTAGTGGCGGGTTGGTGGCGCACTATTGGCAAATTATTGGCGCGCTAGTAGCATGCTACTAGCGCGTCAGCAGTGTGTCGGTAGCGCATTATTGGCATGCTTGTAGCGTGTTGATGGCGTGCCGGTAGCGTGTTGGTGTTGTGTTAGTACCGTGTCAGTGCGTACATACCCGCCAGCAACATGTCAGGACGCGCCGGCAGCGCGTCCACACCGCGCGGCCAACGCATCCAGGCATGCCGGCAACATGTCCAACATGCCAAGAAATGCTGGAGCAACGCCAATGGCACGCCCACTACCCATCGATAGGACGTTGCAGACGCGCCGACGGAACGGTCGCATTTTGGTGAAAAAAATGCCAACGTTAAGTGACGTTGCTCAACGGTCTGCCAGCGTTCCGCCGGCGCGCCTGCAATGGGTTTTGACTTGTTGTTAACGCGTCCGTAACGTCCCCTCCAACCCATCGGCATGCGTCGGAGCGCATCAAAAGTTTTGTGCAAGCACAAAACAATTGACACGACCCAGCGGGCGCCGATGTGTTGGCTCACACATTGCTATCAGTGTATGTGTACTGACGCGCCGGTAACGCGCTGGTAACACGCCGGTAACGCACCAGTAATGCACCGGTAACGCGCCGGTAATGCGCCGGTAACATACCGGACGTGTACCGACGTTTCGCCCAAAAACCCAACACATTGGCACGCGTTCTCCAACGTTGGTGCAACACGTCGTAGTGTGACTGCGGCATAAGATGTCAGTGCTGTCAAGGCACTGGTATTCCAACTATGTATGTCCACCTGTGAGTTAACTATGTACAACCGTCCTGATATGACCATAGATGTTACCAGGACGTAAAACTCCAACAAGCAACAAACTGTGTACAAAATAGCAAAATGCGGCCAATTATCGATCTAATGTATCTGCAAGCTTTGCAGTGTGTGCGTTGTGAGAGGCATCTTTTTCCAACTATTCATTCATTCTGCATTCATTGTCAATGTTGATCTCAACATGGGTAATTTAACCCGCGAAACATGTACACTGCTTTCTATGGGCGAAACCATTGGCGCCATCTATATTCTAACCGGGAACTAATAATATCTGCCGATTGAGCTGCCACCTGGTGTAATTTACTTATAACTAATCGATGACGTGGCAGTTTATGAACACTTCGACTGGAGCACCTGGAGTGGGAGGACGTGTCCATAAGTTTCAGGTTTACCGTCCCTCCAACCCAGCTATATAGTGTTATTGGGTTAGTGTCTGGTATCCTCAAACTATTGACCAAAAAATCACAAATCAAGACTAATGTAACAAGTAAGAAGAAATTTAATAAATGCCACTTTATACTGTACTTGTGTCACGTTGGTTGAATTATGAGTGTGCTCACCAGTTCGATCAACAGGACACTTTGAGGGGGGGAGGGTCGGGGAGGGAGGGTGCAGGTGTGGGGTGTGAGGGGGTGCTAAAACACACGGTGTCGTAGTTTCCGACGGCGGATGAGATATGTGCTCAGGCGGACTGGCTTATTGGGAGTTTACGTCCTAGCAACACGACAGAGCAGTGTGGACACCAATTGCCGACTGCACTATTTGCAACTCTATAGTGCTGCCCCACTTCAATACCATCCTGCGTACACCATGGTTTATATCATATCAGGTCACATTATCCTGCCACCGAGCCAATCACTCCTTTCCCTAGTAATGCCATGTATTAGGCTAGGTGATTTTGGTTGGGTTGACTCGGCCGATAATTGATCTTGGCCAATCATCAAGCGGAGGAAGCAGGCATCCTAACCTAATTGGTCATACATGCGTACTGATGGGTAACTTAAGCCACTGGACATTAAAAAAGGCATGTGTGTATGTGTGATCTAGAAATAATCTACACATGATAACTACACGCTAGATACAAATATAATGATGCATATTATATATATATCGATAATATGCATAATATACATATACATGTGCGTGTGTGTGAGCTAGCTATCATGGAAAAGGGTACTGGCGCTCTTATCCTTTTATCGAAATAAAACACACAATTGAAATCTCGGACACCTATTATTGTGTACAGGCATCCATTATTTTGATGACGCCATAATAGACATTTTGAGAAAATCGAGAATTTCTGAAAGTGGAATGGGCATAGCATAAAATACGCCATTTTGAAAATCACGACCATATCGGCTGACCAGATATAGTTGTGACATTGCTTACCGGACGCGGTAGCCGTATCGGTAGAGCCCCGGCTTCCTGTACGGGAAGTCGGGAGGTCGAATCCCAGTCAAGTCAAACCAATGACATAACATTGACACTTGTCGCTATCTATCATGGCGATCAGCATTACTAGGTTATAACATGGACAGGTTAGCACAGTATCAGGATAATGTGACTGTGTGGGATATCAGGTCATGGTACAGGCGGCCTAGTCTCCAAGTGGGGCAGCACTATAAAGTCACCATGAGTGCACACTGTTACAAGCTGGTAACCGTCCGATATGACCATAGGTGTTGCTAGAACATAAAACAGCGAACCAAACAGCTGTGACATTACCTCTTTAGATGAAGCATCTACAGAACATATACTGGTTCTGTAGGTCGGCTAGGCATACTTCAGATACGAGCGGTGTGGGCACGCCGCTTCCACGCTAACTAGACTAAATGCAGTGTGATCACCACTTCTACTCCATTCACCCAGAGCTTCAGTGCATGGGGTCGATTCCTGTAACGTCGGATCTAATATTCCAAATTAGGTCAACTGGATTAAGCCCCAACAGCAGGGCTTAATCACAGTATTCTACCTGGCTAATTTAATAACCGTCCATCTGATTGGTCATGGTCATTGGTTAAGGGAACACCGGATGCTCCCAGAATGACAGCAACATTCTTGGTAATCCTGATTTGTACTGAGAGTGTTCGGAATGAGAATCAAATTGCTACACCCTTAAGGGGCTGTCACATTAGGGTTTTTTGCGGGAGCATATGGCGGCGTAGGCGCGTTACGTCATATACGTCGGCATAAGCCGTATACGCTACGCTTACGCTACTCATATGCTACTCATACACCGCCAGATGCCGCCAGATGCCGGCTTATGTGAAGCGTATGAGGCATACGCCGCCATACGCTTTCATAAATCCGTCCGTCCAAATTTTTTTGTGCATGCTCAAAAAAACTCGACCTATGAGGGCGTATGGCCCATACTGTCAAAAAATGTCAAAGCACGCTCCCATACGCTCCTCATACGCTCCTCGTACGCTCCTCGTAGGTTCCACATATGCTCAAAACCACCCGAAAGGTCACCAAATGTCATCATAGGCCGGCACGCGCAGGACCTACGTAGGTTTTCAATACGCTCCCGCCATACGCCGTAATGTGACAGGGCCTTTAGAGAGTCGGCTACCATGTCTCGAGGGACCATGGTCATCTTGCCCCAGTGATTTGATTTCCTAGACCTTGTATGTCAGAGGTGTGAGAATGGAACCCACTGTTAGATTGGAAAGGGCTGAACTGTATGTGAGCATGTGTGTCAGCTCTTAGCCGACGGCTAAGCACTGCCTTCCACGTCACAGACTACCCCTGCCCCCTCTCCATTAAAATAGTTTCTGCACGTGCAGTTGGTGTAAACAATTTATGTAATGTGACCCAATCACACCTTAAATACGAGAACCACATGTTCAATTCGACCCCTCACCCATTCTCCTGCTGCTCTATGAAATAACTAACGCTAAATGGATGGATACCCGCCATTTGCATCAAACACTTTGCATAAAACACTCCCATGTTATGACTGGCACACACCTCCCATATAAAACCTAAAACTACCCGTTTCACGATTAAGTTTGAGTTTTAGTCAGTTCCAGTCTTTAGGTGTGTGACACCCTAATGCCTCGTGCACACCTCCCATATACGATTCACGCGCTAAGACTTGGACGGCAAACAGAAGGTGGATATCACACATATACCGTATAAGATACGACTGACCGCTCACATATACCGTTTCTCGAACGGCCCGATTATTTTTTCGAATGTCTTGCAATTCGAGTCTTAAACAGTAAAACTGAGTTTTAAGTCGTGAATCGGCAACTCCATAGTTGGTATATGTGTGTTGTCCCTGTTGTCAGTTTTAGTCGGGAAATGGGACGGGTCGGGTTGTGACGGGTCGCGTCGGGCAGTCAGTTTTAGCGCGTGAATCGTATACGGGAGGTGTGTGCCAGGCATAAGACGCATGTTTTCGGTTGACGAATAGGCCACCACCGAGAGCATTGAAATAACTCCAACGATAAAACACACCTCGAGTTTGGCGTTTTCAAGTTGGTGACAACCAGGGACATTGAACCCAGCTCTATGATCAAAACCACACTGGGTTTGGGGTTTTCAACCAAGCTGCATCCACACGCATTTCACATCAGGGCGAACCAGAAGCACGTCGCAGAAACCACCTCAATTCATAGGCACTATCAGTAGATGAGTGGCCTGCATATAAGCTTGAGCTGGATTCTACAAGTGAGGCTTGGCTCGTGGTGGTCCTCGTGTCGGGCCAATCCTCCTTCATGGATCATACATATCTGGACTGATGAATCCGGGCTGATTCCAGAAATAATTGTCACTGAACAACACCTGGGTCTGAGGGTGCATGCAACTCATGAAACTCAAAAGTACATTTGAAGAAAAATCTTTCTTACTTAATATCATGAAATACATTTTAACCAATTATATCTATGAGTCTCATAGCACCAGTTTTACATCATTTCACTTAAAGAGCCAGTAACATAACCAACAAAGTTCTACTTATTCAAGATTGTCACCATCGAGTATTAATAATATTATTCACGAAAGGTTTATCTTGAAATAACCTGTTTTTCTGTGAATTATTTAGAGTCCAATCAAATGATGCTCATTTATCATATTAAGGGATGCTTAGTAAGGGATGACTATATACTGTTACCAGATGGAAGGCGCTCACAGGTGCTCATTGGTATATTGAGATATGTCAAATCACCATATGCTTATTTATCTTATTGAATGTTTAAGAAATTATCATTTATCATATTGGGAGATGCCCATTGATCATATTAAGAGCTGCCCCTTGAATCACATTGAGCAATGTATACTTACCATTTTGAGATATGTGATTTATCATATTGAATGATCCTTTCATACCATTTTGAGGGTTGCTGATTTATCATCAAAATATTATGAATACTATTATAGTGAGTATTATCTTACGTGATGCTCACATACCATTTTGAGTGATGCTAATTTAGCATTGTATGATATACTTATTATGTTGAATGATGTTGATTCTTTATAGTGAGTGATGCTTATTCACCATATCGTGAGATGTGGTAAATCTGTATTATATTACGTGATGCTTACATACTATTTTGAGATTATGTTAATTTAGCATTATATGATATACTTATTATATTGCATGATGATTCATCAAATTGAGTGATGGATATTTACAATGTTGTGAAATGCTCATTTACCATGTTGAATGCGGCTCAATAGTGTGTAGCCCTGTGGAGTCTGACTCTAAACCCAGTTGGAGTTGAAGGGAGGCTGGGGTTTGCATTATGAATATAACTGAATTAATGCATGATGTCGAGCACGAGTCAGGTTGAAGGTGTTATATCCCTTGCGGTTTTCACAACTGTATTCACCTTCCAGCAACCAAGGAGTATTCAAGTACTCACACATCTGTGACATGCATATAACCAGCTCAGGTATGGTCATCTTTAGCAAACGGGTGGTAACCAGCTGAAATATTCACACTTATACCTGCACACAGGGAGGCGCTGAGGTAGTTATGGTTTGTGGTGCACTCCAGTTAACAGCGACTAGTTCAACGACCTGCAGACACTTGTATCCATCGCCCCGCCCTCCCCACTCTCTCCTCCCCGCCTCTACAGTCCTCCTCCACCTGTATCCTCCTGTAAGTACCTGACCCCGTCCAGTTGCCCATCCTACCTGTAACTCCTCCCCTCCATCCCATTCCAACCTCCCTCCCTCCCACCTCTCCTTGACATTCCTACACTGTTACATACATCTCCACCACCGGTCCTTGTCCTACATTCTGATCCTCCATTTACGCCCCGCCCCGTCCCACACCCAGTCACTCGTCCCTATTCTGACGGGACCCAACCACAGGCCCTCCCCTCCCCTCCCCGCCTCACCTGTCCTCTCCCCGCACTGCCACTCCCAGTCCCTCCCCACCCCTCTTCACCGCACACACCCGTTCCTCATGCCGCCGCTCTCAGTTTCATGCCGCTCACTCATATCCTCCCCTCCACTGCCTCCCCTCCCCTCCCTACCTCCCTTCCCTTCCCCTCCCCTCCCTTCCCCTCCCGTCCTCTTCTCTCGCCTCCCCTACCCTCCCATCCCATCCCCTCCTCTCCCCTCCCCGCTCCGCCCCTCCTCTCCCGTCCCCTCCCCGCCCGGCCCCTCCATGCACGCTCCCCTCGACACCCCGCCCTGTTTCATCTCTGGCGCCCCGCCACGCCCCCTGCCGGCCGGCTGCTTTGAACTGTAAATTAACCAATCAATTAATCACGATGCGCTCGGACTTTTCACACCTCCATGAGAGTGGGACGCCTACTCTTCACACCGGCGTGCGGGCGGGATGCGGCGGGGCGCGGCGGGGCGCGGCAGGGCGGGTGATGCGGTCGCTGGTGGATCCGGCTAGCAAAGTGTTGGCGATGATGTCTGCGGCTCGGCGGGGCGCCGCCGCAGGGGCTCCTCGTGTCTTTGACAAGAGTGGAGAAAGAAGCGGGCGGTGGAGGAATGACGGCGAGAGGGCGGGTGAGGAAGGGGCCGTGGATTTGGCGGGTGGGGATGGGGATTTGGCGGGTGGGGACGGGGGCGGAAAGAGGGCGGGTGGGGACAGGGCGGGGAGAGGGCGGGTGGGGACTGGGCGGGCCGGGCTGGAGTCAATAGGCACTTGATGCACACACAGGTGCAGCTCACTCTCACAGCAGGAGCTCAACACCCCACCCCAGATGCACCTCGTCCACACTAGTGCACCTCCCAGCCACAAGTGCACCTCGCAGCGACAAGTACACCTGACACGCATCCACCTCACAGCCACGCCCAACAACACATGCAGATGCACCTCAACCTACCCTCGGGACGTCCTTTCACTGCTCAGAGTAACTCCACTGACAAACATTGGTAGCGATTGATCAAAGTGCGCTTGATTCGGTGCGGGATGACACTTGGCTCCACCTTCCCCCATTCCTTGGGTCATCTCGCCTGCCCACTCTTGATTGGCTGCCTCGGTTCGCACCCTTTCACCCCTCAAACCCACCCGGGCTTATGGCACTGTCACACTACGACGTACCGATGTCGGCGTAGGGAGAACGTGAAGAACGTTGAACTTCTCGGTGTGGTATGCAAATTTGGGCACAAGTTGAACGTCGATGCAGCGTAGTGGACAAGAGAGTAACGGCGGTAAAGCGTAGTGATAGCATCATTCAATGAGAGAGGACAACGTAATTACGCTCACGGAACGTTATGAACGTTATTCCATCGCCAGAACTACGTTGCTTTATGTTACCTTATGTTACTTACGTCATTAAACGTTGACGAAAGGCTGAACGTACGTTCTCCTGACATTCTCCTGACGTTCTCCTGACGTTCTCCTGATGTACTCCTGACGTTCTCCTGACGTTCCCATTACACCGCATGGACGTTTCCACCGGCTTTAATGTGGGTCAACGAGTGGAACGTAGTGGAACGTAGTGAGGAACGTTTGACTAACGTCCATTTAACGTCATTGACGTTCACCGAACATGTACAGAATGTAAACCCTTACGTTCCTGTCACGTCGAAAGTGTTGACCAGGTTCAAAACCTTGACGCACGCCGACGTAACACGACGTAACGTGACATAGCTCGACGTCAGTCTAACATCATTATGACATCATCATAACGTAACCAAACGTACGGCAACATAATGACGTAAAGTGATCACGTCAGGCTCACGTTGGCTCGTTACGTTGTAGTGTGACAGGGGTATAAGCTGCCTCACTTCCCAGTTAGCTGGTGGCCCAGTGACCTTTCCACCCACTCATCCACCTTTTCTTTTGTTTAACTTGTTCTTTATTGTTATTCGCCTTCGGTTTAGTTCTGGGGTCTTTCCCGTCAGTCTTGATTAAATGTTCTGTTTACCTGCACTGCTTTGTCTTTCTTTGGCTGAAACGTGAGGTGTGACTATTTTAAAATCAGCATTGCTCCGCAAATGACTATCTCGCAACCGGTTACAAATGTTTCTTGGTGATCACATCCTATGCATCCATCAGCAGTAAGGCTCGGTGATATATCTGTTTAATATCCTGTCTATCAGACGGTCATCCCAAACTCCCGGATGGCGACTGGACTGGCATTGTGATTATGCGCAATGCGTAGCCGGCTCCTCCTCATGGAGTATGCTGCCAGAGGAGACACACCTCATCTCTTCACCAGTGTTCACATTCACCAGTTCCTTCTGCTTTGATGAATGCAGTGTATTTTATATACGATGTATAATTCATTTAGTAAATATATATAACTAAGGTAGTTACATGTTTTATTATAGACGTTATATGTTTTATTATATAGTTATGGTGAACCAAACCAGTGGCGCCGACTGGTGTCGCTTCCCTGTAACACCACCAACCATCGTGTGACACTAATCTCACGCTGTATTTACACAGGAATTGTCTTTGTTTGCGAAAGATGCAAATAAAAAGGGCACCCTGCATCAGGCTTTCTCTATTTGTTTCAGGTAAATTACACTTCTGCATTCTTCAATATATGCAAGCAGGTTGGAATATTAACATAGCCGAATTATTGCCCAGCGCCTTCGATGGTTCCCGGTACTGAAGGCGCTGTATTATGTGTCTCTTATTTAAATGGATATTTATTATGTATTAAAGAGAGCCATGCGTCATCGTTAGTAGATACCTTAGTGGTGAGGTACATGTACTCTTCCTGCCAATCAGCTGCATGGTGCAGAAGGTTCATTGTGCAGCCAGGTGGTGGGTGGAGTGTGTGGGTGTGCGCGTAGTTGTGGGTGGATGTGAGTGTGAGTGTGGGTGTGGGTGTGGGTGTGGGTGTTGGTGTGGGTGTGGGTGTTGGTGTGGGTGTGGGTGTGGGTGTAGGTGTGGGTGTAGGTGTAGGTGTAGGTGTAGGTGTGGGTGATGGGTGATGGGAGTGGGTGTGGCTGTAGGTGTGGGTGTGGGTGATGGGTGTGTGGGTGTGTCTGGGTGTATGTGTGGGTGCATGTCTGGCTGCGGGGTGTGGGTGATGGGTGTGGGTAATGGGTATGGGTGTGGGTGTGGGTGTAGGTGTAGGTGTAGGTGTGGGTGATGGGTGATGGGAGTGGGTGTGGCTGTAGGTGTGGGTGTGGGTGATGGGTGTGTGGGTGTGTCTGGTTGTATGTGTGGGTGCATGTGTGGCTGCGGGGTGTGGGTGATGGGTGTGGGTAATGGATGTGGGTGTGGGTGGGTGGGTGTGGGTAATGGATATGGGTGTGGGTGTGGGTGTAGGTGTGCGCGTGTAGGTGTGGGTGTGGGTAGGGGTGTGGGTGTAGGTGAAAGGTGTAGGTGTGGGTGTAGGTGTGGGATTGGGTGTAGGTGTGTGCTTAGGTGTGGGTGTAGGTGTAGGTGTAGGGGTGGGTGTAGGTGACGGGTGCGTGTGGGTGTGGGTGTTGATGATGGGTGGGTGGGTGGGTGTATGTGTGGGTGTATGTCTGGCTACGGGGTGTGGGTGATGGGTGTGGGTGTGGGCAATGGATGTGGGGGTGTGGGTATGGGTGTGGGTGATGGGTGTGGGTGTTGGTGTAGGTGTGGGTGTGGATGTGGATGTGGATGTGGGTGTGGGTGATGGGTGTAGGTGTGGGTGTATGTATGGGTGTAGGTGTAGCTGTGGGGGATGGGTGTATGTGTGGGTGTATGTGTGGGTGTAGGTGTAGGGGAGGGTGTAGGTGTAGGTGTAGGTGTAGGCATATGGGTGGGTGTAGGTCTAGTTGTAGAGGTGGGTGTACATGTGGGTGTACGTGTGTGTGTGGGTGATGGACATAGGTATATGTGTAGGTGTATGTGTAGGTGTGGGTATAGGTGTAGGTGTAGGTGTGCATCTGGGTGTGGGTGTAGCTGTAGGTGTAGGTGTAGTTGTAGGTGTAGGTGTAGGTGTAGGTGTAGGTGTGGGTGTAGGTGTAGGTGTGGGTGTAGGTGTGGGTGAAGAGTGT
The DNA here is from genome assembly GCA_030323885.1 of Branchipolynoe longqiensis. Classification (NCBI taxonomy): domain Eukaryota; kingdom Metazoa; phylum Annelida; class Polychaeta; order Phyllodocida; family Polynoidae; genus Branchipolynoe; species Branchipolynoe longqiensis. The sequence goes on from CM059199.1 coordinate 25,359,300, forward strand.
AGGGGTGGGTGTAGGTGTAGGTGTAGGTGTAGGTGTAGGTGTAGGTGTGGGTGAAGGGTGTAGGTGTGGGTGTAGGTGTAGGTGTGCGTGTAGGTGTGGGTGTAGGTGTGGTTGTAGGTGTGTGTGTAGGTGTAGGTGTAGGTGTGGGTGTAGGTGTAGGTGTAGGTGTGGGTGTAGGTGTAGGTGTAGGTGTGGGTGAAGGGTGTAGGGGTGGGTGTAGGTGTGGGTGTAGGTGTAGGTGTGGGTGTAGGTGTGGGTGTAGGTGTGGGTGTAGGTGTAGGTGTATGTGTAGGTGTGGGTGTGGGTGTAGGTGTGGGTGTGGGTGTAGGTGTGGGTGTAGGTGTGGGTGTAGGTGTAGGTGTAGGTGTAGGTGTGGGTGTGGGTGTGGGTGTGGGTGGGGTGTGGGTGTAGGTGTGGGTATGGGTGTTGGTGTAGGTGTAGGTGTCGGTGTGGGTGTAGGTGTATGTGTAGGTGTGGGTGTGGGTGGGGTGTGGGTGTAGGTGTGGGTGGAGGTGTAGGTGTGGGTGTGGGTGTAGGTGTAGGTGTGGGTGTGGGTGTAGGTGTAGGTGTGGGTGTGGGTGGGGTGTTGGTGTAGGTGTGGTTGTAGGTGTGGGTGTAGGTGTGAGTCTGGGTCTGGGTGTGGGTGGGGTGTGGGTGTAGGTGTGGGTGTAGGTGTAGGTGTGGGTGTAGGTGTAGGTGTGCGTGTAGGTGTAGGTGTGGCTGTGGGTGTAGGTGTGGGTGTAGGTGTAAGTGTTTGCATAGATGTAGGTGTAGGTGTAGGTGTAGGTGTGGGTGTAGGTGTAGGTGTAGGTGTAAGTGTTGGCGTAGATCTAGGTGTAGGTGTAGGTGTAGGTGTATGTGTGGGTGTAGGTGTAGGTGTAGGTGTAGGTGTGGGTGTAGGTGTAGGTGTGTGTGTGGGTGACAAACAAATGGAAGATTACACATACAGCGGGACTTGGGCCCAGAATTCTGCTATTTCGGGATGCTCGTCCTAACCATCAAAGCACCTTGACTACCAATGAAATCTGCAGCCAATAAGCCTGCGTGCGGCGCCTTGTCTGCTGAGGCGCATTCACCCTACGGCATTACTGACACCGTCATTGGCAAACATGTAATGGGCAATACTGGAATAGCCTTGTAGGAGTTGTACAATGAAGTAATTACCACCAACCATTGAATGACCTATAAACACCATTACTACAGTGATATGTAAGTATTGAAATCAATAATATCGTATATACATTGGGTGATAATTGGAACGAAACCCAGAGAGGCTTTCGTACTTATAACCATGCGCTATGGACATTAATTCTAAATCTCCACATGTTCTGGCCACCAAACTCAGCAGAGTCATTCGCTTACATTTGTTTCCAATTTGAAATGAAGGGACATTTGGTGGGCTAATTAATATGCACCATTTGACTAAACACCACTTCCTGTACAAATCTGTGCCAGTGCAGTGTGCATTGTCCCTCCCTACTGGCTGCTATCGCTACCCGATTTCTCACAGAAGTGACTTACAAGTGACCCACGAATGACCTATGAACCTTAAGATATACCGGCACTCCGACATGCAGGACACAGATACCGTACCGATCAACATGGATGTTCACTATTCTATGCCATAGATAACTAGTGGCTGGTCAGCGATTTGCGATAACCCAAACCACACGCGCAACAAATAACCGATCGGAAAGGACCGCAGCGAAAACAAATACAACAAGCAGCCAGCAACACCTACTCCGAGACTACTCCACCGCCTGACTCTCACACAGATCTCGTCATCGTAGTTCCGACCTTAAGTGAGTGCCGGCCGAGGCTCGTAGTCAATTAGACACTCGCCGCTAGGTGGCCACGACGCAAAGGACCGAGCGCCTTTGATGGTGAAGCCATGGATCCGCGGATGACATTTCGCACGCGCTTAATTTCCACTTCCGGTCATTGGCGGCCGATATACAACGACGTCATCGAGGGGCGGCGTGCCTGACTAAAGTGACTGTGACGTCACTTCCGCTGCTACCTTTTCACACACACCGCCCCCCCGGCCCCCACCAACACACACCTGCGCCTAGATTTATTGCTAATAATGATAGAAGCAGCGGCAGCAGCGGCCAGTAGGACATCTTTATTGCGGCCAGGGCGCGGTATTTATCCGGACATAATATCAATGTTGCATCGGGTTCCCCACAGAGGGCGCCACCGCTTCAATGGTGACGCCATCAAAGGTCTTTTATTTGAGCAGAAACGGCGGATTTCCCCCATTTGGCTGCGCCGGATCTCCCCCACCTCTCTCTCGGCTGGCCTCTACACCACCTATGCTCGCCTCTGCCCAACATCTGTTCGGCTTCTGCTCCACTTCTGCCCCACATCACCTCTCCCCCGCCTCGGTTCGGCCTCTGCCACACCTCTTCCCCGCCTCTTCCCGTCTCTTCCCCTGCCCCTCACCCCACATCACTGCCTAAACCCCCGTCCCCCCTTCCACCGCCTTCCCCGTACCCAGTTCTCCACCCCTCGCGTGCCTCTCTCCGACACTCGCCATTCACAGCTCTCTCCCCCATTCTCATCCCACAACCCAGTCCTACTCTTCCTCACGTCTGTCGCCAGCCTATTTCTCCACCTCCCTTATGATTCCCCAGCATTCTGTGGCATACTTCAGCCTCCCTCCTCGAGGCGTGCTGGCGCTCCCCTCACCTGCCTTCCTTTACCGGCCTCCTCCCCTCTCCCTTCTCCCTCCGGCCGCCTTCACACACCGGGCTTATGGCGGCCCTATCCTGCAGATAGGCTTTAGATACTGACGCCACCTCTCTCGTTCCCCACTCACCCTTCCCTCTCGCTTCTTCTCCCCCCCCCCCTCTCCTTCCCCTCGCCGTCCTCTCTCCGCCCGTCCTCTCCCCGCCCTCACACACGCACCGGGCGGCCGACATTCATGTCACCGTGGAGCCCCCCAGGTGGCGTTAGTGGTTATTGCGCCGCTTCATTGTTACTGAGGGTTAGGCCCTGTAGGCCCGTCAGTATTGCCAGCTCAGAACCTCCCCGCTCCTACCTCCCACCTCCCGCCTGCCTCTCCTTACCCTATCCTAACCATCCCATCACCCTGTCCTTGGCATCCCTTCCATACCTTCGCCCTCCCACCCCCCTGTCCTAACCCTCCCATCCCCCTGTCCTAACCTCCCCATCCCATGTCCTTGCCCTCCCTTCCGCTGCCCTGACTAGGCCCTCTCCCTGTCCTTACCCCCCCTGTCGTTACCCTCCCCTCACCCTGTCCTTTCCCTCACCACTGTCATTGCCCTCCCCTCGCCTTGTCCTTACCCTCCCCTCTCCCTGTCCTTACCATCCCCTCTCCTTGTCCGTTCCCTCCCCATGTCCTGGCCCTCCCTCTCCCTGTCCTTACCCTCCCCTCTCCCTGTCCTTACCACCCCTCTCCCTGTCCGCGCCCTCTTCATGCCCTTGCCGTCCCCACTCCCTGTCCCTACCCTCCCCTCTCCCTGTCCTTACCCTCCCTTCACCCTGTCCTTACCCTCCCCTCTCCCTGTCCTTGCCATCCCCTTACCCTGTCTTTGCCCTCCCCTCACCCTGTCCTTTCCCTCCCCCCTGTCCTTACCATCCCCTCTCCCTGTCCTTGCCCTCCCTCACGACGTCTTGCCCTCCCTCCCCTGTTCTTGCCCTCCCCTTACTCTCTCCTTTCCCTCTCCTGTCCTTGCCATCCGCTCACCCTGTCCTTGCCCTCCCCTCAACATGTCCGTGCCCTCCCTTCACCCTGCCCTTTCCCTCACCCTGTCCTTACCATCCCCTCTCCCTGACCTTGTCCTCCCCTAACCCTGTCCTTGCCCTCCCTCCCCTGTCCTTGCCCTCCCCTCACCGAGTCCTTTCCCTCCCCTTGTCATTACCATCCCCTCTCCCTGTTTTTGCCCTCCCCTCACCCTGTCCTTACCCTCCCCTCACCCTGTCCTTATCCTCCCCTCACCCTGTCCTCACCATCCCCTCAACCTGTCCTTACCCTCTACTCACCATGTCCTTACCCTCCCCTCACCCTGTCCTTATCCTCCCCTCACCCTGTCCTTACCCTCCCCTCACCCTGTCCTTACCCTCTACTCACCCTGTCCTTGCCATCCCTCCCCTGTCATCACCCTCCCCTCACCCTGTCCTTGCCCTCCCCTCACCCTCTCCTTTCCCTCCCCTTGTCCTTACCATCCCCTCTCCCTGTTTTTGCCCTCCCCTCACCCTGTCCTTACCATCCGCTCTCCCTGACCTTGCCCTCCCCTAACCCTGTCCTTGCCCTCCCTCCCCTTGGCCTCACCTCACCGAGCCCTTTCCCTCCCCTTGTCCTTACCATCCCCTCTCCCTTTTTGTGTCCTCCACTCCCCCTGTGCTTGCCCTCCCCTCACCCTGTCCTTACCCTCCCCTCACCCTGTCCTTACCCTCCCCTCATCCTGTTTTTGCCCTCTCCTCACCCTGTGCTTGCCCTCCCCTCACCCTGTCCTTACCCTCCCCTCACCCTGTCCTTATCCTCCCCTCAGCCTCTCCTTACCCTCCCCTCACCCTGTCCTTGCCCTCCCCTCACCCTCTGCTTTCCCTCCCCTTGTCCTTACCATCCCCTCTCCCTGTCCTTGCCATCCCCTCGCCCTGTGCTTGCCCTCCCTCCCCTGTCCTTGCCCTCCCCTGCTCTCACCCCCACAAACAAGCACCGAGTATCGCCCATCCTGACTGCTTTCTCCGCTAGTTACCGTCTTCATCCTTCCGGTCTGTAAGGGCTGCTTAGCCTGTGTCCGGCGTGTAAGAGGTGTTTACCTGTAGCCGCCTTTCCCCTCCCTTCCTTGTACCATCTCCCACCCGGTAGTCAGTGACCCTGAAGCGATGCCCTACCTGTACAAGGTCATTTAGCTTGCATCCGCCCTCAGCCCCTAGCAGCTATACAACCCTTACCTCCAGGCTCCACGTCTCTCCAGCCTCCAGTCTCGTGGCCCTCACATATCCCTGGTAAGGAAATACTATCCAGTTCCAGGGTCTATGAGTTATATTTCATCATCATCATGCTATCGGTCGCGATGCGACAAAGACTGCTTTCATTACTTGACTGCCGCTCTCCATTTAGCTCTCTGCTGTGAGAGTTGCATTCATGAGTCGGTCTTAATGTCTCTCAGCTTTAGGTTTCGCTTGATGGTATCCTTGAACCGGAGACGAGGGCGCCCTCTCTTTCTGTAGCCAGAAGACAGTTGAGAATAGAGGATCTGCTTTGGTAGCCTGTCTGATGACATCCTCATGAGGTGTCCAGTCCACCGGAGATTCTTTTTGATCAGAAGATCTTCCATAGAGGGCAGCCCCGTTTGTGTTATATTTAAGCTACATTTAACCATCCATGTCCATGTCTGAAAACTTTTAACCCATAACTACCCTCGTTATGTAAGTTCTACTTAACCTCTAATGACCCCTGAGCTGTAAACCTCACCTGTCAATGCATGTAGACTCTATCTACCCCTTAGCTACTGCTGACATGTAAACAATAGTTACCTCTCATCTGCCCCCGATAAGCAAACTTCTTTTAACCCTCTACTTATTCTGTACGCTGTATTTAACCCTTACCTGTGCATGTCTGTAAGTTAACCATCACCAACCCAGATCTGTATGTTTCATTTAACCCTCTCCTCCCTCTGCTATGTAAGCTCCATTTACCTCTGACATATCACGGGTAAGCAAGCTTTATTAACCCCTCATCTCCCTCTGAAAAGTAAGCTTTGTTTAACCCTGCGGTCTCCCTAGTAACGTTTACCTGTCCAGGGCCTATATGTAGGAGCCGATTTTTAACCACACCGGGGTTAAAGGCGGGTTAGCTAATCCCGGAGTTCCAAATGTGTCACAGGGGATGTATGTGACCAAAGCGCGCTCGGGTTAGCTAACGTTTCGGTTATTTATAGATTTGGGAAATCCCTCTGTGCCTGTTTACATTTGTCGATTGGACAATATGAATAACGCCGCCGATATAGCTGCTACGTTAATATTGCTTCAAATTTAAGGTTAATTTAATGAAATTTCACGATTTGAGTATGTAATTCTGTTAAATATGATCTCATTGAATAGATGTGGGCGCAATATATTCCCGCCGATTCGGCGGCGATGGCGGTGGCCATTTTTATTTGACGTTCGACAGTATGGATATCGACGTCGCTGCGGAGGCGGCGATTTGTTTTCTTTACATTTGTCAATTCGACAATATGAATAATGCCGCTGATGTAGCTACGTTAATATTGCTTTGAATTTAGGGTTAATTTAATGAAATTTCACGATTTGCCTATGTAATTCTGTTAAATATGATCGCATTGAATAGATTTGGCCATAATCGGTGCCTAACCCCACCTTTAACCCTGGTTTTGCTTGGGGTTAGCGCAGGCGACTTTACGCTAGTTAGTTTAACCCTGACACATACATACGCAGTTTTCGCCGCTAACCCTGGAAATCCGCACGATGCGGGGTTACGACCGCTAACCCGGGCTCATACATATAGGCCCACGTCCATAAACATTAGATAACCCTCGCCTTCCCGAATGCGGACCCCTCTATTTACCTTCCTCCTCTCCCTGGTGTGTAATCTCTAGTTAATCCTCCCCTCCCTCTGCTCGGCAAGGGTTACTTAACTCTTACCTCCCCTTGCTTTGTAAGTTCAAGTCACCACTCACTTTTTTCCCCTGGGCTATACTGGCTCCTTTTTCCTGAATTGGCCATCTTCTATGAGGGCTACATAAACTCTTACTCCCTGCACCTCCTGTCACCCGCAGGGCCCTGACACATTCTGGGTAGGGAGGCAGGGCGGGGTGGTGTCCGGGGCGGTCTTGGTGGGCGGGGACTCGGGGGGATCCCGGGGACGAGGGCGAGTCATTTCCGGTCGGCTGAGCCTCCTTTTTCCTAACCGGGGAAGCTTAGGTCTGGTTACCGGGTCCTTTCACCTGGCCGTGCCCCTTATCGCCTTAGTGGCGCCACCTAGCGGGCCCGGGGGACGTCGCGCATGCGCGTGTGTGTGAGGCACTGATACCTGTGATGGTGGTGGTGGGTGTGGAGTGTCGGTGGTTGATATGTGATGGGCAGGCACATTGGGGTTAGCAGAGTTAGAGATTTCAGAGACTGGGTAAGTCCTTACTGCTGTGATAGGCACTCTCAGAAAATCAGACAGCCGTCACCGAATAACTGAACCGAATGCTACCCGGTGATGTGTATATATGCATACACATATATTTAGTTTGATTTAGTGTGTATGTAATAATAGCATGCGTGTGTACTGTTGATATGCATCACGGACATTGTTGTGAAACCACATGGATGTACATATACACATAATATAGACACATGCACATGCATATATAGTTGTTTGTTTGTTTGTTGTTATTTTTACATCCTAGCAACATCTAAGGTCATATCAGGACGGGTACCGACTTGTGACAGTGCGCACTCATGGCGACGTTATAGTGCTGTCTCACTGGGAAACCAGGCCGCCGGCACCATGACATGGTATCCCACTCAGTCACATTATCCTGACACTGAGCACACCAGTCCTTGCCCTGTCCTAATAATGACGAGCGCCTGGCTAGGAAGTGACAAGCACCAATTTTTAGTCATTTGTTTGACTCGATCAAGGTTCAAACCCATGACCCCACGATCTACCAGCACGCGAGACGGACGCTCCAACTCATTCGGCCATCCCGTCTGGTCATATATAGAACTAATACATCTAATCTGTCGGTATACAAATAAGATGCATAGATATGGACACAACCATATATACAGCGGGGTTAATTGTGGAAACAATCCAAGATTAACGATGAAATTATGAACCTAGCTAACATAACTTAGCTATATGTTTTATACAGCAGGGTATATTGCAGGGAAATAAGACAATATAAACGTTGGTTGGGCCTCTCCGATGTATTAAGGTACTTAAAGAGTATTGTAGCCATTTGGACAACAACATATCCATACCTACATATATACATATATATTTATACATGTGTATGGAATTATATGCGGACATGCATGCAGATAGACATATACCTATATATTTAGTAAACATGTTATTTCCTTCATACCTTTTCTACTATATATTCATCATTTCTTGATAGCAAATGAGCTGGTGGCCAAATCACATACATATTACATACATATTACATACATATTACATACATATTACATACACATTACATACATATTACATACATATTACATACATATTACATACATATTACATACATATTACATACATATTACATACATATTACATACATATTACATACATATTGCATACATATTACATACATATTACATACATATTACATACATATTAGTTATTACATACATATTATATACATATTACATACCTATTACATACATATTACATACATATTACATACATATTACATACATATTACATACATATTACATACATATTACATACATATTACATACATATTGCATTCATATTACATACACATTGCATACATATTACATACATATTAGTTATTACATACATATTATATACATATTGCATACATATTACATACATATTACATACATATTACATACATATTACATACATATTAGTTATTACATACATATTATATACATATTACATACATATTACATACATATTACATACATATTACATACATATTACATACATATTACATACATATTACATACATATTACATAGATATTACATACATATTACATACATATTACATACATATTGCATTCATATTACATACATATTACATACATATTACATACATATTAGTTATTACATACATATTATATACATATTACATACATATTACATACATATTACATACATATTACATACATATTACATACATATTACATACATATTACATACATATTACATACTGAACACAGCAGACGTAGCTACATATGAACAGGCAAATAAGTACCTGACATTAGCATATAGTAGATTGTACTCATTTGACAATCATTATAAAAGAAGTCGAGTATAGGTTTGGTCCTACATCATCATCATCATGCTGTCAGTCGCGATGCAACAAAGACTGCTTTCATTACTTGACTGCCACTCTCCATTTAGCTCTCTGCTGTGAGAGTTGTGTCCATGAGTTGGTCTTAATGTCTCTCAGCTTCAGATTTCTCTTGCTGGTCCTACATAATACTCACATAACAAGTGACACAGCATATATGGCAGCTCAGCCTGGTGTTGTCGCTGCACAAGGGGTCCCCAGTGGGTGGCGAGGTTGGTCCAAGACGCGCGGGCGCGAGCTGCAGCCGGAAGTGTGGGAGAGATGAGCGAGATGGGCTGCAACCAGGGGGCGCCACTAACTGGCAGCAGTGCGTGATGGAGAGGCGGGGCCAGGTGCCCCGAGCAGGCCGTCCATTAAGCACGCATTGACTCCATGTTTATATGTGCGGCCGCCGTGAGCATATCTAATTCCTTCAGTCATACACAAGGAAGCATTGAGGGCCAACTAGAGGTGGGCTCAGTTAGCGAAGTGGTAGGGATATCAGTGGCTGGTCAGTGTGCCACCAGGCACTCACGTCTGCCCTGTCCACCCTGGTGTCTGACAATCGTCCAACCACCCAGGCATTCCATTCCTCTCTTTGACAGTCCATCTGGAGGTTATACTGTCGATGCTTTTATTTATCTCATTGCATGTTTTGGGTGGTGAAAGGTCTATATTATGCTGAATAAAGTGTGTATTAACACATGGTATCTACACTTGTGGCTTTGTGGTAAACCCCACTGAACAATCCAATCAAAGACCACCTCGCATGCTGCATTGTTCGTAATGCTAAGACATCATGGGTAATTGGACGCGCAAATGCAGCCAAGCTCTAGTAACTGAGGCTGCTTGATATGTCACCGACTGGCGGCTCCTTGCTGAACTAACCTAACTATACCAGTAACGCCGACTAGCGGGTTTTTCCGGCATTTCCACATTTCCGCATTTCCGCCGTATATCGCCCACTAAACAAGGCGACTGTAGCTCCACCGGTAAAATATTTCTGAACTAAAGTACCCCGTCTTCGGCTATAAAAGCGACTGCTAGCTGCACATATTTCACTTTCAACACTGGAGCCACGCGGACAACAACTGCCTTAAATTGCCATCCCACCCACCCCACAATAAGAAGGGGATATAGGGTTATAAGCGTGCCTAAGCCTCATTGACATCACATAACTACCTAAGAGACTGTACTGATGACAAGAGCTGAAATTGTAATAAAAAGCCATAATATATTTGCTGTATTTGTGTTGTTAAGTATGTTACTTTCAGTGCGTGGAACGGTTGCTGCCACCTCTACTTCTGATGAGTGTGATCGGTGTCTGGTCAACTTGACCAACAATTGACAGTAGATATGTGAGACACTGAAGGCATGTTGTGCATATATGGGGGGAGGACATGTTCTATCTCTACATCTGTCTATATACATACACAAATACATGCACGCGTCTCCCACACCGTGTATACATATATTCACGAATATGCGGTAGATAATACATTTATATATTTCTCCCATTCCGGACATAATATACATACACCCATAAATCATATACAATACACATGCTTCTCAATCCCTATGTTATATGCAGACATCCTTGTATCGTATATAATACAAATGCTTCTATGTGCATAGTCAAGCATTGCTATCTTATATATACCATCCCTATATTGTAAATAACGCACATGCTCGATATTTCACATACAAAATGCATGTCCCTTAATACAGCAGGCAAGTCTCGATGTATCTATATAACATACATGCCTCCCCTATGACCTATTATATATATATATATGACCCCTGTAGATATATAATACATAGGCACCCCTGCGTCGTATATAATGGATGCCCCCTATGCCCCACAGTGTACACAGTGATGAGCAGGCCGCGGGTCTGCACACCTTGCTGACCTACATAATCACATATTTATGATGCTGGTTTGGCTCCAAGCTCCCCCTTACGTCCAATAAAATATTGACGCTGTTGACCAGGAATCATGCGTCTCCTATGCCCTATATAATATACGCCGTCATGAACAGGTCACGTTCAATCCCTCCCCAGGGGTTCCTACTGTGTCTCTGTCTGGAAATCACGTATTCTCGACACAAAACAGCAGCGACTTCAAACCGGACACTAGCTGCAGACTATTACTAATTAAATAAATACATATACACATATATATATAGTGGTTACATATCACATGCAATACAAATAAATGGACTGAAATGACTTATAATCTGCGGTCATGAATAAAGTTTGCTGTGATAGGCAGTCAGGTGTGTGTAGTGAAGAGAGGAGGTGAGTGGGGGCGCCACTAGTCCCGCACTGGAAGGAGCTGGATGAGGCTAATACATCGTCCAATCTGATATAAGAAGAGATCCATGTGCAGTGTGAATTATCATCATGTATCCACTACAATACATGGACATAACAAAATGCACACACATATATATGCTATATATATGGGGTGAGATCATGGTAGATATTACTAATCACAATACAACATCTATTAGACAATATTTGCGTAAACAACTGTCAGTGTTTACAGTTGGGAGACCAGTGCCTCAGCGCTGACAAATGAGATATTGTGATGAATGGATATTTATTAAATATAGATATATTGATTGCATCGACATGTGAAGAAATGCTGGATGCAGTTGCGGAACACAACGCGTGCCTGTCGCCACTTCTATTTTACGTTTGTATTTCCGGCAGCGAACCGTGAACCCGTAATCCGGATGCGGCCAAAGTGAACCCACTCTGGGTGTTTTGGCAATATGCCAGCAAGCCAGGCGGCTGGCTCCATGGGCGGCTGGTTCCAAGGGCGGCTGGTTCCACGGGCGGCTGGCTCCACAGGCGGCTGGCTCCACGGGTAGCTGGCTCAAGGCGTGGCTGGCTCAAGGCATGGCTGGCTAAAGGCGTGGCTGGCTAGCCGGGCAGCTGGCTAGCCGGGCAGCTGGCTCGCCAGGTTGCTGGATCGCCGGGCAGCTGGGTAACCAGGTGGCTGGCTCACCCGGTTGCTGGCTGGCTGGGTTGCTGGCTGGTCGGGTTGCTGGCTCGTCAGGCGGCTGGCTTGCCGGGTTGCTGGCTGGCCGGGCAGCTGGCTGGTCAGGTTGTTAGCTGGCTGGGGGGCTGGCTCACGGGTTTCTGGCTGGCCAGTGGCTGGCTGGTTGGGTTGCTGGCTTGCCGGGAAACTGGGTTGCTGGGTTGCTGGCTGGCTGGGCAGCTGGCTGGTTGGGTTGCTGGCTCACCGGGCGGCTCGCTCATCGACATGCGAAGAAATGCTGGATGCAGTTGCGGAACACAACGCTGCCTGTCGCCACTTCTATTTTACGTTCGTATTTCCGGCAGCGAACCGTGAACGCGTAATCCGGATGCGGCAGAAGTGAACCCGCTTTGGGTCTTTTGGCAATATGCCAGTGAGCCGGGCAGCTGGCTTCATGGTTGGCTGGTTCCACGGGCGGCTGGATCCACAGGCGGATGGTTCCACGGGCGGCTGGCTCCACAGGCAGCTGGCTCCATGGGTAGCTGGCTCAAGGCATGGCTGGCTCAAGGTGCGGCTGGCTACATGCCTGGCTAGCCAAGCGGCTGGCTCGTTGGGTTGCTGGCTGTCCAGGCGGCTGGCTCGCCGGGTGGCTGGCTGGCTGGGTTGCTGGCTGGCCGGGTTGCTGGCTGGTTGGGTTGCTGGCTCACTGGGTGGCTGGCCTGCCGGGTTGCTGGGTGGCCGGGCAGCTAGCTGGTCGGGTTGCTGGCTGGATGGGTTGGCTGGCTCGCCGGGTTGCTGGCTGGCCATGCAGCTGACTGGTCGGGTTGCTGGCTCGCTGGGCAGCTGGCTGGCCGGGCAGCTGGCTGGTCAGGTTGCTGGCTTGCCGGGCAGCTGGCTCGCCAGGTTGCTGGCTCGCCGGGCAGCTGGCTCGCCAGGCAGCTAGCTGGTCGGGTTGCTGGCTCCAGGGGTGGCTGGTTCCACGGTCGTGGTGTGACAATGCCGTCCGCCCTGAGTGGACAACAGGATTTAATTTGGCAGTGCGCACGGGGAGGGTCGGGCACGACACAGGCCGGCAGAACACGCCACTCTTTAATGCCATTAGTGCCTGCCACCCGCCGCCCTTTAACGGCCGCCGCCCGCCGCCTGCCGCCCGCCGCCCGCCGCCCGCCGCCCGCCGCCCGCCGCCTGCCGCCCAGCACCTGCCGCCTGCCGCCCGCCGCCTGCCACCCGCCTCCCCGTGGGTGGTGAGTGGGTGGTGAGTGGGTGATGAGTGGGTGGTGAGTGGGTGGTGAGTGGGTGGTGAGTGGGTGGTGAGTGGGTGGTGAGTGGGTGGTGAGTGGGTGGGTGGTGTGTGGGTGGTGGGTGGGTGGTGGGTGGGCGGTGAGTGACTGGTTGGTGAGTGGGTGGTGAGTGGGTGATGAGTGTGTGGTGAGTGGGTGGTGAGTGGGTGGTGAGTGGGTGGTGAGCGGGTGGTGAGTGTGTGGTGTGTGGGTGGTGTGTGGGTGGTGAGTGGGTGGTGAGTGGGTGGTGAGTGGGTTGCGAGTGGGTGGGTGGTGTGTGGGTGGTGAGTGGGTGGTGACTGGGTGATGAATGGGTGGTGAGTGGGTGGTGAGTGGGTGGTGAGTGGGTGGTGAGTGGGTGGTGAGTGGGTGGTGAGTGGGTGGTGAGTGGGTGGTGAGTGGATGGTGAGTGGGTGGTGAGTGGGTGGTGAGTGGTGAATTGTTGGTGAGTGGTTGGTGAGTGGGTGGTGAGCGGTTGGTGAGTGGGTGGTGATTGGGTGGTGAGTGGGTGGTGAGTGGGTGGTGAGTGGGTGGTAAGTGGGTGGTGAGTGGGTGATAGGTGGGTGGGTGGTGGCGGTGGGTGGCGGGTGGTAGGAGAAGTGGGTAGACGGTGTTGAGTGTTGAGTAGTGAGTGGGTGATGATCTGATGATTGGGTGGTGGGTAGTAGGAGTGAGGGTTAGGTGGGTTGTGGGTGGTTTTTGTTCGTTTGTTGTTGTTTTGCGTCCCAGCAGGTTGGTGGTGGGTGGCAAGTGGGTGATGCGTTCAGAGTAATTGGTGGCTTAATCTGTCTGCAATTCTACTAAGTAATTCTTATCCTATTAATCCCCGGTGCCTGAATAGTTAGTGGCAAGTATCACTTTTGTAAGTCATTGGTTTGAAACAGGCAGTATTCGAATGGCCGACCTTCCGCATGGAAAGCCAGCGCTTTTACCGATTCTGCCACATCGCACGGTCGAATTATATTGTGAGTTATGAGGATTATGTGTTGAACTAAAGGAGCCATGTGGTGAGGTTTAATCACCCATCTGGTGAACTCTGCACAATGCGCGCTGATGTCCATATACGAATTATGGGGTGACTTGCAATAAACGTGAAATGAGCTGCACATATTTTGTGGTGGGCTCTAACGTCTTCAGGATGGGATGAGGGACTTCCTGTTGAGCTGCAATGCCTATGGTGTGAGTTGTAACGGTGATTGGGTGTTTGCACAGAATATGGTGTGAGTTGGTTGTAAGGGTCGCAGGAGGCGTGCACATATTATGTAGTGAGTTACAAATGGGGTGACGTGGTGTCTGCACCGATTATGGTGTGAACTATAAGGATGACAAGGTGTTTGTACAAATTACGGTGTCAGGTGCAATGGGGTTGTGCTTGCCCATATTATGGTGTGAACTGTGAGGGTGGAGACATGGTGTTTGACCAGATTGTGTAGTGTTATCTGAAATGATCACGTGGTGTTTGCACGCACCATAGTTCTATCCAGAAGTTCAAATGATGTGGCAGGGAACCAGCGAGTTCAAATTATGTGGCAGGGAACCAGCGAGTTCAAATGATGTGGCAGGGAACCAGCAAGTTCAAATGATGCAGCAGGGACCAGCAAGTTCAAATGATGTGGCAGGGAACCAGCAAGTTCAAATGATGTGGCAGGGAACCAGCGAGTTCAAATGATGCAGCAGGGACCAGCAAGTTCAAATGATGTGGCAGGGAACCAGCAAGTTCAAATGATGTGGCAGGGAACCAGCGAGTTCAAATGATGCGGCAGGGAACCAGCGAGTTCAAATGATGCAGCAGGGAACCAGCAAGTTCAAATGATGTGGCAGGAAACCAGCGAGTTCAAATGATGTGGCAGGGAACCAGTGAATTCAAATGATGGGGCAGGGAACAAACGAGTTCAAATGATGTGGCAGGGAACCAGTAGTTCAAATGATGTGGCAGGGAACCAGCGAGTTCAAATGATGTGACAGGGAACCAGCGAGTTCAAGCGCCAGGGCCTATCCTGCAAACACGACACAACTTGCCCCTTTCTTTTCAACACTTAAAACAAGGTTAGAACAAACAAAACATCCATAAATGAGACCACAGATAAAATGGTGTGGTGTCGTGCAACCTCCATGGGCGTTTTAGTGTTCACCATTGTTTTCCACGAAAGACAATGCTCGACTTGGCAAACTCGGACCTCGGGTCGAATGACACGCGACGCATCCTTAATATCCAGCCTGGGACCCGGAAGAAATACGTTTACAACTAGGTTTTAGGTGTCAGACATGATTCTCAGGCAATGGGACTCCAGACAGAAATACAAGTCAGGACTCGCGGAAGGTCTGTCAAACCATGGGTTGTTACGCAGGGTGCCACCATACGCCTGACAGGTCTGTCAGACAAGGATCTGTCAGACAGAGGTCTGTCAGACAGGGACCTGTCAGACAGGGATGTATCAGATAGATGACTGCCATACAGATGACTGCTAGAGAGATGACTTTCCGACAGATGGTTACCGGACAGATGACTGTCAGAAAGATGACTGTCAGATATATGATTGTCAGACGGATGATGTAATACATATGACTACGAGACAGATGATTGCCAGACAGATGCCCGTCACACAGATGATTGCCAGACATATGGTTGTCAGACAGATCATTCTCAGGCAAATAACTGTCATTGTCAGAGAGATGCCACACATATGATTATCATAACGATGACTGTGTGACAGTGGGCTCACAGAGAGAGGTCCGTCAGCCAGAAAGCTACAGACTGCTGTCAAATAGAATGCTAGCAACAAGAGTGCTGTCAAACGGAGGGCTGTCACACAATGAGCTGTGATACAAACGGTTGTCATACAAACAGCTGTCAGACAGATGAGTGTTAGCTATGTGGCTCTCAGATATAGATTGGTCAGATAGAGGGCCATCAGACAGTCACTCTATCAGAAGAGGCTACCAGAGAGGTCAGTCAGACAGAGGTCAGTCAGACAGAGGTCAGTCAAACAGAGGTCAGCCTGACAGAGGAATATTAGACACGTGACCATCAGACGGAGGGCTGTCAGACATGTGATGGTCAGACATGTAGTTGTAATAAAAACTAATACAGAACGCTGACAGTCAGAAGGCTGTAAAACGGAAGGCTCTCAAGCACATTTCCACCAGACACTCCGCCCCCTGCCGGTGGAGCATGCCGCATAACGGTAGCGGCAAAATTAGGTTCGGCAAGCCGATGAAAACAGATTTGTCTCCTGCAACTGAAATTGCTGTCGTGTTGATCGATCCTCGCGGGCGGATCTTTTAAACACTTGACAGCAAAATTGTGCAATAAATGCGCGCTAATCCCATTTCCCGGGAGCCGGCGGGCGCATGTCCAATGACTGATTTAACACTTCCGGGGCCAGCCGCTGCCCGGAAACGGAGATTTGGGTTAATATTCATACCGGGCTGTTCCAGAGTCAATCATCATCCAATAGATACACATTTCCCAAACCGGTTAATACCTGAACAATGTTGCTCGCTCTGACGTTCATGTAACCGTGTTCAAGCGATGAAAGCAAGGTTATATTCATATGTTCGTAATAGCATATACGCCAGTTCCTACAGCAGATGGCTCGTTAATTTGTTGCAGTATTAGAGGGTCATACCAAAGATCTATCCGTTTGGGCCTGTTGCACTGTGAGCTGGTACCAAACCTATTAGTTCTTCTGATTGATGCCACGTGACGCGGTGGTGGTTGAAATCCTCCATGCGTCCTTTTTCCACAGATAATTCTTAAGACTGAGCTGCTACTCACAACGTTAGTTCTTCAACATTCTTCAACTGCCGTCAGAGGGCGGGTTGGTGGTGGAAGCGCTACATAGGTTGCTTGCTGTAGCAATCTCAACGAGTCGGTACGAGGGTTACGTCATCATGGTTGCTAAGGTGAGTCAACGTGGATCCCGTTGTACTAAGTAACACTCGTAATTTTCCTCCAAAGGAACGCACTTCCACAAAATAAAGAACCATCCTAACGAATTGAAGGTTATATAGAAGTTCATTGATGAAGCAGTATAACGATACCAATGCACTGGCACCCACACTTTGCTATGACATAAAAATAAAAAATAAACATTCTTTGAAAAAGGTAATGTAGGTAATTACATTTCGTAATTACATATGCGGTCAGATAATTTGACAACAATTTAGTGAAATGCGCCCAGCGACAAAAGACAGAAAACCGCTGCAGTTAGTTGGAAAAATGGCTGACGCGGTGCCGGGCCAACTCTCGTTGTCACGTGACCCGGGAGCCGAGATAATTGAGGCAATCATAGGCGTTACAGGGTCTCAACGACGGGCCGCAATTATCAACCAAAATAAGAGGCGCTTAAATAGGACCTACTTAAGGCGGATTGCGCAAGGCCGCACTGACTTCTGCATCTTGGTCGTGGCGACGTGCATGGAGTGTTATGTGTGTTGGGAGGTGATGAGGAGAGAGGGGACGTATAGGTCAGACAATGGCATGCCTGCAGATATTTCGTCTCAACATCTAATAAAACAAGAAGGATGAAGGAATGATGCAAAGAAAATGATGCAACAAGAAAACACAAAGAGCTCTACTTTTTGTGTTTCGATTAAATCATTTGGGGGATTCAGATATTGCTCATTACACCCATAATGATTAGGTTTCTTTGAACACATTTAACCATCTCAGTTAACAGTTAACAGATCCGGTTTCGTATTGAGAACAAGATAAGGTAGCAATAGTTCTTATCAATACAACGAATCACTTTGATATTTAACAGAGCAGCATTACTAACAGGAGCCATGCAAAGGTAAAGCATCATGCGATTAAAGGGCGCATTCATTACACGCGTAATGCGTAATGCGAATGCGAATGCGAATGCGAATGCGACAAAAAATCGAAATGCCTTGAAACCTATGAGCTACATTCCTTACACGTGTAATGCGAAAGTGAATGCGAATGCATTATCCCGATCGGTCCATGTAGCGATCGGTGTGTAATGCGTTATGCGTCAAGCTGGGTGTGAATAGAAACCTGAGTCTGATGTGTCCATTAGTTTAACACTAGGAGAGGCGACTGAACATTATGGAACGGTCACGCACAAGGCTTCTGAGTGGAAACATATGGGAGTGGTGGTGGTGGGGGTTCGGGTTGGTAAAATGCTACCAGAGCCACAAAAATATGAATACTTATCTATAATTTGGTTATAATAAAGGTAGGAACCCCCATGTGACATACAAAAAGTTACATAGATATAAATGCAATATTTGGTCATATACAGAGCAGTATGGAGAATAATTGTTTATTTTTATTTTTTAAATATAGCCAGTCGTGTGCCGCATAACGCATTACACATAACGTGTGTAAGGAATGATGGCATTCACATATCGCATAATGCATGACGCATAATGCATTATGCATAACAAGTGTAAGGAATGCCACCTTTATGCTCCATAATTCGATACGTTCGAGAATCTGTCATTCTTTTATATAAATATATTAAGTTCATGGTTATAATCTACCTTACTTGAGGTTGAAGTATCATCTCATATAAATGGCTAATTTTGAAAAGATTTGAATTGCAATCATACGGAACTAATTTGTAATGCACATCAACACTCTGACACAGTAGTAACCTATTCTATTTGACCTAGCATTCCCTTCTAGGTTCCAAGAAATGCTTGATATAAGTGCATCAGTATTTAAATATGATACATAGGATCAAATCTACATAAGTGCTTTCGTTACTAAATATTGATATTGAAGCAGTCTGCACTAAGGTCTTAAGGCCCTGTCACATTACGACGCTTCTGCCGGCGCGCCGGCAACGCGCAGAATATTTGCAACCCGTCGAGAAACGTCAAACTTTTCGGCGCTTTGGGAGAAAGTTTGACACGGCGCAGCGTGTTAGTGGCGTGTTGGAGGCGCGTTATTAGCGCGTTATTGGCGCGTTATTGGCGCGTTAGTAGCGTGTTATTGGCGCGTTGTCGGCGCCCTGGTGGCGCGCTATCGGCGCGTTTACAGCATGGAGGGAGCGCGTTGGTATCGTGTTAGTATTGTGTCAACCCGTACATACCCGCCAGCAACACGTTAGGACGCGCCCGCAGCGCGTCCACAGCGCGTCCACAGCGCGCGGCCAACGCATCCAGGCGCGCCGGCAACACGTCCAACGCGCCGAGAAACGCTGGAGCAACGCCAGTGGCATGCCCACAACACGTCGATGGGACGTTCCCGACCCGCCGACGGAACGCTCCCATTTTTGGGGAAAAAGAGCCAACGTTAACCAACATTGATCAACGTCCTGCCAGCGTTCCGCCGGCGCGCCGCCAACGCGTGTCGACGTGTTGCTAACGCGTCCGTAACGCGCCCTCCAACCCGTTGGCGCGCGTCGCCGCGCGTCCAAAGTTTTGTGCATGCACAAAACCTCGACGCGCCGCGCCGCGCACCGACGCGCGCCGACGTTTCCATTCACACGTTGCTATTTATCGACGCGCCGGTAACGCGCCGGTAACGCGCCGGCAACGCGCCGGCAACGTACCGGACGTGTAGCGACGTTTTGAACAAAAACCAGACCCGTCGGCACGCGTCGAAGCGCGTTGGTGAGAAACGTCGTAGTGTGACAGGGCCTTTAGTGTAGGAGCCGCATAGACTTGTAGGCATGAATATGGTGATTGCATCAGGGAGTCTACGTAGTCTACTCGTTTGGGTGCTAGTTCCGGAATGGGAAGAAGTGTGGGTTGGAAACCTGCTCTAGGCGCAATACTTCCCATTTGCCTCAGCCGCCAGGAAAATACTTAGATACAACTATGCAGCTGTAATGCGCTACTGTTGTGAGAGCCGAATCACCAAGCGCCATTTTAAATACTGCTACTCCACAGGTCTTGCAGCATGGGTGTTCTCACAAAGGACTGCCGTAGCTGTCCCAATGGGTGCGCCCTGACCTGCCGGAACCAGTGAGCTGCGCATGCTCAAACCAGCCGCCATGTCATACATAAGATTCTATTGTTGGCGCCTGTTACTAACAATAGTTTGTGAGTAGACAGTTCCAGATCACAGCCTTTATGTATCCATCAATCATTCCTACATATTATAATGTGAAGTTTCTATTTCATCAAAGAAGTCAAAGTTATGTGTATCTCGTTGAGGCCATTATAAGAACAAGGTATGTTACATACGGCAAGGGACTGCGATCATTAATACTACAACAACTGTAGTACGATAATATCTGACTGGACATGTACCTATGGCCCGTAGAACAACAGTGTCAAAATAAATTGTGTATGACCCTTCAACTTTCAGGATTCATACAAAATATCCCCATTGGTTACAATTTGATAACATAACATAATCACACTGGCTGTATGCATGTTCTGAGGTTGTCACAATATATTTAAATAATATCTCCCATCAGAATGTTGCACGTGTTGTTATGTCGCATGAGATTAGGTAGGCAGAGCACTGGTTGGTTCAGTGTCAGAATAATGCCACTCAGTGGGATATCGCGTCATGGATCTGGTTGACAGGCAACTGCTTTCTCTTGTGCTGACGATGCAGTCCTCCGTGCATGGATCAACTCGACTTCTTATACTAGGACTTAAGATATGGCCCGCATAACACCATAGCGATTTCCATTAAAGTGCACCGGATAGCATATATCATGTATCAAAACGATCATGATATTATGCAATGTACGCTTTCTTTATGTAATGTAGGCCAGGTATTGATTGTGTAGAATTTACCAGACCCCACTCGACACCCCTCTGCCGCTGCCGCTTGTGTGACCAAGTCCCATTACCAGAAATTCAGCATGGTGCGAAAGAACAGTGCTGGCGCTTGTTTTGCTGATGCAGTGGAAGCACTTCCGGTGATACAACCGGAAGTGTTCCCAAACTCATAATTCCACAAGTCCAAGGTGCCGGCGAGTCAGTAATGGTAGACGCACACTAATCGACACAAGCGCTGAATGTCATAGTTGCCCGCGAATGTCATAGACTTGTTATCAAGAATATTGATTATAGTAAATAAGTCACTGGTGTTTTGGGTTGGCTCAATGATTAGATCATCTACTGGAGGGAAGGATGGTTGTTGGAGATTTACGTCCTGGCAACATCTAAGGTCGTGCATGGAAGGATGTTGATGGTTCGATATGGAGCCGAGTTAATACAAAGATAGTTTGGTGCTCATGGCTCTCTCACCTGTTGTCTTATTGGTTGGCTTTACTAGAATAAAGTAAGTACTGAGTGGTTCAGTAGCAGGATAATGTGACCACGTGGGATGTTACACCATGAATCTGACCGCGTGGTATCTCAATTGGACAACACTATGACGCTGTCATGATTGCACACTGTCTCAAATCAGTAGTAGTCGAGACCTACATGCAGAAAATATAGATTTTCAGAGATAGAAAATGTTGGTGATCAGTGACTAATACTACGTCGCACGTGGCAATTATCGTATGTATCTTCAATGGTATGCTCAAGCTAACAGCAAGAAGAACCTCCCAATTAATTGTCAAGAATCCTTTCTCATGCATATCTAGGTCGCAATGACAACAGCTCGAAATTCCCAGAGGGTCTATTTTAGTGTGTGATTATCTTATCAAATTAATAAACGTTATTTGATTTACTAAAGCTGTGTTCACACAGGCAAAATATAAAGCGAGTTAGACAAGGCGAATCATATGAATCGATTTAGTTTGAAAGTGTTTCGCGTTCACACGGGCAGTGCTTTCAATCGGAAGTGGATATCTGCGCATGAGCAAGTCCAGACTAACCAGCACCATTTTGGGTTCGTCAATGCCGGCACGAGAGAGTGTGGGTTCGACCTAGATATGTATTGACTGAATCGTATTGGTTTGGAACGGTCAAAACTTCTGCTGGGCAGTGAAACCCTAAAAATAAATTATGAAAAAAATATCTGTGCAGAGCTAGCGGTTTCATAGACCAAATTATATTATATAGTGTGACGTCCTTAATCCGCCTCAAGTAAGTCGGTTGCATTCACACGGGCGAGATGGGCCGACCTAACCTAGTTTGCTTCATATAAACCACCTCGCTAGGTGGTTTATATAAAGCGAATCATATGAATCGATTCAGCCCTAATCCACCTCACGTCGCGTTCACATGGCAAAATGTGAGGCGAACTAGGCAAGGAGCTTTATATGAGGCGGATTAAATCGCCCGTGTGAACACGGCTTTAGTTACTTTGTCACCAACTTTGTACATTTGTATTAACTGGTCCTGCTTATACATTGCACAGTTCCATTCAGTAGCCATTTTGGACGATTTGATGATACATTAATGTGATACTCAAACCAAGATGGCAAACGACCAATTTAAGAAGTTAATAGCATTACTGGCCTGAAAGATCACGTGACCATTGTGCGCGGAACAATTACGCACACCTCATTGGCTGTGGCACGCAGTAGGAGTGTACTATTGGGGGGGGGGGGGTGAGGTGTTCTGTCAGTTCGACGAAAGTTCAGTATGCGTATAGACTAATGGTTGTGTTGGTAATCGCTTACTGTGATCCAGGCTAGCACAAAGTTGCTAACGTTGCTATGTGGGCAGGTAAGAGGAAATCTCTGTAATAGTGAAGTGAGAGTCTGGGTAGGTGAATAGAGGGGTCAGTGTGGGCAGGTGTGCGAGCGTGCGGGTGAATGGATATGTGGGTGAGGGTGCGGGTATGTGGGCGAGATTGTGGGTGAAAGTATATGTGGATGGGTAGGTGTGTGAGTGTGTTTGAGAGTTGGCGGGTGATTGAATGTCTGGGCGAGTGTATGGGTGGAATAAGTAAGTCAGTGGGTGAGATAGCGATTTGGTGGGTGAATTAGTGTATGAATGAGTGAGTACACCCGTGATTAGTGAGTGAATAAATGAGTATATGAATACAACATTGGTCAGTTTACCGAGCGATACTTCCTTCGCTGGTCCCCCTAAATGCTCGATGCCCAATTCCATAAACCGATTATCCAAAACACTGAGAGAAGTGACATTCCAGATGACGCTGCGACGCAAGTTGGGCCATCGTGGGCGATAATAGAGACGATACATTTTATGCAGCGTTGAAAACAAGCACCCTCACGGGAGCTTATATGTTATGGGCAGAATAAATTACTTGTCGCAAAAGAAAAAGTGTTCGAAATGTGGTGGGGGTGTAAGGGGTAGTGGTGCGGGTTTTTGGGTGTTATGTGGGTGTAGGTGGGGTGGGGGTTGAGGGTGTGTGTGGTGTAGGTGTGTGTGGTGGGGGTTGAGGGTGTAGTGGGGGTTGAAGGGGTGTGTGGTTGAGGTATAGGTGTATGTGGTGGGGGTGTAGTGGGGTTGAGGGGGTGTAGGTAGGTGCGATTGGGGTGTAGGTGTGAATGCTGCGGGTGTGGTGGGGGGTATGTGTGAGTGGGACGGGTGGTGGGGGCATAGGTTTGTGTGGTGGGGGTGTGGTGGAGGTGTAGTGATGTGGTCAGGATTTTAGTGTGTGTGGTGGGGGTGTGTGGAGATTTAGGGGTGTGTGGTGAGATAATCAAGTTTTAAAATTTAATATATATAAATGTTTTAATTTTGAATTAAAAGTGGAACTTTGACCAAATATAATACAAAGCGGAACCATTGGAGGGGGGGGGGGTGATAGTTCTGCTAACCACTTTCCATTGTGCACATATCAATGAATTTAAAATGTAAATTGCTAAATCAAATAGTGAAACAGATTCTCAATAAGACAATATTAAAAAGTGCAATTAATAACAAAAAAAGCCATTCTGATTTGGGCAAAGCATGGTATTGTCTTTAAAAACTACAAGACAACATAGATGCTAAATAGTTCACATAGTCATAACAGTGTAATAGATAATTTAATTACTTTGTATTTACAAATAGTAAAGTGGACAATAATATTACTCAGCATTCATATTAAATGATATTTAACAGTGGTTAATCAGCTTTTAAAAACTATTTCGAGCTATGTATGGGGGAATTTATGGAACAGATACTACCATTGGTTGGGCCACAGTAATCTTTGAAATATCTATCAAATTGATATTTTTGTTGTTGATAGTTTTTCTTTATATGTTCAATCAAAATACAAGTTGTCCATACCTTTCGATATAATATTGCTATAAATAATAATGGGAAGATAACAATTATATGTCATATGTATACTTATTTCACATGTCATCTCCATACTTATTTCACAGTCTCTCTATGTAAAACAAATCGTATATTTATTATGAAATACACTGGCCCCAGTGCGTTACCATGTAAACAAACGTCGGTACTTCACTTCCTTTGCCCGAGTTGCGTCGCAGCGCCACCTATCGATTAACGGGGATTTGTGGAACCCCATTAAAGCCACACTCTGCTCTCAACTTTCCATTCCGCACAGGCCTACTGTTACCTCGGTCCGCCATACACCCACAGCAGCCTTGTTTTGACACAACCGGTCACGTGTCCTCCCCGGGCGCACCCACCCTGCGCAAGTTGGTAAGATGCCTGGATATATTAGTGGCGGGATTAGTGGTGAGCCCTGAGACGCGGCATTGTAACTCGTCATTTATAATTGCTTGTTGATTAATTAGACGCGCCGGGGCGATCAACCGTGGCCCTGTGTAGCGCTTAGCTTCCTGCTGTATCTATAATAACAGGATTTTTGTTTTGCTCGCTAAAATGTTTATTCAGCTGAATCATTCTTTTGTTCAGTGCTGACGCCACATATCGCTCGTGGGGATTTCTTTTTGTGCAAATGGGAATGGAAACAATGCACCTAGAGTGGGATAAAAACCTACATTTCTACATCCCCGTGCTACAGTGATTACTATGTGACTATCTTAGCTCCCTGAGACAATTCCCTTATTTATACCTAGATGTGCATGTGTCTATTTACATGGGGAGGTTAGTTCACCGCACGCTGAAATTGTAAGTCTCATACATAAACTTACAAATATCCTAATATTGCACTTACAGTAAATACACAAGGCTGGGTTAAAACTATACAGTGCATCGCTTCTACAGCATGGAATCAATGTCATTCCTGGGCTAGCACCCTAACCAGTAGAGTATCTAGGCTCCCTGAGAAAATCAACTGACCCACACCTACCTGCTTGTGGAATTTCATATAGAGGTCAAGGCAGCTTACCTCAAGTATAGCTATGCAGGCATATAGTTCAGATAACATAATAGAATCATAGCCTATTGTGACCACCTGTAAAATATTTTGGAATTTCGGGGTGACTTTTATTTAGTGCCATGCAGCCAATAGGCTGCTGGGGACCAGCTAACTAGGTCACCTGACTGGTACCCAGCTGCATTGGTACTCTGTAGCTAATGGGCTACAAGCTAAGGTCACCTGACTGATACCCAGATTTAAACCTATAAATAAGGGTGCAAGTCACATCCTCTCTCTCTTTCACCACACCACCAGCCAGTCCAGACTATGTCCATGTACCTGAAGCAACTATGTTGAGATTTAAAGAAACCATGTAAGTACAATATTGTCTTCTTGTGGATGTTTCAGACATTGAGCCTACCAGCATAGCAGAAGTAGATAAGGGACATAGTTAAAGAAACCCAAACATTTCAGTGGCGACGTATGCCATTTTAACTCCAACTTCATGGCTTGGTGTCTGAATTGTCCACATGTCGGCCATTTTATTGTACACATATGTTTTTCACTTGGACTGATGGGTGGATGTGTGAAGACCGTCACATATGAACACATGGGCGTGGTGTATGGTGTGTATATGTGTTCTGTTTGGTGTGTGATGTTCACATTGGGCTCATGTGTATGATTGCATGTGTTATATTGTACATTATTTGTGTCATTTTCATGTAAATTATTATGCATAGAAAAAGGTGTATGACTGTCATGCTTAAGCCTGTCCAAGCCAATTCCATTGCTATCTGTTCAATTGAGATAGAATGCATTCTTTAAAAAAAAAAGAATTTGTTAAAAAATTGTCATGTACTACTGATAAAAAAGGGATTCTACTTAAATACAGATTGGAGCTCTATTTAATGTGTATTTGTATAAAGTTATGGTAGGCCACAAATTAAAAATGTAATTGCCTGTGAGGTATATATATATTGCATGTATGTACTAATGGGGTGTTATGATTGGAGTTGACTATCTAATGTTGGCTAGTGAGATTTGTTCCATTAATAACAGGTTGCCCTAATATTCACATGTTTCATGGTGGAACTTGTGAGTAGTAATTCATTCTTTCAATAGCAGGTTTCCCTACAAGTCACAGGCTGTGTGGTTGACATTGTAATTATTTGTTAATGTATGTGTATATATATAGAAATATATATATATATATATAACAAGAATTGTATTTATATTTGCTATACTATTCACATTACAACAGTTTAAGCATGGGGACTATTAGACAGAAACAGACAGATATACAAACGTTGTTTAATCATTGGGTGACAGCATGTAAACAGTCGGGGGCTATTAAAGCGGAGGATACAATAGAGCAATTATCGCCACTATATGCATTACAGTTAGTACAGTCAAAGGACCCAGAGATGAGTCTAGATATTGCAAAAGATGTGGAAGACAGAAGAGTGGATAGAAACTTTAGGGAGAAAGAAAAGGCAGAGAAGAAGGAACATAGATCACTGCATGTCTATGGAAAAAGAATTGAGACGATAGATGGCCAGATAAAGGTACCCTTAGGAAGAGGTTGGAACAGATTAGTTCAGCAAAGGAAGATTCTAAAGATGTAGATGGAGATGTGATTGAGTTGGCGGATGACTGCAATAGACTTTATTGGGAAGTTTATGGGAAGGATCAGACTCTGAATAGGTAACAGTGAGAGCAAAGGTGTCAAAGCTGCTCCTCATCCAAGATGAGAGTTTATTTTTGCAAAAAGAGTTGTGCAAAATGAAGCAGCTGGAAGTTGAGTCTGAGGAGGCGAATTGCCAGAGAGTATTGCCAGGGCTTTAGCATATGGTTGAAAAGGAGTACAGCTAAGAAGAGGATTATTGGGTTATATTAGTGGTAAAACAGGGATAGGCAGGAAGTGCACATCATTTTAGAAAATATAATTTATACAAATTCTGCAGTTAGTGTTCTATTTAGACTAGACAATTGTCTTTATAATTGCAGAATGTCAGGTGCTAATAGATAGTCCAGCCTAGTGTCCAAGAAGCTGGGATCTTGCATTTTCAGTAGGTGATATAGGATAGGTGGGTAGTCTGATTGTAAGGTGTTTTGTTGGGAGTTCAGTAGTCGCAACATGAACTCTTGATAAAATACAATTGATTTGAAATAAGCATAATGGTAGTGACATTTAGGGGAATACCTTCTGTCTGGTGTTGATCATCTTGTATGGGCCAGATGGTGTCCGTTCTACAAGACTATTTGAGGAAGATGGTATTTAGTAACACAGAAAGGGGAAACATGAACTGGTGCAACTATTTGGATTGTGTCTTAACATCACCAGTTTGGATTGCATGGTCTGGGGCATCTTGGTTATCCCGGTTTGTGACACAAGGAAAACTGAATATGGCGAGGAAAGGTAGTGGGAAATGATCAAATGTTGCTAGGAGCTTGGTGGCAAACACCAGAATTAGCTGACATTAATGTTGAATATTACTGTTTGTGCTAAAAGGGTAAGGAGGTGACATATGCCATTATGGCAAACTCAACAGAAGTACCCAGCCAGGAATAAATATTGTGCAAGATAGACAGGCAGTAATACAAGTAAATCCAAGTCAGTAAAGTTAAGTTGAATCTAGAGGTCACTAGGATTGTAGCTACTGATATGAGACTGGCACCAGACTAGCCCAATCTGGGTGGCCTACCCTTATATGCAGTCAGTTGACATGGAGGAAGAGAAAGGCTGCCTATGATTAGGTTGGGGTGCGTATGCTGGGAATGGTTGTTGCCGTTACACACAGTAGTGACTGACTATGCATAGAGATGGGTACATGGACTGGGTAGGTAGCCATGTTGTGTTTTTTTGTGTCTGCCTAATAACCCAGTCATTAAGAGAGATATTATCTCAGCATAATTATTAACCTTAGCATAAGTATTTGCAAAGTTGGTCAGTCCAGACTATGTACATGTGCCTGTAGCAACTATGTTGAGATTAAAGAAACCGTGTGAGTACAGTGTTGTCTTCTTGTGGATGTTTCAGACACTGAGCCTACCAGGATAGCAGAAGTAGATAAGGGATATAGAAAAAGAAACACACACTTTTCACACCATTACATATTGTAGTATCACGCAGTAAATACAGCGATCAGAATCTCAATAGACTCGTCCACGGACTCAATTCAGTCTAATACTGCTACTTACTTTCACCTGTGCCTGTTTGCAATAACTAAAGCACTTACCTTACTCATGCCTCCAAACTCACTCCACTTAAGTAACAATCAGGTCCCTTCAAGGTATGCCCATGGGTCATTGCTCTCCCTCCTGACACGATAAGTACACCGCCATAGTAATCCATCATATTCTCATTGCTAACTGTTGTCTTACATGATACTTCACCTGCATGACAATCAATGAGCCGTAATTGGTTATCAATGCTTTACGTGATACTGATGGTGCATGATAATCAATATTATGATCTGGTTTTCTCTGTGGCGGAGTGGTTAGAGTGTTTGACTTATTTCTAGGTCAGACTCCTAATCTGAAGGTTGGTGGTTCAATTCCCCATGCCCATACCTCTATCAATTTGGATTTGCACCGCTGTGTATAACTTACAGCATCATCAAAGGCCAGTTGTTCTCATACCACCCTATGTGGTGTGGGAGGTTAAAAATCCCTTGGGTAAGTAAACGTGTAGGCTTGCGCTTTCTATCAATACATTGTATAATAGTGAAAACAAATCTACTCAGATTTACTCATGATAGGCAGTATAAATCTTAAGAAAAGAAATGAAGATATCATTCTCTAACTCCCAAAGTAGATGTAGAAATGAGCAATCTATGTTGGTAGTAACTTCATCTCATGATTTTATCAACTGTTTTGGACTCATATAATTCTGTGAACAATTTCTTTTATTACCTATCCATGAAATAATGTCCAAGACCTCTCTCTCAGGTAATGGTCGACGCCTACCTCTATTAAGGCTAACCATTCAAACGTAGGGGAAACCATTGACAATCTTGTCTTATTTCTTGTACTGAACCATTTCTTTAACTGTTATTATATTCTTTCTTAACTGTCCCAACAATGGCTGGAAGACCAGTGCGACAGCACTGAAAAATACTTTTTGCCGGGGACTAAATATATGTACCAAAAGAACGCCTCAAAATAAAAACCAGCCACCATCCTATATCATGGTTCAGCAGGGCTCCGGCACTACACATTCACGACTTGGTTGTCAAGGTTAATGGATGCCGACAATTCATGTACATGTAAGCAGCTGAGTTCTAAAACAGATTACAAATTTCCATGATAGAATGAGCCGACGCATTTCTTACCTCCACTGGCAAACTCGCCGATAAAGGGTTACCTGCCACGCAAATTGATATTAATCATGAATCATGTGCTACATGTTATAATCACATATTGGCATTAATGCACTGTCCACTTCTGGGTTACTGCTTTCCAGGTTCGCTGGAACTTGACCCGCACCTATTGATAGCCTTAGTTAGCTCACACGGACTCGTTACACAGTGGCCCCTGGTTGTTAAATGTGCGAGACATTTGGTCACGTGATAGGGTGATGCTTGCTGAAATGTCAGCCCCGTCAGAGTGGGTACCCCTCCCCATCCTGCAAGTGGATGAGGACTCGTGGGTGGGTGGACAGTAGGCCATCAACATCGTGTGACTGACTTTTTACCAGTTAGACTGTCTTAGACTGGTCTAGTGAGAGAGAATCTTGTTAGAATGCGCTTTGTTACAATGTACTTTGCGCCAGTCAGAGTGAGAAGTTTGGTGAAAAAGTATAGGCATATCAAAGGTATTGTGTGAGGATATTGATGTGACAGTCATTTCATTTCATGAAAGCTGCCTGCAAAAGTGTTGAAGTGCTGATGCCTTTTGCAAGTTACCAGCAGCACTTTCTCGGGGAGCAAATAGAGGTTTCACACCAGCAAGAACATGTCAAGACAGGCGCAAAACTAGAGATGTTGGGAGTTCCATACATCAACCGCCCTTAATGCTGCCACAGTGACATGGTTTTCTGTTTAGGGTTTGCCTGGTGATCCTCACCCCGAACACCTGGAAGCTAACCGTTCACTAAAGGCCTTTGGTTCCTGACACTGACTGAGAATGGACCGCATCCCCCACAACCTTTCAGTTGTGTGTCTTATTCCGGAGTGTATCACTTACAGACCACATGTTCGTCAGACATCCCAAGAAGGGGTTTAGTGTCGAACCGCCAATTGCATTAAGCGTCACTTCTCACGCATTATACACCGCCATGTCAGTCCGTCACCACAATGAGGACGACGACGAAAGCGGTATTAACACTACACTGAAGGCAGAACTCCGGCAGTCAGCCACACCTGATCACGTGACCATGTGATGTGAGATGAGCTACTAATCTTGGAACCTGACAGGGCTGTAGGTCGGTATTTCTGTTTGGGTTGGGAACATTCTGGGAATGGATTGGTGCCATAGGCCCATGGCACTAGGGTCTTTAACAAAATATTATTTTGTAGAAAGGTTAATTTGATTTATATCTATCAAATTGACCAAGTAGCATTCAATATGCGACATCACAGGTACATTGGTATATGATTGACATCATCCCTCTGGCAGAAATTTCAAAACATCAAACTATGCAACCACGCACCAAACTTCACATTCTATGATTCAGCCGGGCCTGAGCATTAATGGTTTGACAGGATCCGCCGCAATTGTGCAGGTTTCTGGGTTTAATGCTATGATTGCATCACCCGTTCTGGTCATGCCTATGTGTTATCGTTTGGACCGGATCCATCGCAAATGTGCCATTACACAGCATTTGCGTCAGAGGATGGCCTGGGGTCATAGCATCATATCAGTTTCGACACTCACCTATGACAAACCCCATGCTCTGTGATCCCGAGCCATCTGCCGGTGTATATGCTGCGGAATGGCTGCTGCTGTCATAGCGTCAAGCCCAGAACCTGGCGCAAATGATAACGCATGACCAGAAGTTGGTGCCATCATAGCATTAAACCTGGAGATCTGCACATTTGCAGTGGATCCCATCAACACCCTTAATGCTTAAGTCCGGCTGGATCATTGAATATGGCTGCTGCAATCTTAGCATTAAGTGCTGAACCCGGTGCATTTGCAATGGATCCCATCCAAACGATAATGTATAGGCACAACCAGAATCGCTGCTGCCATCATAGCTTTAAAACTGGCAAACTGACTATTGGTGGAAGATCCCATCAAACTATTAATGCTCAGGCCTGGATGACGTGGCCAGCATGGAACGGCTGCTGCATTAGCTAATACAAAAGATCTGAAAGTTAACAACTTTCAAATGCACATTTCTCACTCCATATGGTTCACTCCGTTTTACATTCAATAACTTTTAGATACAGTGTAACTGACAAATTTCAAATGGGGGCACGCAAAACACATGCATGCGCATCCTCACATACATTTAGACCGCCTAGGATATGCATACTGCTTGCATTTCTGATGTATATATTATTTCTCTGTTGTTATTTACTGTTATGTCATCCATATGTCTCATCCTCCCTCATACCATATATAGTCCCAATGGCAAATGCAATTTTAATTGACAAATGTAAAAATTTCAAAATTTAAATTACCCAAATTGATTAATTATATTGATAGAATTGACCAAACAGCATTGAATATCCAACATGGAGGGGGGGGCGACATCCACCTCATTTTCCCTTCCCCTCTATGGCCCTGCACAGTAGGCCTACTTGGTCAGGGGAGTCTAATGAGATCACGAGATTTGCCTAATTGGTTAATGGCCTCCCTGCATAATGAGGGTTTCAAAGTGAGTGTCCAAAGGGGTGAGGTTAGAAATTCACTGGTTATTCTGTATATGCTGTCCTAAATCATTTGCTAATACACCAGTATCTAAGTTGGATATATAGGATCAAATGTAACTAGTTGTTTTAATTTTGACAAAATTATATTTCATCAGACCATGCAACTTAAGTTAGCACTTCTACTGCCATGTCAATGGTACGACATCAAACTGCAACGCACACATCCTGAGTCGTTGCTCTAATGAACAGAGCTGCAGAGAATTTGAGGTCACATGCCTGCTTGTGGAATAATACACCTAGTGAGCCATTATAGTGCAATGTCTACTTTGCGAT
The DNA here is from genome assembly GCA_030323885.1 of Branchipolynoe longqiensis. Lineage (NCBI taxonomy): Eukaryota > Metazoa > Annelida > Polychaeta > Phyllodocida > Polynoidae > Branchipolynoe > Branchipolynoe longqiensis. Next base: position 25,391,808 of record CM059199.1, read on the forward strand.
GTTGGATACCAACGAGCAAAGTCTGAGTCATCGATCTGCCGAATAATGTTACAACAATTTGCTGCTGCATGTCCAGTTGCGTAAAAAAGTTGGCACTTTACTGATTCTGTTGCAAAGTCATGGATATGCTGTCAAATCACAATGAGCAAATCCTCAGTTATAATGGACAGTTTTACAAGTTTGTGATATATACATGGTTGCCGAATAATATACAGACCTGGCGATTCATTTGGGTTTATTATGTATTATGGGTCAACAGATAACGTGCACAGCCAGAGTCATTGTGATGTTAATTACAATCATCACTGTGGAATAATACACTGATTATATTGCAATGGTACGAATACTCATCAATAGGATTGGGCATGAACTGGTTCGTTCAGTGCAAGGGTAATACCCCTGTCACACTACGACGTAATGAGCGAACGTGAGCCTAACGTGGTGATATTTCGTCATTACGTTGATGTACGTTGGATTACGTTATGATGACGTCATAATGACGTTAGACTGACGTCGAGCTACATCACATTACGTCGTGTTACGTCGAGTTACGTCGATGTCTTGGACATGTTCAAAAGTTTTGACGTAGGTTGAACGTAAGGGTTTACGTTCGCCGTACGTTCTGTTCACGTTCAGCGAACGTCAATGACGTTAAACGGACGTTAGGCCAACGTTCCTCACTACGTTCCACTACGTTCCAGTACGTTCCACTCGTTGACCCACATTACAACTGGTGGAAACGTCCATGCAGCGTAATGGGAAAGTCAGGAGAACGTCAGGAGAACATCAGGAGAACGTCAGGAGAACGTCAGGAGAACGTGCATTCAACGTACGTTCAACGTCTCATGACATAGCTAACATCACGTAACGTTCTTCTGGCGATGGAATAACGTTCATAACGTTCCGTGAGCGTCATTACGTTGACCTCTCTCGTTGAATGACGGTATCACTATGCTTTACCGATGTTACGCTCTCGTCCACTGCGCTGCATCCATGTTCAACTTGTGCCCAAATTTGCATACTATGCCGAGAAGTTCAATGTTCTTCACGTTCTCCCTACGTCGACGTCGTTACGTCGTAGTGTGACAGGGCCATAATGTGTCTGAGTGTCATAGTGGGTCATGGTGCCGTCAGTTTGGTCTTCTAGTGGGGAAGCACTAATAAGTCGAAATGGGTGTGAACTGTCAGAAGCCGGTGCCGTTCGGATATGACCGTAGATGTTGCTAGGATGTAGTTGGTTGGTTGTTGGAGTCTTCTGCCCCGGCAACATCTAAGGTCATATCAGGACGTTTACCGGCTTATGACGGGGCTCACTCATGATGACTATACAGTGCTATCCCACTGGGAGACCAGGGTCGCGTTCAGGTTCCGTCTCGGAGGCGCCTCGGAGGCACCCGTGACGTCACGCTAGTCTGAACCACAAAGCCAGGTTCTTGTCTCGAAAATGGCCACCCCCATAGGTGGCGGCCATTTGCAATCGAAATGCTGCGCTCTGATTGGATGAAACCACTGCATGCGGCGGCCATTTTCGAGGCGCTTTTTGTCTCCTGTCTGAAAAGGGAGGCATCGCCGAGATGTCGCCGAGACAGACCCTGAACGCAAATAGACCAAAAAGCATCGCCGAGACGTCGCCGAGGCGCCTCCGAGACGGACCCTGAACGCGGCCCAGGCCACCAGCACCATGATCTGATATCCCAATCTGTCACATAATCCTGACATCGAGCCATATCCTAATAATGCCAAGCGGCTGGCTACGAACGACAAGTATCAATTTTTTAAGTCATTGGTTTAACTTGACCAGGAATTGAACTCCCGACCTTCCGCACGAGAGTCCTGCGCTCTACCGATTCGGCCATCGTGTCCGGTGCTGGATTGTAAAATCCAAACAAACAACAAATCTATTATTTTAAGAACGCTGGACGACATTGCATCACCCACGTGACTGGCCAGTACCAGTTCCGTCACCATTGACCTGAGCAGTAGTAGCGAAGGAGGACAAAAAACCCCAACACACGCCAGAACTGACCGGACCTAGCTCCAACACAACACGCGCCAGTCAGGTCCAAACTTCAACGTTCTTATTGCGTGAAAAGTCTGGCTCAGCTCACGAAACAAAACGCATTATTCAGAGAAAGTCTTTAAAAACATATCAATCCTAGATTCCTGGGATTCACTTTCATATTCATTCCATTTGTTGCTTAGTAAATATAATGTTATTTGTCGAGTAATAAATTTCGTCAATACTTCTTTAAGCCATAAAATATAACGGTATGCTACATTATCGAGTCATTTGTTTACAAATAGTGGTAGATTGTATAGAGTTGTAGTCAGATAACATAAAATACCTGCAGCGTGTTGTGTGTTACATAACTAGTGACTAAGGGTTGGATATGATAGTAAGTGATATCCGAGTATTTATAGTTATAAGGAGTATAATATATATTATGCGTATATAAATGCCGGAGTTAAAGTATGTATTAATATTATCGTTCTGTAATATTAATTAATCCAATATTGTCCAATCGACTCCTTACTTGTTAGCCCGGACCTGCCCTGCAGGGGCGCCAAAACGGCGGGTTCGGACCCCGGGCCTTCATATTGGTCAGTCTTCGGCCAGCTTTCAAACTTTAACCGGTAGGCATATAATTGCTAGCCAGACAAGCAATAAAGATTGTCCATCCCATCTCCGCTTGTTTGTCCTTTTGATGTAGGCACATTTATAATCTCTATATATCGCCATGTCTCAGCTGCCACCCTCCTCTCACCTGCACTACACAGCATCCCGGCAGTTACACAATGTCAGTGGTCGCTGTCTCTTCAACTGATGACTCTTTGTTTATTCGTTTGTTTATTCGATAACAATATCTAAGGTCAGGATGGGTACCGATTTGTGACAGTGTGCACTCACGCCGACGTTTATAGTGCTCCCCTACTGCGAGACCTGGCCGCTGGCACCATGATCCGATATCTCACACATTCATAGTATCCTGACACTGTGCTAACCAGTCCTTGTCCTATTAATGCCGAGTGCCAGGCTCGGTTAGCGACAAAGTCACTCTGCAGGGGAGGGATTCCTCTTACAAACACTGGCTTGACTCGACTGGGAATCGAACCCCGATCTCCCGGACGGGAAGCCTACGCTCTATCGATTTGGCCAACGCGTCATGATGACTGTAATGCATCCGTGTGTGTATCTAACACGTGTTATGTTAATCCACTGCAACACTTTCCTATCAACATATTCATTCAGCAAATACAGATTTCATTTCAGGATAAGCCTCATGTTTTTAAGCAAACCATAATGCCTACAGCGGAGACTGGTGGCTGCAGCCTGCAGCGTGTGCTGGGTGTTTGTTGTGTGCGTTACGTGTGGCAGTGCAGCCGTTACCACTGCCGGCAGGTAGACAGTGACAGATTGCTGACAACATTGGCTTGAGTCCAGTAAGTGGCATCAGAAAATAGGTTGTGGTCTTGGATTAGCTACACACGGCCCACAAAGGCGTGCCTTCCCGCAGTCACGGCACCACTATTATGCACACCGGAACCTTCTCGAAGAGGAGCCGCCTAAGTACGCAGCCTTATGGGCCAGCCATAATGAATATCGTACCCTACTGCAACAATGCACATTTAATTATCCGATAAATCACAATTATGCGAATATAAACATGTATTCTTTATTATATCCCACAGCAATTGTGATGGATTACAGTTCTCTCTCTATATATATTATATATCCGAACACATCTGATTTCATCTCATAATGACTACCCACATATTAGAATGGGTACTCCTGATGGGATTTATGTAGCGCTGCCTCACTGAAATACCGTAAAGTGATATGTTACTCACTCGATATATATTGGCACTGTGCTAAACAATCCTTGCGCTGCGCTAGTAATAATGCCAGATGCAATAGAGAGGGGTTCCACTTTCTAATCATACTGCAATCCATAGGGGAGATGGAGCTCTAACTACTAAACCAGCCGTCCGTTCCCAGCGTAATATATTACACATCATAACCGCTACCTTGCATGTTCGCTTCCCAGGCTGTAGTCTAGTTCTGTATCCTGACACGGTGGCGCCACCTGGGTGTGGGTCACTGTACCTGCCGGCTACAAGCGTCACTCGCTTACAATTATACGAGACTACGATGGCAGGGCCTCGCTGTCTCCTCAGAGCCGCTGGGGTTTAGTGTTGGAGCAACACCATAATGGTGCAATGTGGGGCAACACTATAGCGAACCCAATGTTGTAACATCATGTTGCCGGAGCACAAACCAACAATATATTGCAACATCACGCTACATCGACTAAAACATGGCCTACTGAGAGATCCTAACGTAATTTTGTAACAACACATTATACCACTGGACCCCGTGGCCGATTGGGTAATACCACAGGCTTCCCGTGCGGAAGGTCGGAAGTTTGACTCGCAGCCGATTCAAACCATGACTCACAAAATTGGTACTTGTTGCTAGTTACCCTAGTGCACGGCATTACTAGGATAGGTTAAGGACTGGTTAGCTCAGTGTCAGGATAATGTGCTGGAATGGGAATTGGGTCATGGTGCCAGCGGTCAGGTGTATCAGTTGGGCAGCCCTATAAAGCCGCCATGAGTCCATACTGTCACAAGTGCCCGCCCTGATAGGACCTTCATGATCATCATCGCACCCGTAACCGCGAGGGTTGTTGGAGCACCACAAATAACGTTGCAACCAGTTGTCTCCAGTTTTCCTTGTTCTACACTGGCATCTGAGACTTGCCAAACTCCACGCCTGTCTGATGTTGTCTTCCCACCTCTTCTTTTGCCCATTTAGTTTTCTTCCTCCCTTCACGGTGCCTTGCAAGATGATTTTGGCCAGACCTGATGAATGGGAAATACGCCCAGACCACTGCAGTTTGCATCTCTTTGCGATTCTCAGATCTTTGTATGGTTCAATTGCCTGCTGGATTTTGGCATGGACTTCCTCATTGGCAACATGTTCTTTGTATGAGAAGTGTAGCATCTTGCGGTAAATCTGGCCAGGATGTAAATCCTAAACAAGCAACATCATAGGGTCCCAGTCTGACAATATCCTGTATGTTAAAACAATGGTTCCACATAATGTCGCAGCCTAATGTAACCTGTGGGCGTAATTGATTAATCGACTCTGGTCACCCAAGCCACTTTTTGGCGCATGCGCACATCCTGCAGACTCGGGTCGAATAATCAAATATGCTTCTCCATGCTCGGGGTGACAAAAATGGTAGCCCTTTTATTAGTTTTTTAATAGCCGATATAATTACAGCAAAATATGATCTAAATATTTTTATGATGGCATAGTTTAGTGATATTTCCATTTCATTAATCTATGTCATTACCAACAACAAAAATGTATCACTGGTACCGGTGGCTGTTATCTTGTAGGACGGTACCAGCGCAAATGTGACGTCATCGCTCCTTGCAAACCCCAGCCCAGAGGTGGGTTACTGGGGTCGGGTTGTTTTGCGCATGGCACTTGTGTTTGTCAACTCGACTCGCGGTGTTCTATTTGAAATTCTGACGACTCGGGTGACCGGAGTCGCCCTGGTTGTGTTAATCGATTACGGCCTGTGTGTCCATCATCATGGTGTTCTATAATGTTGCAACAATATATCACACTCGTATAGTGTTTCATCATACTGTAGCAGCATAACTTAACATCATATGGGACATCATAGTGCAACATCATAATCATAGTGCACCAACATAATGCGTTACATATTACTGCAACACAATGAAATGCCCTACTGTAACATTGCCATATATCCTCATTGTATAACTCCAAAATGCCGTCAGATGGTATTACTTCATATTCTAAATGCAGAGTGTTGCAGCACCATCATAGCAGCATAGGTAGCATCAGTGTGCATCATCATGCATCAGTGTGCATCATCTTCAGTGTGCAACAGTGTGCAGCATCATCAGTGTGTATCAGTGGGCAGCAGCATCAGTGTACATCAATGTGCATCATTATCAGTATACATCATTGTGCATGAATATCAGTGTGCATCAGCATGCAACACCATCAGCATACATCAGTGTGCATCATCAGTATGTATCAGTGTGCATCATCATCAGCATGCATCATCATCAGCATGCAGCAGTGCGCAGCATCATCAGTGTGTATCAGTATACAGCATCATCAGCATACATCATTGTACAGCATCATCAGCATGCATCAGTGTGCATCATCATCAGTGTGCATCAGTGTGTAACATCATCAGCATGTATCAGTGTGCAGACTAATCAGTGTGCAACAGTGTGCATCATCATCAGTGTGTATCAGTGTGAAGCATCATCATCATACATCATTCTGCATTATCATCAGTCTGTATCAGTGTGCATCATCATCAGCGTGCATCAGTGCACAACAGCATCAGCATGCATCAGTGTGTAACATCATCAGCGTGCATCAGTGTGCAATATAATCAGTGTGCAACAGTGTGCACCATCATCAGCATGTATCAGTGTGCAACATCATCAGCGTGCAACAACGTGCACCATCACCAGCATGTATCAGTGGGCATCATCATCAGCTGGTATCAGTGTGCATCATCATCACCAATCAACAGTGTGCATCATTATCAGGGTGTATCATTGTACAACAGCATCAGCATACCTCATTGTGCATCATCATCACCATGCATCAGTGTGCATCATCATCAGCATGCATCAGTGTGCATCATCATCAGTGTGTATTAGTATGCATCATCATCTGCATGCATCAGTGTGCATCATCATCGTCATCCAATAGTGTGCATCATCATCAGTGTGTATCAGTGTGCATCATCATCATCATCAGTATATATCATGGTGCATCATCATGAGCAAGCATCAGTGTGCATCATCATCAGTGTTCATCAGTGTGCATCATCATCAGTGTGCATCAGTGTGCAGCATCATTATCATGCATCAGTGTGTAACATCATCACTGTGCGCTGCTGATAACAGTGACTGCAGACATTCACTTCGCACATCAATCACAAACACAGGTCTGCCTCCTCTGTTATTGCTGTGCCATGACATTCTGCCAACCTTGGCTCTTTTAAGGTTTTGTAAATTCTATCTGCAGGCCCCTGCAACCTGAATGCACCAAATGTTATCAAACAGCAAACCACTGTCTGCCACCTGTAGGCGCACACCATGGTGCATTGGGCGCCTGCAAAATAACAGCACAAGGAACTCATTAGTGCGCTCCATCCATACATGGGTTCAGAATTTCTAATTATCTACGCCATATTTCTAAGCCAATTCACAGACTGTGCAGTGGCCATTTTGTTTTTCAGTTCTGAGTATGTGTGTGTTTGCAACTGCTTCTGCTCATTAAATACAAGGCATATCTCCTACACCTGGTTTCAGGTGGCTGATTGACGCATCACCTTAAAGCTGACTGATGGTCCACTGGGCCGTGCCTTCCGGCCTGTGGGCCGTAAGCTGGCATCGTGCTAATAACGCCGTACTTAGACATGAAGTATTGTGATACTTCTCCCCTTCCTAAAGCTGTCGAAGCTTCCATTACCTCTCAGGGTCATGAACAACCTTTTCGTGTAGCGCATTTATCTCAGAAATGGAGCACATTAACTACATGCATTATTACTGTACCGTATAAGCCAATCAATTGCTGGAAGTCGGGATCGAGTTTACTAATTTCCATACATTGACATTTCAATCATCATCACTTGGATCGATTGATATTCGCAATTGTGTCAGGTATTGCAGGTATAGCAATACCTCAGCGAGTTTGACGCCCCTGCCTTGCAGAGTTGTAAACCACTGCCTTGTGGTACAGGTTCTTGACAGAACCGAAGGCTAAGGGAACAAACCCTAAACAGAAAACCATGTCACTGTGGCAGCATTTAGGGCGGTTGATGTATGGAACTCCCAACATCTCCCGACCAGCCACTGCAGGGACAAATAGTTTTGCGCCTGTCTTGACATGTTCTTGCCAGTGTGACACCTCTATTTGCTCCCCAAGAGAGTGCCGCTGGTAACTTGCAAAAGCCAGCAGCACTTCAACACTTTTGCAGGCAGCTTTCATGAAATGTACCAAATGAATGGGCTGCCCTCTATGGAAAATCTTCTGATCAAAAAGAATCTCCGGTGGAGTGGACACCTCATGAGGATGTCATCAGACAGGCTACAAAAGCAGATCCTCTATTCTCAACTGTCTTCTGGCTACAGAAAGAAAGGGCGCCCTCGTCTCTGGTTCAAGGATACCATCAAGAGAAACCTGAAGCTGAGAGACATTAAGACCGACTCATGGATGCAACTGTCACAGCAGAGAGCTAAATGGAGAGTGGCAGTCAAGTAATGAAAGCAGTCTTTGTCGCATCGCAACCGACAGCATGATGATGATGATGATGATGATGATGATGATGACGATGATGATGATATAACAATCATGACTTCTTGTTGAAAACATTTGGATTCTGTATAAATGTATATAATTATGTAGCATACGTAATTAAGATGGTAATATTGTAGTAGTCTGTTATGAACCCTATTACACACATTGATGGTATCAACTAGGCTGACCCATGTCATAAGAAATTGTTGCAGCTCACTATCAGGAACGGGCCCAAGGGTAGCTGTTCCACCCATAGCTAGCAGCCACTCCCTGCTTGACGGTACATGTAACCGCGTTGGACAGTGATGGCCATTCATATTCTGACCTTGGTGGAATAAACCAGGAGATGGCCCTGTATCTGAAGCAACTTTGGCGTTACCTTGTTATTCCTCATGTGGAGTAGAACGTGGTGCATCACAATAGTGTACCTGCTCCATCACTCATTGTTATTTATTTGCATGGTATAAATAAACTAGCTTAAGAATAACTCACCTATAAATAGAGGGAAATGGTTATTTATTGTGAACTACTTTGTCTGGAGATACACATAACTATAATTCAGAGATGAACCAGTTTATTATATTGCGCTATTTTCAGACTGAAGCTCTTAATGAATCGATAACTGGCATAACCTGATCAACCCTCACCTTATCTCAGATATGCTTTCGTCAAATCTAGCTTTTCCATCTTTGCTTATGTGAGTTGACCTATAACGAACCTCATAATTCAGCAGTGTCACCATGTCGAATATCGGGAACACCAGTTAATTGCGCAGAACAAGGAAATATTCCGATCAATATTTCGATGGCCAACAAGAAAATAACCGGGCATGGTATGCTTCCAATCCAGGAGGTTGCGCTGTGGATCCTCAGCTGATTGCAACCAAACAAGTAAACAACGATTACACTTACTACTGCTAGGAATGGCTAGGATACGACTAGGTAAGTGACAAGCGCATACTGTCTAGGTCCAACTACCCTTCAACTTGTAAATATGCCATCGTGCTTGTTGCACACGTATTGGGATATTTCGTTATTTGCCGTGGAACTATAATCTAATGACTAGCAAGTGGCTTCAGTGAAATTCAAACGCAGCAGAAGCCACCCCCACATCCAATTAACACTCGCATAAAAACATCCGCAATAAACTCACAGAATCCACAGTGCGTACGTTTCAGCCGAGGATTTGTCTAATTAGTCTTCGTCCACACTGACTGCGTGAGAGCTAACGGACTGTCTGGGCACACATTGTGAGCCTTTCACTATGGTCCACTTGCAGTCGTACCAATATTGGCCACATTTGGTGCAGACGGGTTTGACCGGGCGTGTGCACGGTGTGGGAGTCTTGTAATATACCATATTGCCATGTCTCAATTACCCCCGCTCCCCCTTCCCCGACCAGCTCGGCCTCGACTGTTCCCGATGGCTTCTCGTTGTTGCTGCGCCTTACTACACAATGGTTACTGCGCATCGATGTATATGCATACTTTGCATGGTAATACCCCTGTCACACTACAACGTAATGAGCGAACATGAGCCTAACGTGGTGATTTTTCGTCATTACGTTGATCTACGTTGGATTACGTTATGATGACGTCATACTGACGTTAGACTGACGTCGATCTACGTCACATTACGTCATGTTATGTCGAGTTACGTCGAGGTTTTGGACATGTTCAAAACTTTCGACGTAGCTCGAACGTAAGGGTTTACGTTCGCCATACGTTCTGTACACGTTCAGCGAACATCAATGACGTTAAATAAACGTTATTAAAACGTCGGTCACTACGTTCAACTACGTTGCATTACGTTGCACTACATTGACCCACATTAACCCGAGGGGGAAGGTGCAGTCCACATAGTGTAAACACCGGGACAACGGACGCCTAACAGACGTCCAACGTAGGTTTACCGTTTTGCCACCGTTTCCTGACGTAAGTAACGTAAGGTAACGTAAAGCAACGTAGTTCTGGCAATGGATTAACGTTCATAACGTTCCGTGAGCGTCATTACGTTGTCCTCTCTCGTTGATTGACGGTATCACTACGCTTTACCGACGTTACGCTCTCGTCCACTACGCTGATTCCACGTTCAACTTGTGCCCAAATTTGCATACTACGCCGAGAAGTTCAACGTTCTTCACGTTCTCCCTACGTTGACGTAGTCTGACAGGGCCTTGAGGTACCACCAATCTGGTCGTAGACATCACTCAATCAATACCGATATCGGGTAATAGTTTCAAGGTTCTAATCGTATCATAAGCATTAGATTCTCGTTCTACAGGGAGCGGGATGAGAATTGGATTAGTTTTCATCACATACATCTTTAACCTAAATGAAATATTGATTTAAAACGTGAGCAGACAGAGGAGGCGCCACCGTGAGGCAGACACTGAGCCCTAGATGCAGGGTTTGGCCTTAGTTCACAAAGTAGCATAGCGAAAAGGGGCAGGCTGGGATTAACCACACGCCATCTACACCACCCGAGCCTCCTCCCACATGACATAACAATACACGTGCACACGTGCCCGGATCTTTGTCAACTGTGGCAGTTTAAATTGGTTAACGGCAGGTAAGCAGACAGAAGTGCAGTTTGAGTGTCAGTGTCCAGCCCCTGCCTACACCTGCTGAGGGCAAGTCAGTGTGACCAGGTGACCAGGTGACCAGGTGACCAGGTGGCCAGGTGACCAGGTGACCAGGTGACCTGGTGCCCAGGTGCCCAGGTGCCCAGGTGCCCAGGTGCCCAGGTGCCCAGGTGCCCAGGTGACTAGGTGACCAGGTGACCAGGTGACCAGGTGACCAGGTGACCAGGTGACCAGGTGACCAGGTGACCAGGTGACAGCTCACAGATCCCCACCCAGCAGGCAGCGCTAAAAACACCACCAGCTGAATCATGCGGAATTGGGTAATTTTCACTCAACTGAACAAGTCTTGGCATTCTTCACAATTGTGTATTCAGTTAACATTTATTCATGGCATCATCAGGGTTAGTCATCACCTATTCATTTTCAACACAATCGGGCCCACTTTTCTCAGATCAACCTTGACGCTATTGAATCTATCAATATACATAACAGGCAGCACGTGGCTTGGCCGCCTTGGGCTGCACGATAGACTAAAGGTGCTCCTCGCGATACTCCCACATATTACTGCATTCGTCGTGCTGTACAAGTGACACGTCTGTGGGTAGTGATTTGTCTGGCGCGTTGTGTCGGACACACGCTGACGCTGTGGGAAGTGGTGCTGTGGAAAGTGGTGCTGCGTTAAGTGACGATGTGGGAAATGGCGCTGCGGGAAGTGGTGAAGTAGAAAGTAGGTACCCACTAGCATGGCCTGCGGTACCCACTAGCATGGCCTGCGGTACCCACTAGCATGGCCTGCGGTACCCACTAGCATGGCCTGCGGTACCCACTACCATGGCCTGCGGTAGCCACTAGCATGGCCTGCGGTACCCACTAGCATGGCCTGCGGTACCCACTAGCATGGCCTGTGGTACCCACTAGCATGGCCTGCGGTACCCACTAGCATGGCCTGCGGTAGCCACTAGCATGGCCTGCGGTACCCACTAGCATGGCCTGTGGTACCCACTAGCATGGCCTGCGATAGCCACTAGCATGGCCTGCGGTAGCCACTAGCATGGCCTGCGGTAGCCACTAGCATGGCCTGCGGTAGCCACTAGCATGGCCTGCGGTACCCACTAGCATGGCCTGCGGTACCCACTAGCATGGCCTGCGGTACCCACTAGCATGGCCTGCGGTACCCACTAGCATGGTCTGCGGTACCCACTAGCATGGCCTGCGGTAGCCACTAGCATGGCCTGCGGTAGCCACTAGCATGGCCTGCGGTAGCCACTAGCATGGCCTGCGGTAGCCACTAGCATGGCCTGCGGTAGCCACTAGCATGGCCTGCGGTACCCACTAGCATGGCCTGCGGTACCCACTAGCATGGCCTGCGGTACCCACTAGCATGGCCTGCGGTACCCACTAGCATGGCCTGCGGTACCCACTAGCATGGCCTGCGGTACCCACTAGCATGGCCTGCGGTACCCACTAGCATGGCCTGCGGTACCCACTAGCATGGCCTGCGGCACACTGTTGCACGAGAACGTACTGTACTGTACAAGGGCAGCATAGTCTGTGTACTGTGTACTGTGCACAGTGCACTGTACACTGTGCACTGTGCACAGTGTGCTGTGTGCTGTTTTCAGTGGGTTGTGTACTGCATACTGTTTTGTGTGCCCTTTGTTCTGTGTACTGTGCACATTGTTCTGTGCACTGTGTTCCTAGCGCGCAACAGGCCTGAGTACCGTCCCGGGATCTGTTGTGTCAAAGCTCAGTGCCCCCACGATGAGGACCCTGTTGGGTTCAATCTGTGCACAGTCAGCGGTTGTCTAGTCGCCAGCTGTCATCTGCCTCACCCTAGGTTATACACGCACACACTCTCAGTCACACCCACAGCCATCCACACGCCCCATCAGCCAGCCTCACCTTCATTCACACAAACCCACACCCACCCACATGCACGCACCCTCAAACAGCCTCATCCTCACTCACACGCACATCCATCTGCACCCACCATGAACCAGCCTCACCTTCACTCACACAAACCCACACCCACTCACATGCACACAACCTCAAACAGCCTCACCCTCACTCACACCCACAGCCATCTACACCCGCCATCAACCAGCCTCGCCTTCACTCACACAAATCCACATCCACCCACACACGCACACCCTCAAACAGCCTCACCCTCACTCACACCCACAGCCATGTACACCCACAATCAACCAGCCTCACCTTCACTCACACAAACCCACACCCACTCACACACACAGAACCTCAAACAGCCTCACCCTCACTCACACCCACATCCATCTACACCCACCATCAACCAGCCTCACCTTCACTCACACAAATCCACATCCACCCACATGCACACAACCTCAAAAAGCCTCACCCTCACTCACACCCATCTACACCCACCATCAACCAGCCTCACCTTCACTCACACAAACCCACACCCACCCACATGCACACAACCTCAAACAGCCTCACCCTCACTCACACCCACAGCAATCTACACTCACCATCAACCAGCCTCACATTCACTCACACAAACCCACACCCACCCACACACACACACACCCTCAAACAGCCTCACCCTCACTCACACCCACACCCATCTGCACCCTCCATCAACCAGCCTCACCTTCACTCACACAAACCCACACACACCCACACGCACACAACCTCAAACAGCCTCATCCTCACTCACACCCATCCACATTCACCATCACCCTCACCAACCCATACACACCCTCACTCACATCCACCCACAGTCACGCTCACCCTCACTCACCCACAGTCACCTTCACCTGCAGTCACACACCCTGACTCAGATTCAACCATATCTAAACTCACACACGCCAACACTTAATCTCCGCAAACCCATATTCGCACCCAAATTCTTTACTCGCACAGCTGACCACAACACCCCTCAGGTGGACACTGATCCGTGCGCCACCTATGGACATTCCTCTCAAACTAACGCGCCCTCACACCCCTAACACCCGCACCTTGTCTACGGCAAACCTGGATCCAGCCATCTCCCCGTTCTGCCACCCAACACCTACATTCAGCCCCCCATCAGAGAGTATCTGATGCCCGATAAGGAACAGACCAATGCAGATCACACTGTTCTGACAAAGAAAACCCACTCAGCTATAATAAAAGACCCAGCAGCAATAATAGTACCACATTTGGCCGCTTCCTTCTGGTAGCTTATCGATCTGCTCGGCCGGGTGTGTAGGGCTCGTGCAGGGAGGCGGTTATTAGAGGGAACGTTTGTTTTTGTTTTCAGTTCTTGGATAAATCAAGAGCAATTAGTGTTTGAGCGAAAACGCACAGGGGGATGAAGCTTCCCGATATGTGGATGTACCCGGATGAAGCTGCAGAACCAGCAGATGGCGCCGGTAACATTCGCAGCATCAGTTCAAGTATTAGTGTGGCCCTGCAGCCGGCATGGCTAACTGAGGCGAGGACTCACTGTCCGTGTGTGTTTGAACCCCAGTGGAGTGAACTGGATGACAGAGAATGGCATCGGTGCTGCTACCACCTAGTCACGTGTTCAGCATTACTAGAGCAGAAGATCGAGCGGTAGAATAAGGAACACCAACTGGTCCCTGCTGAAAGTGTCTGCATGTTGTCAACAACTCTAATACAAAACTAAACAAACCCAAACATCAACGTGTTTCCCATGAGACATCAATGTTCAAGGAGGCGATTATTGTATTCATTGATACGAGTATTTAGGCAGATACTTTGGGTGTTAAATCGGGACTATGCCAATTGAAAGCATGCAAACACACTGAGAAACACATTGGGACTATGCCAATTGAAAGCATGCAAACACACTGAGACAGACACATTGGGACTATGCCAATTGAAAGCATGCAAACACACTGAGACAGACACATTGGGACTATGCCAATTGAAAGCATGCAAACACACTGAGACAGACACATTGGGAATATGCCAATTGAAAGCATGCAAACACACTGAGACAGACACATTGGGACTATGCCAATTGAAAGCATGCAAACACACTAAGACAGATACATTGGGAATATGCCAATTGAAAGCATGCAAACACACTGAGACAGACACATTGGGACTATGCCAATTGAAAGCATGCAAACACACTGAGACAGACACATTGGGACTATGCCAATTGAAAGTATGCAAACACAGTGAGAGAGACACATTGGGCACAGGCGACCAATTCAGTCTTACTTAATTCATCCAACCTTCACATGTACACACGAGATTCAAGGTTTCAAATTTATAGTATTATATCATTTTTGATGGAGCTATCTCGCCACTGGTTCCAATGTCATGAACACCACCACTTGTTCCCATTTCATGAACACCATCACTGGTTCCAATGTCATGAACACCACCAATAGTTCCCGTGTCAGGAACACCACCACTGGTTCCCATATCATGAACACCATCACTGGTTCCCATTTTATGAACACCATCACTGGTTCCAATGTCATGAACACCACCACTAGGTCCTGTGTCAGGAAGACCAAGACTGGTTCCCATGTCATGAACACCATCACTGGTTCCCATTTAATGAACACCATCACTGGTTCCAATGTCATGAACACCACCACTAGTTCCCGTGTCATGAACACCACCACTAGGTCCTGTGTCATGAACACCACCACTGGTTCCCGTGTCATGAACACCACCACTGGTTCCTGTGTCCTGAACACCACCAATGGTTACTGTGTCATGAACACCACCACTGGTTCCAACATCCTGAATGCCACCACTTGTTCCCTTGTCAGGAACACCACCACTGAATCCTGTGACAGGAACACCACCACTGGTTCCTGTGTCATGAACACCATCACTGGTTCCCATGTAATGAACTCCATCACTGGATCCTGTGACATGAACACCACCACTGATTCCCATATCATGAACACCACCACTAGTTCCTGTGTCCTGAACACCACCCCTAGTTCCCCTGTCCTGGTTCCTGTGTCATGAACACCACCACTGATTCCTGTGTCATGAACACCACCACTGATTCCCGTGTCATGAACACCACCACTGGTTCCTGTGTCATGAACACCACCACTCGTTCCCGTGTCATGAACACCACCACTGCTTCCCATGTCATGGACACCACCACTGGTTCCCATGTCATGAAGACCACCACTCGTTCCCGTATCATGAACACTACCACTAGTTCCTGTGTCCTGAACACCACTAGTTCCCGTTTTCTGAACACCACCACCGAGTGGTTCCCGTCTCCTGAACACCACCACTGAGTGGTTCCTGTGTCATGAACACTGCCACTGGTTCCTATGTCCTGAACACCAGCACTGGTTCCCATGTCATCAAAACCACCACTGCTTCCTGTGTCATGAACACCACCGCTAGTTCCCGTGTCATGAACACCACCACTGGTTCCTGTGTCATGAACAACATCACTGGTTCCCTTGTCATGAACACCACCACTGGTTCCTGTGTCATGAACACCACCACTAGTTCATGTGTCCTGAACACCACTAGTTCCCGTGTCATGAACACCACCACTGGTTCCCATGTCCTGAATATCACCACTGGTTCCCGTGTCCTGAACATCACCACTGGTCCCAATGTCCTGACATATAATGGTAGCCTAACCGCTATTTACCCCAAAGAACAAACATGATTTCTTTTTTTGGGGGGGAGCGGGGGGGGGTGGCGAGGTTAATGAATTTTATTTGTATATTATCTGTTGTCAGTGCCGTAGCACTGGTGTTCGGACCTTAAGCGTTACAGGTATATAGGTATTTACACACATTTTCCTCTGTATTTCTGCAGATACCCACATGCTGTGAGGTCTGCGTCACATCCATATTGTCTGTGACCTAGATTTAAGCTTCCACAAAGATCAATCAGCTATTCACCTCAGATGTATCCACCTATAACCGCACGCTGCCACGTTAGATCTAAGCCTCCTAGACACACCACCTCAGCTAGCTTGATGGACATATTATCTTGAATCCACTCACTGTCAGTCTGTTGGGACTCACCTTATTGCCTCTCGCCAATAAGCCTCCGTCATGCTCGTAACATCTTACTTTGGCGTGAAGTATTCTGATGCCTCTCCCCGCCATAACTCTTTGAAACTTTCCATTAATACACAAACATTCTCGTGGAACGCTGACAGACATGAACGATGAGATCAAAAAGTCCCCATTTTGGAAGATCCACAGCAAATATAAACTACACATTCACGAAGGTCACCCGGTCTTGCTGTTTGCCACGATGTTGGCCATCAGATCAGAAGCCAAGTTATTGCATATAACTCCCAGCCACCCCCAGAGTCAGTCCGCACAACTCTAGAAGTATTTACTATTCACAACCACTCCTCGCTTATATATCCAGTGTGTCTCCAGGGGAAAGCGTTCTTAATCTACTTGTCAATCTAGCCTGTCACTCAACCATCAATACAGGGGATTTAGTTGGCTCACAGACCATCAGTGTGGTGACGCCCATACCTCACAACTAAGACCCCCTCCCTCCAGAAGTTTTCCAGCCATTATATTATTTCTTATATTTTATTTGAGTATTTTTAGTTTTCTGCGTACACAGATTGCCATGGCCGAGGCGCAGGTCTTCTGGCCTGGAGGCAGATTCCGCTATAACATGAAATGCTATAAATGAGAGTAGGAGTGTGGGTTATCGTGAGGAGATGTGGTGGGTAGGGACAGTGCAGCAGGAGGGAAGCTGGTGGTGTGTGGGGGATGGGGTGGGAAGAAGGCTGGTGGTGGGTGGGGGATGGGGTGGGAAGAGTGCTGGTGGTGGGTGGGGGATGGGGTGGGAAGAATGCTGGTGGTGTGTAGGGGATGGGGTGGGAATAATGCTGGTGGTGGGTGGGGGGTGGGGTGGGAAGAAGGTTGGTGGTGGGTGGGGGATGGGGTGGGACGAATGCTGGTGGTATTTGGGGGATGGGGTGGGAAGAATGCTGGTGGTGTGTCGGGGATGGGGTGGGAAGAATGCTGGTCGTGTATAGGGGATGGGGTGGGAAGAATGCTGGTGGTGGGTGGGGGATGGGGCGGGAAGAATGATGGTGGTGTGGGGGGGATGGGTATGACATCCCGGATTTGCGGTTCCCCGTATGTCATATATGCGGGCGTGAGAAAGCTATTGATGGCCGATCCAGTTAGGTGGTATGCGAGGGCTATGGTTATCTCATTATGTTCTCTCTTTTAGTAGCTGTACTGCTCAACAAGGCTAGACTGCCCTAATATCCTGCATAAGGCGTAATATCCTGCATCAGGTGTAATATCCTGCATAAGGCATAATATCCTGCATAAGGCGTATGATTCAAAGTTCCCCTTTTCAAATCTGTACTAGATAAATTACATGCTAGAGTTCAGCACCAGCAGAAGTGGAGGTAGATAATAGTCTGGTTGCTTAGTTTTATTCAGTTTATATATGTTTTTAGATACATGCAACAGTGGATGAAAGAGACCTTTTAATTGGCTATTACACTCATGCACACCAGTCACTCCTAACCCGCATGATCACTCCCTAATGGCCCTGTCACACTACGACGTGACTATGTCAGCGTAGGCACAACGTGAAAATAATTATATTACGTCGAAGTTATCGGCGTAATATGCAAATTGTGGACGTGAATGCCGCGTAGTTGACGTGAGCGCAACGTGAAAGTAACGTCGGCGTAACGTCACAGGACGTTCAGAACACGTTCCAATCATGTTCGGATCACGTTACGCACGTTACCAACATGCTACGGGATCGTCAATGACGTGAACTACGTGACGACACGTTCGCAACACGTTATAACGACGTTATCGACCCGTCAGCGTGTCGCTCTGGCTACGCTCCGTTACGTCCGAACCCCGTTAACTTAACGCTGCCCACACGTTACGTCGTAGTGTGACAGGGCTATAAATGTGGGTCAACGAGTGGAACGTAGTGGAACGTAGTGAGGAACGTTTGCCTAACGTCCGTTTAACGTCATTGACGTTCGCTGAACGTGAACAGAACGTACGGAGAACTAAACCCTTACGTTCGAGCTACGTCGAAACTTTTGAACATGTCCAAAACTTCGATGTAACTCGACGTAACACGACGTAATGTGACGTAGATCGACATCAGTCTAACGTCATTATGACGTCATCATAACGTAATCCAACGTACATCAACGTAATGACGAAATATCACCACGTTAGGCTCACGTTGGCTCATTACGTTGTAGTGTGACAGGGGTATAACATAGTTCACCATTGGCTGCTTTAAGGACTCACCCCCCTCCCACCCAGCTTTGGCCACCACCAACTATCATGGGCTTATATAACATGTGGTGACCATTTGGCTGGTTGAGATAAGGGGGGAGGGATTGTGCTTAAAGGGGCATTGTTTCCCTCCCGCGGTGTGATCATTATAAAGGGAGTACTGTTTCCTATTTAGCCATCTCGATATTCAATATATACTTAATCGGAGAATTTTGCATGGGGGCAATGCGGGAGGATGGTGGTGTGTGGGGGGATGGGGGTGATTCAGTGGGAGGTGGGTTGTTATGAGTGGTCATGTCGAAGACTCTATAACTGAGACATATCTCCGGGTATTGCCTGTTGGGATTGCTTATCTAAGGCCGCCTCTAGCTGGTTGGTGTAGTCAGGCTAGTCTCAGATGGAATCAGTATATGACCGACTTTGACTTGCTGACTGACTGCTACGTTAGTGAGTGCGGATTGAGCAGGTGCCCAGTGTATTGCATCTGTGATAGTATGACCTCCCTGTGCCTCTCTGGGTACACCAGGACCATGCCATTCCATCCCACTGTGAGTCCCTCCCCACAACTCCCCGGTGCTTCCATCTCCCCACGTGATCGGCGTGCTTTTGCGGCTCCACCATCACCACCCACTGACTCCTACTGGCATGCGGCGACGGGCGACAAGGTTAATGTGGTTTATGTTCCTGCTGTGTCAATGTTGGCCTCATCCCAAACATTTGATAGGTGATCGAGAAATAGACAGCAAAGGGGAAGTAGGGTCCACCAGCACTAGGTCCATGTACTGCCAACATGACGGAGTGAGGCACCCACCTCCACAGGTCAATTGCCACGGACAGTGGAAAAGTCGGTGGAAGCAGGAAACCCAGATAACCTAAGAGTTAGAAAGGTAGCCCCGGAATAGGAGGGATGTGGGAATAGGAGAGTCCGACCGAACAACCATGTTTCTGTTTGTTACCACACATCCAACGGTAATACGTGTTCTGTGATCTATACGGTTTTATTTCTAGGTAATTTGTTTAAGTTAGAACAAACACAACAAGCTATGCATATCTTTATAGAACAGATAGCAAATTAGTGTTGCATCTATTTCCAATGATCCCAAAGATACTGGATTCATTTTACGCCGGTTCACGGTAAGATGCTTATGATTGCATCTAAAACCAGCGAACTCTGGGCGGACATTTGGATGATTTTGGTGGTACCAGCGAGCCAGTTTCAAGAGTGCGGTCAAATAAGTGTTTCCCGAGATGATGCACCTCCGGCTGTGTCTACTGCCAGCGCTGTCAATATCTCAGCAGGCACCGATTTTCCCAGGAGCAATAGGATGGGAAGGCTGACTTGGACAGTTGGTTTCTGACGCGCAGGAAATATCATTGGTAGTGTTCTTTGTGGTGGGGAACGGCGGGCATTTGAACGCAGCTTTAGGTTTGTCCCCGCCTCCCAAGTGCTGGAAGAAGGCCTTATGACGCTTGCAGCATGTCAATGACTCAGCAATAATATTATCGGTGACAACAAATCACAGCATTTTAATCCATTCCTCCTGGATGGCCGAATGAGTTAGAGCGTCCGTCTCCCGTGCTGGTAGATCGTGGGGTCGTGGGTTCGAACCCCGGTTGAGTCAAACCAATGACTTAAAAATTGGTACTTGTTGCTTCCTAGCCAGGCGCTCAGCATTATTAGGACAGGGCAAGGGCTGGTGTGCTCAGTGTCAGGATAATGTCACTGAGTGGGATACCAGGTCATGGTGCCGGCAGCCTGGTTTCCCAGTGGGACAGCACTATAAAGTCGCCATGAGAGCGCACTGTCACAAGTCGGTACCCATCCTGATATGACCTTAGATGTTGCTAGGACGTAAAACAACAACAAATCCTGGTATCTTGGCAACTGCATTCCGTACACTTCTTACACCACGGCCTGGGTGGATTCGGTCACCATCACATTTGAGGAAAATCGTGTACATTGACTGCTGGTGTGAATGCATCTTTACACCATATTAGGTAATGCCTAACCCGGGCGATTTAAGCGCAGATCTCGTAGTAATCGAGATGAGCTCCTAGCCCTGCAGATAAGAGCCAGGAAAACCATACGGTGCTGCCACCTGGATTAGAGAACCTGCAGCGCAGCAGAATCAATGGGAGCCCGTTGAGAAGGGTGTTTACTGCCGCCCTGTCGTGCTGACACTGGCTTCAGATAAGGCCCGTGATTGATGGTATTTGTTGTAGGGGGCCCACAATCCCCATACATCACGTGATAGGGGCAGCTCCCGACTGACATGTTGAATATGTGTTCCGTTGCTGGCCAGCACATTTGTATAGTCCCCTCACACCATTCATCACACAGTAATGCGCGTGTCAACCCGAGGCACAGTCGCTGATCACCTACCCACACTTGAGTTACAATCTCGGCTGCTGACTGTTTACCATTTGGCTGCATCACTGTGCAAATGCACACAGGACATGTGACAACCGCTGCTGGACCAATCAGAAAGGGGCAACGTGTGGACTCGGCTGCTGGGCGTGCATTGACTTGAAAATGAAGCTTCATGAATGAACGAACTCTTTCAGCACCTACACATCCAACAAGATGGACATTCACAATACAAGGGACTTGCACAATTTGAAGCACTTTTACAACGTGAGTGAGTCCCACAATGTACAAGCTGAGGGACTTTTGAAATCCGAGGGACCTTCGCAAAATATAAGGGAATTTCACAATGAAGGGGGTTTCGCAATGAGGACATTCGAATGAGACTCTTGCACTCGTGTGGCTATTCACAACTAGAGTGCCCAGCACAATGGGGTCAGCCTGTCTCTCCCCCGTGGAATGGCACAATTAACTGTGGTGGCACATCCAAGTTAGGGGTATTCAGGGGGAATATATCAGCGGAAACCGGGGATTTGCATTCCCATACCAATGATATTCCATTCCCAATATATACTGGAGCCTGCAATGTTCTAACTCATCAAGCAATCTCAACTCCAGTTCAGAAAAAAAAACCATCATGTTTAGAAAATAAAACTTTGACCAACCGTGATGTTCAGAAAATAGATGATTATAAGAAAACGCCTTATGTCATTATTGATTGCATCATTTAAGTCGCATTATCACAGCCCAGTGCATTATCAATCAGGCTCTTATGGTGGTAAAACAAAGTTAATGCCACCAGTCGGTCATAGGGGACCTAGCGAGCAGTGGCTACCATTTAATGCCAGTGACACCTTCGTGGTATTATTTAACTGGCGCTGAAGAGCGATATTTATTTGTGACGCATCCATCACGATAATCCACTCAGCTCCGCCGGCTGTGCTCTCTGTTCCATCATCATTGGTCGCATGTGCATCAAAGCGGCACAGGTTTTAGGTTTTGAGGCAGTGGCTGGTGTGGATATCAACACCCCCACTACATCCTTCTAACCCATACATTCTTCTAACAGTATCTCACTTTCTCATATTTTATTTGAGGTGTGGGGATGGGGCCGATCCGGTTGGTGGTGAGATGGTGTGATGGTCCAACATCATGACCCAATAACTACCGCTATGCTGCTATACTCGTATTGTATAACTTAGTCCATTCTTTTCTTTGTCACTCGTTGGTAATTAACTTCTTGTCCCTCTTTGTTATCAGGATAGACCAAGTTCTATTCCACTTGAAGGATACAAATATGGTGCCAAAGTTACTTCAAACACATGACCATCCCGTGGATACTTCCGGCAAGGTCAGAATAGTAGTGAACTACTGCTGTCCATTCAGGTCGCGGATTACCTTCCCTGGGGGACGGCTAGCCATGGGTGGAACAGTCCACCATCAGGACCATTCCTGCTAGTGCGCTAACATTCCTGCTGATACATCTGATTGCCAAAGGTATGTGTAGTCCGCAATGACACTGCCTAGTAATACTGTTCATAGATGTAATGGACTAGTTGATTGATTGATTGGTGGTTGCTTTACGCCATGTCGGCAGCATAGGCCATATTCACGGCGAGAAATGTTTGTTTTTTGTTCAAACCATCGCTTTTACATGTAAAAGCGGACAATCAATTATGTGCCAATAGAGACTCATTAAATTAGAAAGCTCACAATCATATATTTGTGGTCAAGGGAAACACATTCGCATAGAAAAAGAAAAGTTGTATTAATAATTGATAGAATCTATTTAGTCAACTATATGAGGTGGTACAGTCCAGCTGCCCTCAAAAAGGCTAAAATGTTTTCCTGTTTTACCTTAGTAAAAAGGTCATGCATACTGTCTGCAGTGTAGAACCATTGGCGCAGGGCTAAAAAATCAACGCAACTTAGTAAAATGTGTTTGAGTGTCAGCGGGGACGGACACCCAATACATTCAGGGGGAGGTTCCCTCTTGAGCAGAAAAGCATGTGTAAGCCACGAGTGGCCAATATGGCAGCGGCTAAGGACCACTTGGTCCCGCCGACCTCCCGCATGGACTACTAAACTATGTAAGACTACTACATTCTGTTCCTTCATCATGTAATAGTGCTTGTCACTACGGGCATAAGGCCCGTCCCTTGGGCACTGATAATATGTGATTCTGAGGAAGAAACGACTTGAAGAAGAACAAATCTACCTTCGATCATTTAAAGTTACACAGTCCAATGGTTTTGAGTATCCTCCAGTTTTAAGGATTGATCCGGTAGGTCAAGCCTTATAAAATACCTCACTTTAATTTGAGGTAACAGGCATGTTGATTAGTTACCTTTGGATATATTAATTAAAATTAATGTGGTGTTCTCTGTGGCGGAGTGGTTAGAGTGTCTGACCTTTTTCTAGGTCAGACTCCTAATCTGACGGTCGGCAGTTCGATTCCCCATGCCCCCAGCTCTGCCAATTTGGATTTCCACTGCTGTGTATAACTTACAGTGTCATCAAAGGCCGGTTGCTCTCATACCATGTCTGTGTGGTGTGGGAGGTTAAAAATCCCTTGGGTCGGTAAAAGTGTACGCTCAGGCTTTCTATCGACCAGCAGTGGAATGAGGAAGACCAGTCGTCTATGACTGAAATTTCCCCTGCTTAAACAACTAATGGACCAACAAAAAAAAAATATATATATATACTTAAAATGTATGACCACATAGACTTCAGTAGTAACAGGTGTTACTAAATTGACGTTGTGTTCCTTTCTGTGGAACAACAAATGCTCAATCTGTGCACCTCTATCTCAGTTAGATCATGTAGAATCAAGTTTAAGGAGGTGCCTTAGTTTGAAAATGTCACGGGACTATCCAGCTCTTCAAAAAACTTCTTGAATTAAATTAAATTACTATCAATATATTCTTTTATTTTAAGGGAAGCGAACCTGAGAAAGTATTTCCTAGATCATACTTTGTAACAGTTACGTTCAAATTATGAACCTTCTACGGAGACCAGGAGTATTATCTTCTCATGGAAAAATGTATTACTGCTATTGTGATCCAAAGAAAGAGTCCAATATTGGACGTTACTTTAAATAGTAAAACACTGGTAAATATGAGTTAATAGATGTGTGTTCTCACTGGCTGGAAGTGGCGCTCCCATCGGCCCTGCACCGTCATGGTAAAGAAGGTGGCGCCACCAATCATTCTGGCTGAGCCATCACTGTATTCAGATCTGCCTGAATATTTCCAAGTCCCCTACATCATAGCCTATTCTTGACGCTGGGTCTCCCAGATAGGCTACCCGGTGTATGGCTAATTAAGTTAATTAATATAAAACAGGCCAGTAATCTACTAACTACTTGATTAGTAATTCTGAGAAGGTGATGACACTTGGGGGTTATTCTTAGCGCGCACAACTATTGAGTGGTCCTCTAGTGATGTACTCTAACCACTCATGTAATACAATCTTTCAAATGGGATTTGTTGGTTTCCTGACTCAGAGTTTATACGTCATCACAAATATAAAGTTACGTCAGAACGATTAAGGACTTCTGACAGCAGAATCTGCAGGAAACTTTACAGTTCTCCCCTAGAAAAAATAGGTTACAACTGTGGTCATAACCGCATAGGCTAATCAGTCGCAATATCCTGGTGCCCGAGCCACCCAGTCCTTGACATATGTCATAATGCCAACCACCACGCTAGGTAGCGACAAGTGACAATTTGTGTAATAGTTGGTGTTACTAGTATTTTACGCGACGGGGAAGCGAACCCAAAAGCTCCGCTCAAGCGGATGCTCTCACCACAAAGGTCATCCGGTCCAGTCAGCACCAAACATTATGTTCAAAGCATAGACTCCATTTGCTGGAGACTGGCGTTAAGGGTTGCAAAGTCCATTAGACTGGACCGGAAGTCATAAAGCGAGGGCACGTCGATAGTACTAACCGCGCCTCCGAGGTCCCTACAATATTTGCTCAGCTTGCAACCGGTTTGCCAAATCCATTCCCATTTGTCAGATCTGTCCAATCAGAGCGCCGATTCAGGTCACATGGCCCATGGCCCACACTCCCTCTATCGGATTTGTAATGGGCGAAGGTTCTGGGTCAATGATGAAAGGCGCCAAATTCAGCCAATCGCAGCCATTCCAATCATTAGCACCGAAGTCAGCCTCGTGGCCAAACAATTACTTTTGATCCCTATTTGAAGTGACCGTGCAGAAGCGATGGCACTTGGAAAAGGTCAACGAGGCATTCGACCGAACACTCGCCTTAACGCAATATTGCATGCTCGAATCACAACTAAATATGCAATTTGCCGCATAATGTCCATGACCTTGACCTCGATTCACACTTGGCCTTGAAACGGCTCGCTTAGTGACTGCCGTATTGATGAAGGTCCGGATTAGTGAAATGGCTGGGATTAATCAGGAATTCAAATGAAAGCTGACAGATCGGGCCACATCCTCAGCCTGATGCAGCCTCCTCCCCATATCCGACCCGCATCCTAATCTGTCAGATAATGAGCTGGGCACCCCGACCTCAGGTAGATATAATCAATGCTGTCATTTCACAACTGCTGAAAATAGACAACTCCGCATCTCCCCAAGGTGGGGAGTTGGGGTTTGGTGGGATGTGAGGGTTGGGTAGATGCTTGGGTGTGGGTCTCGAGTAAAGCGAGCATCCTTTGTTCCACGCTGCGACATTTGCAGCATTTGTTTGGACGTGTCGCTGCCCTGGTCTTCGGCAAGTTCATTGTACCCGTGTTCTTTGTTTACAGGCCCACCATATGAGTATGGAGCTTTGAAGTTAACGATTCCAGTAATGTCGGGTTCGATCAGCAGGAATGTGTGAACAAGGTGTGTGTCTCAATAGTTCCGATTCCCTGCATACTCTGTCAATGTCATATTGCACAGTGGTTTAATATCGGTTTTCATTTGCACTATTGTACTACCCTGCCATTCCCAATGTTTATCACGCAGGAATTTATCGTATGGAGTGTAATACCACATTAAAAAAAGAATATATATATATTATATATATGTATATATATGTATATACATATATATACATATGTATACATATATATACATATATACATATATATACATATATATATATACATATATATACATATATATACATATATATACATATATATATACATATATATATATACATATCTATACATATATATACATATATATATATATATACATATATATACATATATATACATATATATACATATATATATACATATATATACATAGATATACATATATAATTCACATATATATATATATACTATAAGCATATACGAGCATATGATGCCCATCCATCCGTAAGCGGTGTCAAAGCGGCCAAGGTTGCGGGAGTGTGGGGGGGGGGGGGAGTTACCTTTGAATCAAACAAAATATCTACATGGTGACAAATATTACTTCTCTGCAGCTATAAATGTTGAATAAATGCATCAGTATATACGTGGAACATGTATCGAATATAGGCAACTGTTTTGTGGCTTCATTGGAATAGGCAACTTTAGTAATGTTTTATATTTAGTCTTTGCATTTCCCGGCTGGAGCATGTGGCTATATATAACACAATATGTGCACATATATGTGCACATATATCTAACTAGATATGTGGCCGTGTTGTCTACAGTGAAGGACTACGAGACTATTGCCAGCATCAGGTTCTCCATCATTAGTAGACATAGAGCTTGCACATTGTCCTTCCTTGCTTCTACCCACAGATCCCTCCTGTCCGCCTGTCCGCCCCCACATCTTGTACCTATCTACCCACACACTCTCCCGCTCCCCTGCCCGCACCCACATGCTGTACGTATCTACCCACACACTCCCCCACTACCCCACATGTGCTACCTATTTACATACAGCCCCCCCCCCCCTCTTTCCTCTTCACCCCCACATGTTCGGAATCGCACGCCACACACCTCTTCCGCTCGCCCCTACATGAGATATATATTATCTCCCCACACACTCCTCCCCCCTCCCCACCCCTACATGTTATACCTAGCAATCTTCACACCATGCACAAAATCCCTTTACCAGCTCCATGCATAACAACACAGTAAATGCTCGTCTCGCCCCGGACATGTGAGCGAATCTCATTTTGAAGACAATTACGGGTCATTATCGCAGCCCGTTGACTCCACCAGCGCAAACGCATCTAGATTTAGTTAATCCCATTTCTGAGCAATTCCGAAGAAAACTAATTTCGCTTGTTAAATGCACGACAATTTACCAGGACACGGATGGCCGTTATTTTCATTTAATTACAACACAATGATGGTGGAGTAAATGTGTTTTATTTATGGGGACAATTCTGTTATTGGGCGCTGAAGTTCTGAATGTCCAGCCGTGGTTAAATCGGTGCGAGTGCAGGGCAATGTGACAAGAGAGGGCAAACACAGAAGTAACCCTTCCCAGATGGTGGTGACAATAGTGACAGGTCTTTGTTGGACACTTGACACATGGGTTTTACTCGTGGATTTTTGTCAGAGTGCTGACGTTGTTTTCTTGTTGCTCCACATACATTCTACATTTTGGATGGACATTTGCATATATTTCATGGCCTGACGATAGTCTTCTCTGCCGGGTGAGAGTGGTGTCACTCATACCTCACCCATGTTGTACTTGCAAAGACATCCACAAATGGGATCCAGGGGATCAGCATTGCTAATAGCGAAATAGCGAAATAGCGAAATAGCGAATGTTCTTAAATGAATTTATTGACTCGGCATCAATAACATTTTGTGGGAGACTGTTCAATATATTTATGATCCTGTTTGAGAAACTGTGTAGCCTTAACTTTGAAATGGCTCTCGGTTTTACTAGTTTGAGAGTATGGCCCGGACTGCGTTCTCTTTTATTCATGGTGAAAAATTGGTTCATATCTATTTCATCAAAACCTTTCATAATTTTAAATACTTCAATTATGTCACTTCTTTTCCTTCTGTAGGAAAGGGTAGGAAGTTTCAATTCTCTAAGCCATTGTTCATAGGGTAAGTCCTTTATAACTGCAACTAATTTCGTTGCATGTCTCTGAACCTTTTCCATCTCCAGAATATCTTTCCGAAAAATTGGGCTCCAAATTTGTGGACAGTATTCCAAAATTGGCCTAACAAGAGACTTAAATAGAATGAGAAAATTGTTCTTGTTGAGGCGATGGACAGTTTTAAAAATTATTCCTACTCTCTGGTTGGGCATTTGAGATGATAGTCCTCATGTGTATCTGAAAGGAGAGTTGGGAGTCGAAGGTTACGCCTAAGTCCTTTTCATAGCTGCCTTGTTGCAGGACAGTGTTCTTCATATTATAGGCATAATGAGGATTATTTTTCCCGTAATGAATAATTTTGCACTTCTTTTCATTGAAGGGCAATTGCCATTTCTCAGACCATTGTGCAAGTTTCAGAATATCCTCCTGCAAGAGATTTTTATCTCTTACATCTTTTATGGCTCGAAAGACTTTTGTGTCATCTGCAAATATTTCTAGGTTTGATGAGACACTGCCTGGCAAGTCATTTATAAATATTATACATAATATTGGTCCCAGCACACTTCCCTGAGGTATTCCTGAGGTGACATTCTTAAAGGAAGATTTTGTATTACCTATGACTACCCTTTGCTTTCTCTCAGTCCTGTATCCATTCAGAAATTGATCCGGATATTCCCAGAGCTTTGATTTTGTTTAATAGTCTTTTGTGAGGCACACTATCAAAGCCTTTGGAGAAGTCCAGATAGATCGTGTCCCATCCCAGGCCATGATCCAGCCAGTCAGTCCAAATTGCCATCACTTCTAGTAGTTGTGTCAGGCAGGATTTGCCTCCAGTGAATCCGTGTTGGTCTGCAGATATCAATCCTAGTTTATCCAAGTGTTCTACGACACAATCTCGGATTATTCTTTCTAGCATTTTACAGCATAGGGAGGTTAAACTCACGGGTCTATAATTTGATGCCAAGCGTTTTGGTCCCTTTTTATGCAGGGGTTTGACATCAGCTTCTTTCCATTGTTTGGGTATTTTCCTTTCAAATAGGCTTTTACGGAATAGCGATGTCAAAATAGGTCCAATTTGCTCAGAACACTATTTGATGATTTTTGCATGGATCCCATCTGGCCCAGGTGCCTTGGAGACATTCAGTTTTTCAATTAATTTTTCTACTTTACCATCTGTTATATCAACATCGCTGATGAATTCTGTGACTCCTGAATCTGGAGAGGGTGGCTAAGAGAGCACAAGCACTGACAGGTTTGTTTGTTTGGGTGTTACATCCTGGAAACATATCAAGCCATATCAGGGCCCGTATGCAGGAGCCGGTGGTAGCGGAGTTTGGTGGTACAGCCTATTACCGGGTAGCTATTGCCGACGTCGGGAACTGTGTCAAGTGCTATGCGGGAGCGCGTACCACTTTGATTATAGCTACCCCGTGAATTTATTTATAGATTTGGGAAATCGCTCTGCATCTGTACCCATGTATTAGGCTTAAATCTATTCAATGCGACCATATTTAACAGAATTACATACGCAATAAGTGACATTTTATCAATTTAACCCTAAATTCGAACCCTCCTTAAGGCTACCGCCGCATTGGCGGCGATATTAATAGTTATATTTTCGAATCGACGAACGTAAAGTAAACAAATCGCCGCAACAGCCGCATCGACCTCCCTTTCCATACTGGCGGCGGCGGCGGTTTGTTTACTGTACGTTCGTCGATTCAAAAATATAACTATTAATATCGCCGCTAATGCTGCGGTAGCCTTAAGGAGGGTTCGAATTTAGGGTTAAATTGATAAAATGTCACTTATTGCGTATGTAATTCTGTTAAATATGACACCATTGAATAGATTTGGGCCTAATGCACTCGCTATACCTCCTATCTACCAGGGGTAGCATACCACCGTTTACGGGTTTGGTGTTAGGCCTATCACCCACTCGCGCATCCAACTTTTCGCCACTACCCGGGAAATTCCCGGCTACCACCGTTTCGGCTCACTATCACCGAATACCACCGACTCCTGCATATAGGCCCAGGACGTTGACCGACTTGAAACGGTGTGCACTCATCGCGACTTTATAGTGTTGCTCCACTGGGAAACCAGGCGGCGGACATCGTGCTCCGATTTCCCACTCAGTCATGTTATCGTGATACTGACCAACCAGTCCTTGCCATAACCTAGTAATTGCGAGCGCCAGGCTAGGTAGTGACAAGTTCAATTTGTTAAGTTATTGGTTTGGATCCCCAGGGTTCGAATTTCTGACCTTCCGCACGGATCCGGTCACCGTGCCCATTGAAGACTGGCAGGAACATGTGGTGGAATAGGACATCGGGTCATGTTGCCAGTATCCAAGGGCAACAAAGGCAACACTATAAAGTCAGCATAACTGTACACTGTCACACCTGTTCTGGCATGACCTCATACTGTTGCTAGCAAGTGAAACCCCGAAAAACAGACAAACTAAACAGCCTCCTCAGCACACAAGTGTGGATCACTTCTCTTAAAAATCACTCCAAACTAACGCAGAATAGTTTATTAGATTCAAGTTGATATATTCATATGAAAGCCAATTTCTGAATTTCAATACCAATAGATTATGGAACTTTAATAAACAGATGTAAAACCGAAAGGAAATAGGAAGAGAACAGTCAATCATATACAATGAGATGCAGTACAGGTGATCACATGTTGTGTGTACCGGCTTTACTGAATGGCCTGCTCTGCGCTAAATCACGTGACTAACGCAGTTATAGCATTTCCGGGCACCTCTGGAGATCAGGACGGAAATATAACCCAAGTCTTTGAGGACTGCCGGGAAGGGTGAACAGAGGGGGAGCATGCCAGCCATACCAGTAAACGGTACGGGGGTCGCTCACTATGATCCCCGGCCACACACACCCACGTGACGCGGGCTTTCCAGTGGCATGCCACACACCCATTTGCGGCTGTGCCTGCATTTTTTCTGGACCTTGTCCAGCCCCGGTTTTCTGCTGCTAGTGCCAGTTATATAGGCATCGTTTCCGAGGGTTTGTAGTCACGTGGTTCCGCTGTTTGCACCCTATATGTAGGCAGTCGCAGCGGTAAAATACACATTTGTAACTACCGCTTCTGGTGCGGCAGGTCACGGCATCAATCCGATGCGCGAGTCAATCCGAAGACTTATCATCACGCAAATATGGTTGGAGCTTTACGCTGGTAGTAGTAACCTACCTTACCTTGGCGCGCTGTTTTACTACGACTGGTTGTTTTGGTATCATATGACTGAGTGGGATATCGGTTGTCACATATAATAACTAATGCCTAATCTTATAGACTAGCTAATATAGTGAGGAGAAAAGAGAATTTGGAATATCTTCTATTCTTAGTAAATAAGACAAATAACGATACACATATATGTACTTATAACATATATTCTCAATTACAAAGTGTACAGTTACATATAAATTCTCAATGGTATGATATTACACTCACAACTGTCTGTGTAGTCCATATGGATGATATATACACTCAGTCCTCTTGGTGCTTATTCTATGTCTCAGTTGCCTTGAGGAGTTGATAGATATAGATGATCCATTGTCTGTGAGCCGTCGCCAACCATACATGTATAGAGTCTCAGTTGATGATGGATGTACATGTCAGCCTAAGCAGCAGTGATGTGGGAAAAGGCAGATACCACAGTCACCAATCCTCCTCACGCCCATTGGTCCATATTGTAGAAGCTCAGCAAGTTGAATCCATCCTATAAGCTGTAACTAGCCAGATCAGGTTTCAGGCCTAACTGACTTGGAGATGTTGACGCCTTGATGTTGACGCCTTGATGAGGGAGTAGAGTGCCGAGAGTGCTTACTTATTGGGGGGTTTGTGACCTAGCGGTCACTGGCTGCAGGACTGCAGCATTAATAAACGGTGCCATTAAAAAGGCCCATTTTTGGCGTGTTTTTTTGTTTGGGGGGGCGGGTCTTTCCTTCTTACTTCATCCAGCTTGAGGGGCGGTGGGGGGGGGGGGCATGGTGCTCTTCGCGGTGACTTGTGCTGTGGTGCAGCGCTGGCCTGGTAGGTGGCAATATGTTCTTGGGCCCATGGTCCTGTACCTCGACCGGAGATCAAAGCGGGATCCGGTGTCATTGGCAGCAGGGCGATGGGCGGCACGTTGGTCTTCTGGGCCCCCGTCGCAGGGTGGGTGGTCCAGTGCCAGTGGCTCTTGGACCGGGGTGAGGTGGGTGGGTGTGGCTGTATCCGCGCTCCCAGCACCCACTCCATCGGTGATCGAAGCGGGAACCGGCGTTGTGGGTGCGGGGGTCGAGGCTGTCACATCCGGTGTCTCCAGGACCACATGGGGCTCCCGGTGTAGGGGCTGCATCCATTGGGACCTCACGGGGCTCCCCAGTGGGACCTTACAGGGCTCCTGGGCAGGACCTCATGGGGCTCCCGGGTGGGACCTCACAGGGCTCCCTGGCTGGGACCTCACGGGGCTCCCTGGTGGGGGACCTCACTGGGCTCCCTGCTGGGGCACCTCACGGGGCTCCCCGATCGGGACCTCACGGGGCTCCCCAACCGGGACCTCACGGGGCTCCCTGACAGTGGTTGCTAGTCACTGTCGCTGCTGTTGGGTTCAGAGTCATCGGCGATCGGTTCAGGGCCACCGACGATCTCGAAGGTGTGATAATTTTGTCTATACAATCTACCGAGTGGCTCCCATGAGGACTCGGAGAGCCTCTCGAGGATGGCAAGCGCAGCTCGGGTGTCAGACAAGTTGTGTGGTGGGCCGAGGAAGTTTCGGATGGCGGTTCTATCAAAGGCCACACATTATGGGACGTGGGCGACGTTGAAGATTTTGTCACCGCATGGACATCGTTGCAATGCAGGGGTATTGATGAACCGCCTGTATCCAGTCCTGAAGCGCGTGACCACCTCTTGCACGGATGCAGAGAGGTTTCTTGGGACTGGTAGGCACGCTCTGACATTTTTGTGCCGGGGCCAACTGATGGAGTATGGGTTCCTGACGGTGGTGGCGTGGAGGGAAGCCTCCCACAAGGCTTTGGTGGCTCTAGCGTGGGTGGCTTCGAGCTTGGACAAGGAGTGGTCTATGATGAGGTCGATCTTAGGACAGCGAGAGCCATCCAGAGCAGCTGAGTCAGCCTGGTCATTACCGGGAAGTCCTATGTGGGAGGGGACCCAGGCCAGCACTGTGTCGACTTGAGCTTCATGCCTGGTGACGATGGTGTTCTGGATCAAGTTGGTCAGAGAGTGGTTAGCTCTGTGGTCCTTGATCTTGCGGACTCTGTTGAGTGAGTCAGTGACCAATATGCAGCTGCAGTGCCGCAGATGGGTCAGTGCATGGTGGATGGCGGCGAGCTCTGTATCGAGGATGGAGGAGTAGTCCGTGACCCTGATTAGGCATCTAGCCTGCCTGTCTGGTAGGAAGTAGCCAGCCCCGGCTCGGCCTGTGTCAGGGTTGCGCGAGCCATAGGTGTAAACCGTGGTGGCTAGAGGGAAGTCCTCTTTGGCCTGCACAATGGTTTCCTGTGCCAGGGTTTTGAGGACTATAGTCGGATAGTTGGCTCGGGCTGAGCAGAGGCTGGTGAGCCTGACCTCAACGGGCACGGAATCCCAGGGGGGTCTCACCTGGAGATCAGTGAAATCAGCGAGTGCCAGCCCATGGGTTTCTTTCAGGGTGTGGGTGGCCGTATTCGCACCCCAGAAGAGGCCGAGGAGCCATCCTGAACCATTTTGTAGGCAGGAGGCTGCACTGCAGTAGAAGGTGGAGTGGCCTGTGGACAGGGCTTGGCAGAGGTGGTTTGCCAGCAGCTGTTGTCCACGTAGGTGGAGTGGTGGGAGGTTGGCCTCAAGGAGGAGGATCTCAACCCTGGTTGTCGTGCGAGCTCGGGTGATGAGTCGAGCTGCCTGGTATGGGACTCTTTCCAGGGTGAGGAGGTCTTTGGTCAGGGTGCTACTGCGAGGGAGGCGTGCCTTACGGTTCTTTCTACAGTGACCAATCCAGGAAACGGTGTTGGCTGCATAGTCATAGAGGGCCCGCATGGCCTGGTTGTAGAAGAGGCTGAGCACTTCAGCTGGTGCTCCCCAGTTGAACCCAGAGATTCTAGTCATTAGAAGAAGTCTCTTGTTCATTCTGGAGGCCAGATGCTTCACAAGTGGACTCATGGTGAGTTTGTGATCGAGCCTGACTCCGCGGTAGTCGAAGGTGTCCAACCATTCGATGTCCAAGTCTGCGGCACGGAGTGGCTGGGGAGGCTGATCGGCAAACATCATCATAGCTTTGGTTTTGTTTGCGGATATTTTGAGCCCCAGCTTGCGGCAGGAGCTGCTAAGTAGGAGCAGGTTATCTGCCGCGAGCAGGGGCACATCCCTGGTGCATGAGCAGATGACAGCGATGTCGTCTGCATAGCACAGGATCTTGACGTGTTTGAGGCGGTGTTCAGTAATGCCTGTTTTCAGTCGGCTTATGAGGGCAGCGACTACATCATTAAAGAGGAAGGGGCTGAGGACAGGCCCTTGTGGGGCGCTGTTTTTTAGGTGGTTGAGGGGAGAGGTGCTGCCCTGGAAGCGGACACTGGCTCGCCTATCACTTAGGTAGTTCTTTACGAATGCCAGGGGCTTCCTGGAGACTCCCTGCTCAACCATGGAAGCAAGGACTACGTTGTGGTCGACCAGCTCGAAGGCCTTCTCCAGGTCGAGGAAGATAACAGCCGTGCCAGAGCGACGTCCCTTGGCGCGTACTATCTCCTCAACAATGGTGAGGACGGTGTGCTGCATGCCACGTCCGCCTCGGAACCCGACCAGTTCTTTGGGGAAGCCATTGGCCGGGTCGCTGGAGAAGGTCTCGAGCCGGCCCAGTACAATTCCCGAGGGATTGTAGCAGCGAGATTGGCCTGAACTCGCCCAGGTCTTTCTTTGGGATGGGTATGATGACCGCATCCTTCCATGATTGTGGTATAATTGCTTGTGTATATACCGAGTTTAGGAGGGGCTCGTTTTCTTCCATGGGGGTGGAGTGCCCGCCCGAGCTCGGTCTTTGTAAGGGGGCGGTCAAAGCCGTGGGTGGAAGGGAGGTCTATAGCATTGTTTATAGCTTCCTCTCACTGGGGGGTGGCGTCTCTGGTGAGGGTTTCTAGGTGTGTGTTTGGTAAGCAGAGTTGTGGGTCTGTCCTGTTAATGAAGGTGGCGAGTTGGTTTGTGGCTGCTTGTAGTGGGTTTGGCTTGAGGGGTGCCCATGGGGTGGTTCCCTGTAGGTTATGTAGTTTCTGCCAGAGGCGTATGGGTGAGGTGTGCCATGAAATTTTGGTGCACCACAGTTTCCACTTTCTGTCGTTTTAAGTTGTGATGAGCTCGTTCAACCATTGGGTGGCAATGTTGACTAATTTTTCAGTGCCTGGGTTGGGGTTGGAACGGAGCTTGCAGAGGAGTTTGTTTTTGTGGTGTCTGGCTCTCCTGATGGCGGGAGAGTTTGTGGCACCCGGGTTTGTTGTCTGTTGGATGGTGGCTTCCATGGCATAGCGGGCAAGTGTGGTGAACTCGTTGCAAGTGTTGGGTGGGTTGGTGTGTGTGAGGTGTTGTAAGTGTTGGTTGAAGGCTTCCCAATCAGCTCCGTCCAGGTTAAATCTGGCCGGGCTTTGTGGGGGAGGGACCTTGGTAGCGTCTGTGCATAGGAGCGCTGCGTGGTGGTATGAAAACAGGTCATTCAGCTCCCTCGAGGCTGTGGCTGTGAGTTGTGTGTTTCGAATGCAAAAGGTAAATGGATGAGCCGCTGCGATGAGTGGGCGAACCATCATTCATTAGGGTATGGCTCGCCGAGTCAAGGACCTATGCGAGTAGGGTGCATCCTCTGGCGCTGTCTGTGTTGTTGCGTCCCCAGATGGAGTGGTGGGTATTAAAGTCTCCCATGATTATTTGGTGTGTTGTTGCATTGCCGTGTGGCTGGAGGATGCGACCCAGGGTGTATTGAGTGTTGCAGGGGTTATATATGTTGAAGGTGTCTATTGTGGTTGTGGCCAGCTTAAGGCGTATATGCAACGTGTCGGCCGTGGGGTTAGCTCTGGACATTGGTATTTTGGTGGCGTGGATGCGGTTGTTGACTAAGGTAGTGGTGCCTCCCTTTGGTCTGCCTCTGACTAGTGATTCAACTGTGGGGAGTGTGTGACTACACTTCTTATATAGTTGCTGGGCAGGCCAGTCATAACGAAGAGATGGGACGAGTAGGACGGTCCAAACATGTGCTGTAACCACTATAAAAGGCAAACTACTTAGGAAGCAGTCTCCATATATTCACTGCTATGTTACACGGGTCATGGTGCCCCTGGAATGGTTCATAACTGTTTTGTTTTTCCGTTTATTGTGGTTTGATTTCCTAGCAACATATATGATCATGTCAGGATGTGTACTGATTGTTACTTTATGGTGCTGCCCCCGTCCCCCACTAGGATGCACGCACTGTGACCCGATATCCCACTTGAAACATTATCCTGTCAATGAACCAACCATTTATAGCAGAGAAATGCCATACGGCAAGCAAGGTAGCAACCAACATCAATTGTGTAAGTCTTCGCTTTGACTTGACCGGACATTTGAACAGCGCAGGAATCGAGTACTTTATTGATTCGGACAACCCCAACAAAAATCAAATCAGGCCATGAAGTTCACAAAATCACACCATTAGCTTTGTCCAGATAGCAGGTGGCTATGCGGTCCATGCATGCCTGCTGCCGTTGTGAAATAGTGCACCCTCCAACAGCAGTGCATGCTGGGAACGCCATACTTCCGGTGTGCCTTCTGTTGTCGCTAGGCCAAGCATGCTCCACCCATTTATGGGTGAATTCCACCTGAAGCCCCTTTGTCGGCTCGGTTCTTAGGAATGGCGTGTTCGTTTGCTCAAATCGGCGTATGCCGTGTCGTTGTTTCAATGGCGATCCAGTGCGCCCTCCCGCGCGCCGGCAGAAGCAATCGGACCCATGCCATGACAGAATTGTGAGGATGTAGACGAGTGGGGAGAGATACATAAGTGCAGTTTAATTCTGCTTTCCGAGAAGACTGCCCTCTGGCGGCGCCATCCCACGTGTGCAGGCTGCCCAGCACTAGGGCAGCCGTGTGCAGCCAGCTGCACCCTCCGCTCACCTATACGTCACACGCACACAATTGCACACATCCAGGCGGTGTGTTCATAAACACACATCACAAGGTACATTTGATAATCACCAAAGCCGCATCACTTTCACTATGCCGGTCAAAAATCAGAGACATTCCGTCCGGAGCGATTATCAATCAAACCCATGTGTCTGCCATTCTGCCAACATAACCATTGCACCACATAGGCTACCCACATATATGCTATCCCCATGCCTCCTCAGACCACTTGACTTGCTGCACCTGGTGAGGGCAGTTCACCGTCCGTGGCGCTCCGGTCGCAAATCTCCACCTCACTTCCGTGAACCCTGTATGAAAAGCCCGTGGCTTGCAGTGGGAAACCCCACAGCGGACACAGACGCTGCCGCCCTTTGTGCCACCTGTCGGCCGTGTTTCACTTGCACGGTGTCTTTTTCTTCCTTTGATTTTTTTTAATAACCTGGTTCCTCCTCATTCCACGCAATCAAATCAGTACGAGGCTCTCGATGCGCTCCGAAAAGTCGATCAATTGCAAGGTAAATAATTACATTGATTTTGTGAACTTTGTTACAGTGCAAAGCGTTTCGAAATAATGTGTGCTGAGAACCGGGTATGGGTTGTGGTGTGTTGGGTGTGGGTGTGGGATGAGAGATGTGAAATGTGGGGTGCGGAGTGGGGGTGTGTGGTATGGGGTGTGGAAGTGGGATGCGGAGTGTAGGGTGTGGGTGTGGGATGTGGGAGTGGGGTGTGGGGTGTGGAGAAGTGGTGTGGGGTGTGCGGTGTGGAATGTGGAATGTGGTTTGTGGGTTGTGGGAGTGGGTTGTGGGATGAAGGGTGTGGGCTGTGGGGTATGGGATGTGGGGTGTGGGATGTGGGGTATGGGATGTGGGTGTAGGATGTGGGTGTGGGGGTGGGATGTCGCTATGGAGTATGGGTGGGGTGTGGGAGTGGGATGTGGAGAGTGGGATGTGGGGTGTGGATCAGGACGAGACGTTGGGTGGGGTAAAATGATATCCAAATTATTATTCAATAAAATTCCGTGAGAGTTTCAAATGAGCCACGTCTTCCGTTACATTATCAATATGCGCCATGGATTTACCCCCTTCCCTCTCAACCCCAACCAAGGTGACCCATGATGCCAAGCAACCCCATTACATCCTCACACCCACCATAGTCACCCACCCACCGACCTCACCACACCCGCCACGCCCACTTGTGCCCCGCCCGCCATGGCACCCGACCTTCATAACACTAACCACATCCACCCACTTCTACCATCATTCCAACCAAGCCCACCCCGCCCACCTCGCGTACCATGTCCACCACCCCCAACTCGTGCACTACGTTCACCACGCCCACCATGCCCACCACGCCCACAACGCCCACCTCGCGTACCATGTCCACCACCCCCCAACTCGCGCACTACGCCCACCACGCTCACCCGCCCACCACGCCCACCACGCCCTCCTGGCGCACCATCCTGAACACGCCACCAGCCCTGGTTCACATCTGTTAAAGGCAAGAACCAATGATGATGAGATAGCAGTTAAATGAGTGCTTCACATGATTTGAGATGAAGAGTTCTGATACGGCTTAGAACCAATGCACGTATGGACAGTAGCAAGTGTCGCTACCTCAGCTGTCAATCAACGTTTCTAGGACAGGACACGACCTGATTCAATCAGTGTCAGGATAATGGAGCCGAGTTAGACATCGTGTCAACATCATCACATCCATCACAAATTGAGACAAACAATATGTAGTGTGTATCTTGGCTGCGCTCAGCTTTCTTAGCATAGGGCAATGCCGAGCACATGTTGAATGAATGATAGGAATATATGATTGAGTGTTTTAGTGAATGCTGGTCGCGGTGGCACGTCATCTCACGGTAATAGAGAGCTATGAACCAGTCCGGTAAATGCCTGGTCTGGTGTCTCTGGCGTTCATCTGGTGAACCTTTCTATGCCATG
Source organism: Branchipolynoe longqiensis (assembly GCA_030323885.1). Classification (NCBI taxonomy): domain Eukaryota; kingdom Metazoa; phylum Annelida; class Polychaeta; order Phyllodocida; family Polynoidae; genus Branchipolynoe; species Branchipolynoe longqiensis. The sequence goes on from CM059199.1 coordinate 25,431,478, forward strand.
CTTTATCAAATGGCGAACACAGTTGGTTTAAGGCCCTGTCACATTACGGCGTATGGCGGGAGCGTATTGAAAACCTACGTAGGTCCTGCGCGTGCCGGCCTATGATGACATTTGGTGACCTTTCGGGTGGTTTTGAGCGTATGTGGAACCTACGAGGAGCGTATGAGGAGCGTATGGGAGCATATGGGAGCGTGCTGTGACATTTTTTGACAGTATGGGCCATACGCCCTCATAGGTCAGGTTTTTTTTAGCATGCACGGAAAAATTTGGACGGACGGATTTATGAAAGCGTATGGCGGCGTATGCCTCATACGCTTCACATACGCCGGCATCTGGCGGCGTATGAGTAGCTTATGAGTAGCGTATGCATAGCGTATGAGTAGCGTATACGGCATATGCCGACGTATATGACTAACGCGCTTACGCCGCCATACGCTCCCGCAAAGAACCCTAATGTGACAGCCCCTTTAGTTTGCATTGTGATGTGAGGTGCACATAGATGTGGTAGTGGTACGCTGCCGACCTGCGTCGTGTGGTGGTAATATCACGCTCTTCTACCTTGCACCAGGGACAAGGATGGTTGGTTGTTGGAGTTTTAAATCCTGGCAAAATCTAAGGTAATATCAGGATGGGTACCGACTTGTGACAGTGGACACTCATGGCTACATAATAGTGCTGCCCCACTGGGAAATCAGGCCATCGGCCCATCACCAGATATCCGACTGAGTCAGATTATCTTGACATTGAGCTAACCAGTCCTTGTTCTATCCTATTAATGCCGAGCGCCATATAGGAAGTGACAAGTATCAATTTGATGTCAAGTGGGGTGACTCGACCTGGAACCGACCTCCATATCACCCGCTTGCGAAACCCGCGCTCTACCGATTAGGCCACCTCACCCAGTTATTAATAAGGAGGTCCAATGCTGCTATGCAACAACCTATAGGAGGTCTATAAAGATCAGCAATAAAAGGTCATAGTGTCAAAAGATATCCAAGAGAGATCTACGGGTGATTTGTGTATATATATATGCCATTGTCCTGTTTGTAATTGCAAAGCGACCGTGTGAATGCTGCCAGATGTGGGTAGGTTGTGCGTGAGTGGGTAGACGACCTGTATGTGTGCATGATGTGTGGTAGGTGGTGTGTGAGTGGGTAGACGACCTGTATATGTGCACAATGTGTGGGTAGGTGGTGTGTGAGTGGGTAGACAATCTGTATGTGTGCATCATGTGTGGGTAATGGTGTGTGAGTGGGTACACAACCTGTATGTGTGCATGATGTGTGGGTAATGGTGCGGGAGTGGGTAGACGATGTGTATGTGTGCACAATGTGTGGGTAGGTGGTGCATGAGTGGGTAGACAACCTGTATGTGTGCAGGATGTATGGGTAATGGTGCGGGAGTGAGTAGATGACGTGTATGTGTGCACGATGTGTGGGTATTGGTGTGTGAGTGGGTAGACGACCTGCATGTGTACACAATGCGTGGATAGGTGGTTTGTGAGTGGGTAGTCGACGTGTATGTGTGCACGATGTGTGGGTAGGTGGTGCCTAAGTGGGTAGACGACCTGTATGTGTGACGATGTGTGAGTAGGTGGTTCGTGAGTGGGTAGACGACCTGTATATGTGCACGATTTGTGGATAGGTGGTGTGTGAGTGGGTAGATGACCTGTATGTGTGCATCATGTGTGGGTAATGATGCGTGAGTGGGTACACAACCTGTATGTGTGCACGACGTGTGGGTAATGGTGCGAGAGTGTGTAGATGATGTGTATGTGTGCACGATGTGTGGGTATTGGTGTGTGAGTGGGTATATGACGTGTATGTGTGCAGGATGTGTGGGGAATGGTGCGTGATTGGGTAGATGACCGGTATGTGTGCACGAAGTGTGAGTAGGTGGTGTGTGAGTGAGTAGATCACCTGTATGTGTTCAGGATGCGTGGGTAATGGTGCATGAGTGGGTAGACAACCTGTATGTGTGCACAATGTGTGGATAATGGTGCGTGAGAGGGTAGACAACCCGTATGTGTGCACGATGTCTGGGTAGGTGGTTCGTGAATGGGTAGACAACCTGTATTTGTGCACAATGTGTGGGTAATGGTGTGTGAGTGGGTAGACAACCTATATGTGTGCACGATGTGTGGGTAATGGTGTGTGAGTGGGTAGACAACCTATATGTGTGCTCGATGTGTGGCTAATGGTGCGGGACTGAGTAGACGACCGGTATGTGTGCACGATGTGTGGCTGATGTTGCAAGACTGAGTAGACGACCGGTATATGTGCACGATGTATGGGTAATGGTGTGTGACTGAGTAGACGACTCGTATGTGTGCACGACGTGTGAGTAGTTGGTGAGTGAGTGGGTACACAACCTGTATGTGTGTGCACTATGTGTGGGTAGGTCGTGCGTGAGTGGGTAGACAACTGCTATGCGTGCATGATGTGTGGGTAGGTGGTGCATGATTGGGTAGACAAGCTGTATGTGTGCACAATGTGTGGGTAATGGTGCGTGAGTGGGTAGACAACCTGTATATGTGCATGATGTGTGGGTAATGGTGCATGAGTGGGTAGCCAACCTGTATGCGTGCATGATGTGTAGGTAGGTGGTCTGTGAGTGGGTAGATGACCTGTATGTGTGCATGATGTGTGGGTAGGTGGTATGTGAGTGGGTAGACAACCTGTATGTGTGCACAGTGTGTGGGTAGGTGGTGCGTGAGTGGGTAGACAACCTGTATGTGTGCATGATGTGTGGGTAGGTTGTATGTGAGTGGGTAGACAACATGTATGTGTGCATGGTGTGTGGGTATGTGGAGGGCGATTTGCCGTTAGACAACCTGACTGCATGGGGTGCAGCTTGATTTACATGTGGGCAGTGTTTCCCTAGCCTGCCCGCCATGTATACAATAGTGTACACGTAGATGAATGCAGGCTGGCATGCATGTGTACAGGCTGTGTGTGGATAAGTGTATTTTGTTGTTATTGCTACATTTGTTTATCAAGCAACGGCCATTTCAATTCTCGACAATGTGTCTCCCTTAGTCGACTGCTCATTCAGAACACTGACAGCCACCACGGTAGGCAGCCACTAGTACAATATTCCAATTCATCGGTTTGACTCAACCGGTGTTTGAATCCACCACTGACAACTTGAGAAGTAGGCCCTTAACTCATTTGGCCATCATGACAGATATGTCTGCGGTGCGTGGTGCGGTGTGGTGTGGTCTAGCCTCAGTGTCGGAGGGGGGTGCCACCTCAGTCTGACTCTGCACAAGGCGTGACCATGCCAACTCTTGTGGCGCCTCCTGGCGAGTATCAACCCCTCGCAGATGCGTACCCCTACACGCCACCACCTGAGTTCCTAGAACCACATAGGAAGTGGGTCCAGACCACTTCCGGGAAGCTATGCGCGCAGATCAAGGGAGCAGCTGCCTCCCTACGCAAAGTGAGCAGCTCCAGGTTGCCCTCAGGGTGAGGGGGCGACGCAGCAGCCGCCGTCCGAGTCAGTGGGCTCGGTATTTAATTTGGTAATGTGCCTTTATATATATATGTGAATATATATAGGCGTCAGAATCTGAGACGTACAGATTGAAGTCATATTCGGTCGACTTTCATGCTAATTGAACTTTGTAAACCAATCAATCTTGGCAAACACTCAATCCAAGTACTTACAATAGCCCGATGGTTTTGAGTTTCTGGGTTTTTTTCTGAGATAAATACATTAAATTGGTTGTCATAACCTACCTTACTTTAATTTTAAATAACTTTCAATTTAAATTGCAAATTTTCAGTTATTTGAAGTGTAAAAATTCAAAATTAATTTGGGCAAGCACGCCAAAACTCTGACCCCATCGACTTCTGCAGTAATGTGTGCTATTAAAGTGACTCAGTATTCCCTTCTATATGGCAACACATGCTTAATAAATGCATCAGTATCCAAGTTAGATATGTATAATCAAATCTACATAAATGCCTTGGTTTTGCAAATTTGATATTTCATCCGACGATGTAGCTTTAAGCAAATTTTCGAAGCACATTAAAGACTACATTAAATTTTGAATTAAGTTTCGCTAAATCCCATTCTCAAAATCTCACACAGTCTCCAGAACCTATGTCGCCAGAATGGATATAGGTCACTCTCCTGAAAACTGGTCAGCATGAGATGGGATTTTAAAACATCAATAAAAACCTTCCTACTTATTTGTTTCCTTATACTTTTCATATTCATGTTCAGATTTGATGAAAGAAATAAGGGAAATAAAATAAAACTGTGTGCAACTTTGGTCTTTTTAGTTATGAACTGTTTTTGTACCAAAAAACCCCATTTTACAGTCAGCCATTTGTAACATGACATATGGGACGTGGTTGAATCCTTATTAACATCTTGTATTGCATTGATATATCAAACAAAACAGTTCCCAAATCAAAGAGGAAGTATGTCTTAACATGTATGCATGCTTAAATTTTAAAAAAAAATTTGTTAATGTCTTCAGAAATAACATTACAAATTTCCGTTACACGTGTAACCGTGGTGTCTGGATGCCAAACAAATATTGTACACTAATTATTCAGTGAATAAAGCATGGCTGGGAATTACTTTTTTTCATCAATATAAGCACTGGATATTTCTGTATATTATGCCATGATTAATATGCTTCTAAGTATGATATCATTTAATTCTGATTAGATATTTATTAAGCAGACTGTGTGGTGTCCTAAACATGTGTTACACGTGTGACGCACATGTTATACTGCCATAAGAGATATCTTATTCATGGACTACACCTTTATTTTTTATCTCATCAATTTATATTTTACATAGATGTAAAGGGGAGATTTCCAGCTTTCATTTGCAACCAAAAAATTTAAAAAATTCAAATATTAAATTTTAACTCTCCATGTGACACTTCTGGCCAGTTTTCAGGAGAGTGACCCATATAGCGATGACAGTAACTGGCACTTAGTACCCGTATGCTATGAATATGTGCAGGCGTCAATTTGTAATAGCAGAGTTGAAGTGACGGGTCACACATTCGCCTACACATGTCCTGCAATGGGTAGCAGCCACTGCAGTGTTCAATCCCAGGTGGCTGTCACACCCGGTGCTTGTATGAAAAGGCATAGCCTTCCACGTGGGAACAACTGGCACGGCGTCAATGCAGCTGGTTGCGGGGGAGGTGCATGCGATGTGAGTGCGGCTGGTTGAGGGGAAGGCACATGCTGTGTGCATGCGGCCAGTTGAGGGGAAGGCGCATGCGGTGTGAATGCGGCCAGTTGAGGGGGAAGCGCATGTGCTGTGTGAGTATGGCTGGTTGAGGGGGAGGCGCGTGCTGTGTGAGTGCAGCTGGTTGAGGGGAAGGCACATGCGGTGTGAATGCGTCTGGTTGAGAGGGAGGCGTGTGGTGTGTGAATGCGGCTGGTTGAGGGGGAGCCGCATGCTGTGTGAGTGCGGCTGGTTGAGGGGAAGGTGCATGCAGTGTGAAGGCGGCTGGTTGAGGGGGAGGCGTATGCAGTGTGAATGTGGCTGGTTGAGGGGGAGGCGCATGCTGTGTGAGTGCGGCTGGTTGAGGGGGAGGCGCGTACTGTGTGAGTGCAGCTGGTTGAGGGGAAGGGGCATGCAGTGTGAATGCGGCTGGTTGAGGGGGAGGCGCATGCTGTGTGAATGCGGCTGGTTGAGGGAGAGGCGCATGCTGTGTTAGTGCGGCTGGTTGAGGGGGAGGCACATACTGTGTGAGTGCGGCTGGTTGAGGGGGAGGCGCATACTGTGTGAGTGCGGCTGGTTGAGGGGAGGCGCATGCTGTGTGAGTGCGGCTGGTTGAGGGGGAGGCGCGTGCTGTGTGAGTGCAGCTGGTTGAGTGGGAGGCGCATGCTTTGTGAGTGCGGCCGGTTATGGGGAAGGCGCATGCGGTGTGAATGCGGCTCGGTGAGGGGGAGGCGCTTGCAGTGTGAATGCGGCTGGTTGAGGGGGAGGCGCATGCTGTGTGAGTGCGGCTGGTTGAGGGGGAGGCGCATGCTGTGTGAGTGTGGCTGGTTGAGGGGGAGGCACATGCTGTGTGAGTGCGGCTGGTTGAGGGGGAGGCGCATGCTGTGTGAGGGTGGTTGAGGGGGAGGTACGTGCTGTGTGAGGGTGGTTGAGGGGGAGGTACGTGCTGCGTGAGTGTGGCTGGTTGAGGGGGAGGTGCATGCTGTGTGAGTGCGGCTGGTTGAGGGGGAGGTGCATGCTGTGTGAGTGCGGCTGGTTGAGGGGGAGGCGCATGCTGTGTGAGTGCGGCTGGTTGAGGGGGAGGCGCATGCTGTGTGAGTGCGGCTGGTTGAGGGGGAGGTACGTGCTGTGTGAATGCAGCTTGTTGAGGGGGAGGCGCGTGGTGTGTGAATGCGGCTGGTTGAGTGGGAGGCGCATGCTGTGTGAATGCAGCTTGTTGGTGGAGAGGCACGTGCTGTGTGAGTGCGGCTGGTTGAGGGGGAGGCGTATGCAGTGTGAATACGGCTGGTTGAGGGGGAGGCGCGTGGTGTGTGAATGCGGCTGGTTGAGTGGGAGGCGCATGCTTTGTGAATGCAGCTCGTTGAGGGAGAGGCACGTGCTGTGTGAGTGCGCCGGGATGTGGTGGGGGGGGGGGGGGGGGGGGGGGGGGGGTTAGTGGAACTGACAGCAGTGACTGAGTTGATGATGTACAGGGAAGGTGACCAGGTGAGTCTGTGTTAGCACTGCAGCCGCTGGATGACTGAGTGATTGGGTTTGTGTCTCGGTGTTTGTTGCGCCATCTGCGACAGGCGCCCGTCCACCCGCCTGCATTCCGCTTGTATGCATATCGGCCATGTGACAGTGCATGCTTCATGGCTCTATCCAGCTGGGTGTGCAGACAGCCAGCGCCTTGCTGTACAGTACCATGCTGTCATGTCCCACTCACAAACATGGTGCCCCTCTTACAACAATCCCAAACAGACGGGATGGCTGAATGAGTTGACTGTCCATCTCGTGGGTTGGTAGATCGTGGGGTTCGAACCCTCGTCGAGTCAAACCACTGACTTAAACATTGATACTTGTCTTTTCCTCGCCAGGCACTCGGTATTATTAGGAAAGGACAAGGAGTGGTTGGTTCAGTGGTAGGATAATGTGACTGAGTGTGATATCAGGTCAAGGTATTGGCAGTCTGGCCTCCAGGTGTGGTAGCACTATAAAGTTGCCATGAGAGCGCATGGTCTCAAGTCGGTAACCGCCCTGATATGGCCTTATATGTTGCCAGGACCTCTAACAACCAACCATCCTTCCTTCATAATGACACTTGTGGCAAGGATCAATTTGGCGACATCTGTCATATACTTGACCTTCCACATTGGAAGTGAATGCTGTGCAACTCAGCCATGACAGGTTCAGTCAGTGCTCTCCTGCAAAGTGGTACCAGGAGAAATAACATGGCTGAGGCGCCCGCTGAGATTGGTTGACTATAAAAGGCAGAATGCTTCTTCAGACCTCCTGAATTAATCATCACCCATACAAACCAACCGACGCTCGCCAAATAGGAATTGAAACCGGTTTCAAGTCCACTGCCAAACAATCTGTTGTGAGCAGCTGAAGACCGGCCTAGAACAATATGAATTCCTTAATTACAAGTTTGATAGGGGTAAATCAATTATTCAGTTAAACTGTCTAATGTGTGTGAATAATACTTTGTATGTGGTTTAACAATTGTAATGCTCATGTCACACAAAAAACGTCGGTTTTCAGATGCACTACAAAGAGTTCCTATTCTCAACTGTCCTAAGAGTTCCTAGTCTCAACTGTCTTCTGGCTACAGAAAGAGAGGGCGCCCTCCTCTCCGGTTCAGGGATACCAACAAGAGAAACCTGAAGCTGAGATACATTAAGACCGACTCATGGATGCAATTCTCACAGCAGAGAGCTAAATGGAGAGCGGCAGTCAAGTAATGAAAGCAGTCTTTGTCGCATCACGACCAACAGCATGATGATGATGATGATGATGACAAAGAGTTCTCCCATCATTGTGCATGTTGACTGGAAAAGGGTAATTGGCCACTCAAACTTGTGTCCCCTGCGCAATGCAAGGACTCATTCTATATACTACATATCCCTTCGAACACTGAAACCTGAATGGTGCCGCCACTGATCTTTGCTTCTTTGTGAATTGTTCTCACTGACTGATGTATTATAACCTGGGTTTATCTCTTATATCTAACTCTTTGTTCTTTCTTATTGACACTGGTGCTGCCATCTACCTGAAACTCTGGGTTTTTACGCATGCTGCCAGCTACCGATTATTGTTATGGTGATGCAACCAAGGCAATTGCCTCCTTAATTTGCATATCTAATCTTATTCATGGAAAATTCCATTTCCAACTGTGTAGTTCATACCACTAGCGCCACCATTGTGCCTTTTGGAACTAAAATTACCGGTGCCCAAAGTCCTCTCCTAGCCTATATAAGGCTGCCATCCGCAGACATTCTCACTTCGACAAGGAGCAGGGAGGACACATTAAGGACAGGACCGGCTAGAGACTTTAATTTGCCGTCCCACCCACCCCACATGTTAATAGGGTCCCACATCTTAGGCCTTACATTTACACAATATATATATACTTACTCATGGATGTCAGGGGAAATAAATACCAACTCTTAAACTGATATTGTGTTTGTGTGTTCTTACTTGTTTTCTCGAAGCATCTGTAAACCTTGAAGTTGACAGCACACTCCCAGAAAGAAAGTGCTGTATTATGGTGTATTGAACGATGATGTAACACTGTCGCAATCAGATGATGTTAGTGTGGAGTGAATATTGAAGTTGACATTGCATAATGAGAATCCACTGGACATGCGCAGTGTAAAGACAAGCTGTGCAGTGAATTGTGAAACTGACACTGGACTGTCAGTGTGCAATAAGAATATGCACTGCTATTAAAGAACTGGTGGGGCAATGCAAGTGTGCAGTGAACTGAGGGGATGATTGTTCTGTGGGCCATGAAATCGTAGTTTTCAATCTGAAACTCAAACACAGAAATACAACCCGCCCAGATTAGTCCCAGTTGTAGCTAAGCAGGTTTCATGTGTGCCTTTTATCAATCTGAGTTGTCGAGAATGCTACCGACCATGCGGTGAGCTTTACTCAAATTCTCCGTGCGGCGGTCTTTACACCCAGCACGCCAAGAGGGTATTTTTATTATTCAAATTACCATTTAGCATTATAGTAATTGTTGCGAGGTCAGGTTGCCTTGGCGGCGCTAGTTAGTAATCCGTTAATACCACTGGCCCCTGGTAATGCGTGCCGGGTTAAACAGAAGAAACCCAAGGGTAATCACACACGTGACGCAGTGCAATCAGGACTACTGCCACGCGGGTCGGGTGAGAGGGGTAGGGGGTAGGGGGAGTGACAGGGAGGGGGGCGACAGGGAGGGGGCAGGCGTCCTGGACCGAGGCATCCTAAATGCACACTGCAACCATTTACGAAGGCTGCGTGTATATTTAGGATCCGTCAGACCTGCATTGGAATGCGCTGCGAACATGAGACGGAAGTGAGGGTGTACCGGCGCATGCTGGGAACTAAGAGCGCCATCTGGTGGGCGGATTAACGGTTTGATTATAACTGTTTGGTACTAATCCCTGAAAGAAGTCCCATTTAGCACCGAGCACAACATGGCGACCACCAGAAGGCTCAATAGCACATTGTCAATAGCACAGTGTCACACAATTGTCATTGCACAGTGTGTATGACAGGCTTTCTAGCCAAACATCCCGAATGACGCCAGGTGTAGGGCAGGCTTTCGCAGCCATCGAAGGTCAAGTTCAAATGGTGGGCTTCGGACATTACTGTGTTCCACCTGAAACGTCGCAATATGTACGGCAGGCTTTAGAGCCAACACTCGAAAATATCGACAAGTTTACAGCAGGTTGTAGAACCATGCATCGGGAATGGTGCGTCCTGTATGAAACGGTATATTGACTAACCATCGTGAACGTTACAAGGCAAATAACAGGCTTGACAGTCATCCATTTTGAACATCGTAAGATGTACGGCGGGCATTAACAGTAAAGGGATTACCTTGATTGGGAGTGGGATACGGTGTGTGGGGGTAGAATGCTAGAGAAAAGGGGAAGAGGTGCATTGGGGAAGCTGAGGGAGGCGATGGAGGCAGCGTCAATCAGGGGGCTTCCGACACTCAGAGGCGAGGCTCATTTCTAGGATTTGGAGCCTTCCGCCGAAAAGTGTCGTAGCAGATTACCGTAATAAGGAAATGACCAAATCTAGGAAAGCCCAAATAGCTGGAATTCATCACTAAGCCTAATCCCCGCCTGTCAGGAGACACTAACTCAACGCGCCTGTATTTAGCTCAGAAGTATCCTGAGTAATTAGCCCGCTGCTTCATCCACATTCAAAGTTCTGAAATCCGTCACAGATCCAACAGCACTTTCCTCTCCCACCACCACCACACATACATCCTCATACAGATAACACATACTCACCCACCCCAACCCTACATTCCGTCATGGCTCAAACACATACCTCCACCCGTCACTGACTGAAGGGTTCAAACACTTACCCGCTACCCAAGTTCCCCACTCATTCAGTCAAAATACATTTGTGTCTATATCGAATTCTAGACTTATCTAGATGTCAATCCAGATACAAGATGTGTTGATAGGAAATTGCTACACAGAAATGCATGTCTGAAATTCTACCCCCAACAAGACAAGGTCTTGCCACTGCTACAAAAGGGCGGGTTGGTGGAGGGGATCGTGTAGCGTACAGTTAATGCTTGTACATGTAGGGATTGCCACAAGAGGGCGGGTTGGTGAAGGGGATCGTGTAGCATACGTTTAATGCTTGTACAGGTAGGGATTGCTATAAGAGGGCGGGTTGGTGGAGGGGATCGTGTAGCGTATGCTTAATGCTTGTACAGGTAGGGATTGCTACAAGAGTGCAGGTTGCTGGAGGGGATATTGTACCCTATGGTTGATGCTTGTACAGGTAGGGATTGCTTTAAGAGGGCGGTTGGTGATGGGGATCGTGTAGCATATGGTTAATGCTTGTACAGGTAGGGATTGCTACAAGAGTGCAGGTTGCTGGAGGGGATATTGTACCCTATGGTTGATGCTTGTACAGGTAGGGATTGCTACAAGAGGGCAGGTTGGTGGAGGGGATCGTGTAGCGTATGGTTAATGCTTGTACAGGTAGGGATTGCTACAAGAGGGCGGGTTGGTGAAGGGGATCGTGTAGCGTACGTTTAATGCTTGTACAGGTAGGGATTGCTATAAGATGGCGGGTTGGTGGAGGGGATCGTGTAGCGTATGGTTAATGCTTGTACAGGTAGGGATTTCTACAAGAGGGCAGGTTGCTGGAGGGGATATTGTACCCTATGGTTGATGCTTGTACAGGTAGGGATTGCTATAAGAGGGCAGGTTGGTGATGGGGATCGTGTAGCGTATGGTTAATGCTTGTACAGGTAGGGATTGCTACAAGAGTGCAGGTTGCTGGAGGGGATATTGTACCCTATGGTTGATGCTTGTACAGGTAGGGATTGCTACAAGAGGGCAGGTTGGTGGAGGGGATCGTGTAGCGTATGGTTAATGCTTGTACAGGTAGGGATTGCTACAAGAGTGCAGGTTGCTGGAGGGGATATTGTACCCTATGGTTGATGCTTGTAGAGGTAGGGATTGCTAGAAGAGGGCAGGTTGGTGGAGGGGATCGTGTAGCGTATGGTTAATGCTTGTATAGGTAGGGATTGCTACAAGAGGGCAGGTTGGTGAAGGGGATCATGTAGTGTACAGTCAATGCTTATACAGGTAGGGATTGCTACAAGAGGGCAGGTTGGTGGAGGGGATCGTGCAGCATACGGTTAATGCATGTACAGGTAGGGATTGCTACAAGAGGGCAGGTTGGTGGAGGGGATCGTGTAGCATATGGTTAATGCTTGTACAGGTAGGGATTGCTACAAGAGGGCGGGTTGGCGGAGGGGATCGTGTAGCATCCTGTTAATACTTGTACAGGTAGGGATTGCTACAAGAGGGCAGGTTGGTGGAGGGGATCATGTACCGTACAGTTAATGCTTGTACAGGTAGGGATTGCTACAAGAGGGCGGGTTGGTGGAGGGGATCGTGTAACCTACGGGTAATGCTTCTTCATGTACGGATTGCATGACAAATGATTGTTTGAGTAACATCTGTGTTGCCAGGTCCGTTAGTCAGTAAGGAATGTACATATGATACGACAGCAGGGGTCATACGTACAGCTACACACCGGAAGTTGGGGTTGGTGCCCACTCCACCCCTCTCCTTCACTATATGTCTAATAGTTAACTCACTTTGTATCTATAAACACATCCCTCCAGATAACTACACTTGGCAGGGTTCTAGTCATACTTTTATTCCTAATGTAGAGCGCATTAAACTTGTCCTAGTAAATATGTTAATTGGATAAAGTACTACTTTATTAACAACTCTACCCACCTTCCGACGTGTACACCGAAGCTCCTTTCTGAGGGAACAGCGGAACTCTGAACACGACGTGTGCATACACAGGAATTGCACGAATAGAGATGACACAGTTTGGATTTGTACAACTAAGAACTGCACAACTAAGAAATGTACAGATATGACTTTCACAGACAGTACAGGCGGGGTCATGATTGTACTGACATGCCGTGTAGAGCCGGGTGTGTATAAGTAAGAGTGCCCGCCTCTGCACACACTGCATCATCTCTAGTTACCCGCCTCCCCCCCTCCCAGCGCCCACCCGGTCCCCGTTAGCGTGCCACCAACCGTAGAAACTATTAGCTCAGAGCTCCAGTGTCCACTCCAGCACACAGCCTGCCCTACCACAGTGATAAGCCGCAGAACCGCCAGCGTATCATATTGCAGGTGCACAAACAATGGGCGGGCGCTGGAGGAGACCTTCCACCAAGCTGGGATTGGCACTGATTAATCATGCATTGTTCTAAGCACAACATCTGCATTCTTCTCTTAGGTTTCTGCTGAATATATATATACATATACATATATATATATATATATATATATATATATATATATATAGACACACATATATGCATACACACACAAATATATATATATACTTATATATCAGCCATATTTGTGCCGCCATACGTTAGATGGTACTACCGTGTCGCAATCCTGATACTCATAGAAATATGATTTAAATATCCCTCAATAACGATTTTGTTTAGGCAACTGCTGCTTTAATATCGTCATAAAACGATTACCGATGAATACATTTAGATTTATAAAATAAATAATTCCTGATCAAAACTTGGCGTTTTGTATCAGAATCGGGTCAACTGGTCGTTAGATTTGGTAGAAAAAGACGCCTTCCCGCTGACTGCGGGTCATCTTACCCGCCCACCTCACCAGTGCTCACCGCTCCCCGCACCTGACCGTCCCCGCCCTCTCACCGCAGCTCCCCTAATGATAACCCGGCGCTGGGTGCCGGTAGGTGGGCGAGGTGATCGTACAGGGTTCGCGATTTGGCTCTTAGGGGGCAGAACCCGAGGGGTCTGCCCGCTGATTGGATCACACGCCCAACGCAACGCAACTGCCCCCCAAGCGGGCGGAAATAAAACGATTAGAGACGCAGAACACGGCGTGGGAGGGGGCCGCTCCCCCCGGACATGCGTAGTGAGGAGGAATGGGGGAGGGGGTAGTTCCAGCCCCCCCTCCCCCCCGTCCACTATGTGGAAGCCACACCCACTTCCGGTGTAACGATCCCACACAGAAAAGAGGACAGTATGTGTAGCCTTCACCTTGTGCAAAACCTTCCATTTCCAATATAACCCATCGGGAGTTCGATTCCCGGTGGAGTGAAACCAATGATTTACAACATTGATACGTGTCACTTGCTATCCTGGTGCTAGGCATTACTACTAATGGGGTACGGAAAGGAGTGGTTAACTCAGTGTCAGGATGTCACTGAGTAATGTGACTGAGTGGGGTATCGGGTCATAGTGCTGGCACCCTGATCTCCCAGTGGGGCAGCACTATAAAGTCATCATGAGTGCACACTGTCACAAGTCGATACCCGTACTGATATGACCTTAGATGTTGGCAGGACATACAACTAAAAAAAAAACCCAACCAAATCCAATATAACTGACTCATGGTAAGTATAAGTTAGCAAAACCAGCAGCAGTGAAGCGTAACTTTCAATTCGCATCTTCGTGTTGCGCTGATACTGAATGACCAAACTGACGGCAGTATGTTCACGACTTTTCTCAATTCGCCACCAATAAGTCCCTGCTGCCACTCCCTGTTGCCAACTACCTGGGATGTGTGTCTGAAGCTTTGACTCCCAGGTACATTGCCGCTACATCAAACTGGCTTCCTCTCAACTAGCTGCTTAAAGCTAGGATTCCTTACACGCGGTATGCGGCATGTGGCATGCGGCATGCGGCATGCGGCATGCGGTATACGAACGGTTTGGGTCCTTTCACCCACACCCACACCCACACCCACACACACCCATAGTGTCAGGTTTCTCTAACACTGTTGTCTATGGGCATTCGCATTCGCATGCCGCACCAATCGCTACATGGACCGATTCAGTATTCGCATGCCGCATGCCACATGCCGCATACCGCGTGTAAGGAATCACCCCCATTGACTTAGATGCTTTTCGATTTTTTGCCGCATTCGCATTCGCATTCGCATACCTCATACCGCGTGTAAGGAATGCGCCCTTTAGACGGTACCAACGTGGAGTTGGGCTGACGAGGTTCTGACTGGACTGGGGACTTAGCAATTAGGGGCAGCAACATGCAAAGGCTGCTAACCTGGGCCGACTGTTTGCAGCCAGGGGGCGCCAGTGTCGTGTGTCGCGGGTTGGACGCTGGCACTGGATGTGTTGCTTCTCCTGTATGAGCCCGTCTGTGAGAACTATCAGGAGTGAGTTAACATACGTACTGTTTGAGTCTTGTTTGACATCCGAGCAACATTTATATGTCAGAGTAGGGCAGGGAATGACTTGTGACAACGCACATTAAAATCGACTTCAAAGTCACACTGGGAGAACGGGATGCCGACACCATGGTCCCATATCCCCAACAATCACATTGTTCTAATGCTGAGTAAACCTATTCTGGTAATGCTCAACGTCAGTCTAGGTAGCGACAAATATTTGCATAGCTCATTGGTTTCACGAGGCCGGAATTTGAACCCATCAGTCGATGTACGGGGGAGGTCGTGTTCTCAACATGGGCATCCCGCCTCGATAAGTAATAAATATCAAAAGACGTAGGCCATTAAAAGCGCATATATTTCAGGTAAGCATTTGGTTTTAATAGTGGCATGTTCGTATTTGGCTGATCTATCAAGAGTTGGTAGTACTATTTTCCTCAGAATAAAATCAGTATCTATGTTATCAAACATACCAGGCTTAATGAAGTACAGTATGTTGGCAACAACAGTACTTAAGGCCCTGTCACATTTTGACGCATCTCCCAAGCATGCAGCTAATGTGTAAAATCGCCGAGATGCATCAAACCTTTTGGTGCGGGGGCAAAGTTGGACATATACATATCATATACATAGCTTATGGCCAACGTATGACCAACGTATGGCTAATGTGCTTCCAGGTGAAAAACACTTGAATTACGCTCACGGTACGTTCACAAAACGCCAGTGAACATTATATACATTATTCGATTGCCAGAACTACACCTCATATGTTACATATGTCAAGACATGCTGGAGAAATGCTAAACGTATGTTAGACGTGCGACACAATATCTCAATGAACATTGATATACATTGACGTATACCAACGAGCGATAATGTACGCATAACACATAATGATGTATCCCAACATAGTGGTAAAAAATCACATACGTCGGCATACATTGGGGCGATGCGTCATAATGTGACAGCCCCTTTAGCAATAACACAAACACCCCTCACCCCCATAGCCAACCCCCATCTTACAGTTAGTGTGGTGCCTCAGACACTCAGTCACGTGACTTTGGACGTACCCCCGTATCTACAACACTGCCGGTTACAGCCACCAGCGATAATTCGATCCGTTTGAGAGATGTCAACACAAAGTGGTGGACATGACAAAGTTCAACGCAATTAATAATGTAAATCCTGTGTAACCACAAACAGAAGACTGATATTAGTAACCTGTATTTGATGAAAGGCACGTACTGTAATTGAAAGATGAGTTATAATTGTGTAGGCATATGTGATACAATTGGAAGCTAATTCTACATATAGATAAGCTTAAATAATAGCCCAAGTAGTTGGGAAGACTAATTTCATCAGGTCACTTATTTTTTCTTTTTTTTTCTTTTTTGGTAAAGTATTTATTCATCTGAATATGACATTTGTCAGCGCCGGAGCACTGGTCTTCTGGCCATCTTACTATTGGAATTGACATTCTAAATAATCTAAGTTTGATCAGTGCTGTATTAGTCACAGCACCGATCATCTAGAATTAAGGGAGTGGCTCCTGCTGTATAATGTACAGCACCAGTCACTGCGGTTCATACAAAAATGGGGAGCAGCACCGAGTAGAAGGTGTATACTCGGGGCAGCTCAAACAATCATTGTGGGTTACATTTTTCTCTTATAAAACAAGCTAAGTTTATAGTTGACAAGACATTCTGTCTGTCTTATGTAATGTTCAATGTGTTTAAACAGATTGATAGTTGTGTAGGATGGTCGGTGTGTTGTTGGTTTGTTCATGCTGGTTAAGGGTGGTGGCAGGGGAGGGGGGCCCATTGGGGTGGGTGGCAGGGGGGAAAACCCACAGGAGAGCAAGCGAGGAAGGCTGGGACCCATTTAAAATCTCTTCAACCACCGACAAGGACTGCCTTTTAGATAGGCGCATGTACAATCACACAGCTTTGTATTTTAGTGCGTGTTGTGTGTTTGAATATGTCAATAAGATTAGCAACGAAGCCTTGCTGCCTGGGTAGCTGGATAGTTCCGTGGGTGGCCACTATCGGGAACTGGCTCCATTCTCACATCAGAGTAACATATATTGGCGCCGCTGCATCCCTGGCTTCTCAAGGCGCACCCACAGGGAAGTAGAATGTCAGCAGACAATGGAGATCCATCACCCCAAAGCTGGGTCAGCTGCCAACAGCCACCATCACCCTTAATTAGTTCACCAGGGGGCCGCTAGGTGTCTGAGCGGTTTAATCCCCTCAAATATGGCCAACTTAATTGAGTAATTAACGGATCATCCGACTCGCGCCACGTAGGCGGAACGTGCTGGTGGCAGGGTGTGTGGGTGGGAAAGAAGATGGCGAGACAGCGGCACGGCGCGGCGAGTGTTGCGTAAGCGGACGACAATTGACGCTGGGAAGGCATCAAGTGGTACAGGGACAGGAAGGTGTAGACGACATGGGGGTCTGAGTTGTTAACACGCGGCCCGCTAGGGGCGCCACTCCGGAAACAGGGAGCCGGGTTGGAGAGAAGGATTGAGATGCAGGAGGCGTGGGTTAGTGGTGGTAAATTTTGAAACGTTGTGTCGGGGATTGGGTGGGTGTTGTGTAGTCAGTAGGTGAGGCCATCTTCGGGGTTCTGAGTGCTGAGGTTCGGGTGACGTGGGGGTGTTGTGTTGTGTGGTCAGTAGGTGAGGCCATGTTCAGGGTTCTGAGTGATGAGGTTTGGGTGTTGTGTGGTCATACATGATGTCATGTTCGGGGTTCTGAGTGATGAGGTTTGGGTGTTCTGTGGTCAGTAAGTGAGGCCATGTTTGGGTTCTGAGTGATGAGGTTCGGGTGACGAGTGGGTGTTGTGTAGTCAGTAGGTGAGGCCATGTTTGGGGTTCTGAGCGATGAGGTTTGGGTGGTGTGTGGTCAGTAGGTGAGGTCATGTTCAGAGTCCTGAGTGATGAGGTTCGGGTGACGGGTGGGTGTTGTGTGGTCAGTAGGTGAGGTCATGTTCGGTTTCTGAGTGATGAGGTTCGGGTGACGGGTGGGTGTCGAGATGTAGGGATTTGGGAAATAACTGAATGGCGTTGATTGTGCTGAGTGGGTTGGTCATGGTTCTTGCGGTGCATGTGCTGCTGGTCCTGCATTGGTTTGTGCCTGTGGGTGTAGTGGTGTGCGGAGCTTGTGTTGGTGCTGTGTGACTTGAGACCGACAGTTCCAGGAAGTACGCTGCATGATCTGCGTGACGGGGAAGTAGATCGCGCAGTGATTTTAGAGACACCCTTCAACATCACTTCCCCTGCACTCTACCCCCCACTCCTCAACCCCTACTATCTCCCACCTGGACCCCACGCCCACCCCCACCACCCCACGCCCACCCCCACCACCCCTTCACCCCCAAAACCTTCCACCCGCACCCCCACCAACCACATCACCCCCGCCATCCTCACCACACCACCACCGGCCACCCTCACCCCACCCACCCCACCACCTCCTAGTTCTACTCCACCCCCTCCCACCAACACCTCTCACCCTCACCCCTACCACAACTATATCACCACTCCCGCCCTCACCCCATCCCCACCGCACCACCACCTGCCACTCCTACCCCCACCCGAACCCCCACTACCTCTTCCACCCCACAACCCCCACCTATCCCCCACCAGTCCTACTACCACCACGACCCGACACTCTCCACCACCAGCTACCCCCGCACTCACCCCATCCCTAACCCTCACCCCCACCCGTTCCTCACCCCCCCCCCCCTAGTACTCCTCCATTAGTAATATTACAGTCAGCCCCTGTAAAGCAGCACTTGGCATTATTAGGGCAGGGAAAGGAACAGTGAATGAGGCAGAGCCACTGCTCGGAGTTGAAGTGTCCTAGTTCACTTACTGAATACAACAATGGATATATACACGTATGTGAATGATCTGATTAGAACAACTCACACAGTGGGTGAGGGGGTTACCAGGGTCCTTCCCACTGGTTGCGGCGTTTTTTCTATATGTACAATTGCATTTTGAAGCGAGTTTAGTTTTAGGATTCATCCTAGTAAGAACACCATCAATATCACATAATTACCCGAAGAAATAAATCAATAACGCTGACTGAAATTAAAATTTTAAAAACATCAGAGCCCCATCATTAAATTGTCAACTTAGTTTCGTGTATGACAGTTTAATTTGCATTCAGGGCGCACTGGTCAAAGCCTAATTTGTTTTAAAATAAAGTCAATAACAGTGACAGTTTATTCGATCATATCATCATGGTAACCAATAAACAAGCGGGTATCGTATGCTGCACGTGAAGTAGGGTGAAATAAGCCTGTGTATGCCATACGGCCAGTGCATATTAAATAAGACCCACCCTCTCACCACCAGCACAGTAAACGATTTACGGCGCAAGCATACCGCGTCTAGACCATGTAATTAAGTGATTTATTTATTAAATACCTAAATGGTATTGACCCCACACTTCCTGGGGTGAGATCCATTTAAATGTCTGGCAGACCGCCAAGTCCGATAACAACGTCAAGACCAACAGTGTAATGTAGCGTCACATGTTTCACTCAGAGACGTTAGACATTTTAACTCGATTAATCTACCATCTTCTACACATATCTTGTTGTGCATTAGTTGATTAAACGATGACAATTTCAACTGCGGGCATTCCTTGCCCTATCCTAGTAACACCGAAGACCACGAATAACGTGAAATGGGCGGGGATCGAACCAGCAACCTCCCGAATTGTCTGTTCACTCGGGCATCTCAACTCAGGGACTTGTCCTGATTTGAGAGATACACCTATTACATAATCACACGGCCGACTCATTTACACGGTTCGACTCTCACTAGCTTCTTGGGTGAGGGGAGTATTGACCTCGAGTTCAACTCAATCAGTTCTCACCCAGAAACCCTCAGGGCTCACGCCCAATGCCATGCAGTGCTGTGGTGTCTTGTATTCACACATATATGGAGTGGGGAATACTCCAACAGCCATGCGCAGGGGTTCTTAAATATACACCTCCCCCATAATTCTCTCTATATACATACACACATATATGTATATATCGGTAGACAGAGATTCAATAACTCAAGTAAGTTAGCTCTCCAGCATTCAACATCTCCCCAAATACAGGACATCATCCAACTATAGCGCCTTTATTAAATGTATCACCATTCACAAATATATAACATGTTGTATTGTATAACGTGTTATGCTCATATTATTTAGGCTGCAGGGCCCAATGCTCCCCACCTGCTGCATGTCGGGTGGGCACTGTACCGCCTGCGCTCCCCCGGCTAGACTCACCGAGCCACAGGCAATCAGCCAATCAAGGGGGCTGAGCTTCCCGGGGGAGGCGACCTCGGGCGGTTCTGCTGATATATGGCATCCAGTTGGTCAGAAATTTGACTTTATTTGTATTATGACTATTGCTATTAAACAGAGGGGCCTTTCAAGGGTACCAGCCAGAGAGTTTCTCATCCAACTATATTCACTGTTCGTTGTTTTGTCCGGAAGATATAAATGATACATATATAACATCATTCCCATATATACATTTTTTTCACATATATAACACCTTGACAAATTAGACCCTTCATAAGATAAACCCAATACAAATATAGCAACCATCATGAAAATAGCACTTTCACAAAGGTAACATCTTCCACAAATGTCAAGCTAGTCACCATTGAGGATATGCCGCAAATATAGAAGTATATCGCTAATATATTAGACCATCTACAAAATATAGACCAGCTGAACTATATTATATTCTCTAAATAGACTAACTCTCCCACGTACAATAACTCTCCTATTTACACTTGGCCAACTAAATATACTAACCCACACTGCAAACTTGATAAAAAGCAGCGCTGTCCGTTGAATGACCTGTTCCTCCATTTGTGTCTTCTTTCCCACCCTGCAGCACCCAGCTGCACGCCCTCCTCACCGCCTTCTCACCACCCAGTTCCACTCCCTCCACGTGTACCACCCCGTTCACCCGCCCTCCTCACCGCACTTCTCACCACCCAGCCCCACTCCCTCCACCTGCACCACCCCCTTCACCCTCCCTCCTCACCGCACTTCTCACCACCCAGCTCCACTCCCTCCACCTGGACCGCCCCCTTCACCCTCCCTCCTCACCGCACTTCTCACCACCCAGCCCCACTCCCTCCACCTGCACCACCCCCTTCACCCTCCCTCCTCACCGCACTTCTCACCACCCAGCTCCACTCCCTCCACCTGGACCGCCCCCTTCACCCTCCCTCCTCACCGCACTTCTCACCACCCAGCCCCACTCCCTCCACCTGCACCACCCCCTTCACCCTCCCTCCCTCCTCACCGCACTTCTCACCACCCAGCTCCACTTCCTCCACCTGCACCACCACTCCGTCCACCCTCTCCTCACAACCTTCTGCCGCTTCCTCCCACCCCTTCACCGCTCCGCCCCCTCCTCCTCCCACTCCCCTTCACTCGCTTGCCCCGCCCCTCGTCCCCCCGTGGAGGTATCACTCACTGCCCTCCCCCTCGGTCACTAGTTCCTGCCCTGTCAGCTCGTGCAACCTCTGACCTTTCCCGGTTATAATCACCTGACATTCATTGCTTGACCGCTGTACGGCGGTGTGCCCGGGGTGTGTGGGGTGGGACCGGGGCGGGGGCGTGGGTGGGCGGGGGCCTGGGGGCGTGGGCAGAGGGGAGTGGATCGATTGGCTGCTGACAACGCGCGGTGCATTATGGGGAACCAGACATCATGTTGATCTCTACTTCTGGGGTGGGTCAAGTATCAGGACATCTTGCAGTGCCGCTAGATGGCACTCCTGTATGCCAGCTGTCCGCCACCCACCTTCTCCGGCTCCCAGGCCCTCTCTGTCCTACTCCTCCCCGCCACGTCCCGCACGTGACAATTACTGGTTTGGGATGCTGCATTCTGTTGACACTGATGGCTTTCAGATGGCATTGTTTGTTCTGACCAATCGTATAGTGGCTGAGTCAACATTGTCTACCACTGAAACGTTCGTTTCTGTTGGAATTAGGTCAAGTGGGGAGCTTCAATTACGGAACTCGGCACTCCTAATTTCACGACACGGTCTGATTGCTCCCGGTCATTAATAATTACTGGTTAAGGGAATGGCGCGTTCAAATCAAATCCAACAGTCTCACAAATTCTAATTTTCTTTCAACAGAGCGTCCAGGATGTGAATTCAATTTGCTCCATCCTCACTAGGTCATGTGACAGTAGCATCACATTCTTGGCGGCATTTCACATAGCCATGTCACCTATGTTATTCGGGCTTAAATATGTTATAAGTGTTATTTACAACATTATTTACAAGATTATTTACGTTATATCTCACCAGACTTCATGTTCTAGAAATAGTAATTTGATTATGTTAACTGAGAGTAGCCATTGGACACTCCGTCCATTCATCCTGGACATATTATTCCCTGCCTACTGTGTTCGACATCAATAACCCATTGTGTGACGTCATGCAGGGAAGCAATGGGTGGAATTATATGTCATAAGGTGTGGTCAAAGGGCTTCAACTTCGCTATGAACGAACCTGGATTGTATGGTAGTTTCCTCAGTGAACTAACTCTATCGCAGTGAACTGCCTCTTTATAATCATTCTCTATTATGAGTGAATAATGGCTTTGAACCATGAGTCAAGTATGTGCGAGTCTTTTCTTGTAAATAATTTCCTAATTTATTAACGAGTAAACGATGTATTATTTAATTGCTGGTTTCTCATCCCAGTAACTCAAAAGACTAAGAATATAGTGCACTTGGAGAGAGGACGAGATCAGGGCCTTTGCCCTCCCAGCGAGAAAAAAGAGCCCGAACTGGCCTTTAGTTGAATAAACAACCACAAAGACAATGAGAAATACCATCACATCCAGCTGGCAGCATGATTTAGTTTATCTCGGTGAAAGCAGACTGGGCAAAGCAGACGCACTGCCTGGCTTCATCTCCTATGTCAGTCTCTCTGTTGGAAGATCACAGAGGCCACACAGCCGCCTTGTGTATATGTGTATACACATCCATATCGCTATAGTTATGAAGGGTGTTGAAAACCAGGTGGATGGATCAGTTGGATCTCAATTCTGTTGCCGGAAGTAGCAGACACGATCTCTATGTATACAATCCTGGTCAGGCAATCATCGTCAAGAATTTAATGCAACAAATAGGACCACCGTCCCCACAACAGGAATCGAACCAACAGTTCTGCCATTCTGAGGAAAGGGTCCTAATGATAACACAATTTAGACCCGATGATGCGATCAGCCTTCCCACACCCACCTGTGAAACTGCAGTAGCAACAAAGTTCTACCCATATATATGTATGAATGCACTGTATTAATGCAATTGTACCAATCCAGGTTCATCAAAGTAAGTGTACCAATACATGTGTATCAATGTCCTTGTATCAATACAGGCGTATCAATGCAATCGTACCAATACATATATATCGCTTAGTCATACCAATTCATGTGGATCAGTTCAATCGTACTAATACATGCGTATCAATGTAATTGTACCAATACTTGCATATCAATGCATGTGTATCAAACCATGTGTATAAATGCAGATGTACCTATAAGGGTGTATCAATGCAGTTGTATCAATACAGGTATATTAATACAGTTGTACCAATACAGGCGTATCAATGCAGTTGTACTAATGCAATTGTACAGGAACAGCTTAGGCATGTATCAGGTGTGGGAACTTTGCGGGTGCACAACTCGCATAGCACAACTGGGGTATGCGTGACATTAAATGTCTACATGGCATGCACCGCAACATCGCTGTGGACACTTCCGGCGTCCCGCTATAAGGCGACGTCAAAAGTAGGCGGGCCCTGCAAATCCAACACAAACACAGACATAACACAAAACGCTCCCACTCACCTGGCTTCCAGACAAATTCGTTCGCTCGTGACCTTGACCTTGCTAACACCAGTAGTCCGACGATCACCTTGAACCACTTCCGGTAGAGTGTGACTCGCCCACAACACCGGGGAGCGCTGGGCGCGCGGGTCGTGCTGGAGGCGCGGGTCGTGCTGTCTGTGGTTGCCATGGCGAGGCGTTAGCACCATAGGTATGCTCGTGAGACTCCCGGGGTTGGTGTAGTGCAGTGCGCCTGCGCGGCGGGGTTCAAAGGTGCAGGTCTATCCATCACGTGGTCGGGACCTGGAAGCAGAGGGAAAGAATGAAGTAATCAGTGCAGGCCTACTGTGTATGGAGAGCAGGACACCTAGCGGCCGACTGTATCATAGTTACCGAGTTCAGACTGTGTATGGAGAGTGCCCCACCTAGCGGTCAACTGTGTCATAGTTACTGAGTGTAGACTGTGTATGGAAAGTGACCCACCTTGCGGCCAACATTGTCATAGTGACAAAGTGATGACTACATATGGATAGTGAACCAGCTACCAGCGAACTGTGGCCTAGGTACTGAATGCAGACTGTGTATGGAGAATGAACCATTTAGCAGCCGCTGTATCATAGTTAGTAGCACAAACTGCGTATGGAGAAGAGGTCACCTAACGGCCGACTGTGTAACAATTACGACCACAAACTGTATATCGAGAGCAGGTCGTTTAGCGGCCAACTATGTTACAGTTACTAGCACAAACTGTGTATGGAGAGCACACCACATAGTGACCGACTATGTTACAGTTACTAGCACAAACTGTGTATGGGGAGCAGACCACATAGTGGCCGACTATGTTAGAGTTACTAGCACAAACTGTGTATGGAGAGCAGGCCACATAGTGGCCGACTATGTTACAGTTACTAGCACAAACTGTGTATGGAGAGCAGGCCATGTAGTGGCCGACTATGTTACAGTTACTAGCACAAACTGTGTATGGAGAGCAGGCTACCCAGCAGTCAACTGTGTTATATTTGCTGAGCCACCTAGCAGCCGACTGTGTAAGTATTGCTGCACGCCGACTGTATAAGCCACCTAGGAGATGATTGTAGCCTAATTACTGCGCACCTTCTTGTGACGCTGAATATTAAGAGAAGCTGATTATCTATATTTGAGTATTCACAGATTACATGCAACAATAAAGCTACAGAAGCTGGGAGTAGATGCCATAGCTAATGATGGGACAGATTTTGCTGTAGATAAGTTTCTACGAGTATTAGTCGTTCAGTCTGTTTCATGTGCACATTTCTGCGGTTGCTCGGGACATTAATGCTGATGTCGGCCATTCCCCACTTGCTAACACTCCACAGCACATCATAACCATCTCTTGCACATGCTCACAATATATTGCATTACTTTACACTCTCCCCCACTATCTTATACTTTCTTCATCTCCTGCATGCTGGCACACTCTCAAACTCTGGTTCATGCTCTCCCACACATTCTCCAACTCTCAAGCACACGTTCACACATGTTCACATTGTCTGGGACCCACAGGAGGGTGGGTCCCAGAAATGGGAGCACATACACCAGCAATAAATGCAAGTCTCTGGGGTGAATGGAAATGTAGTTCACACTGTCACACCTGCACTGTCACATACACAGTCATATCCACATTCTCACATCCATACTGTAACATCCACACTATCGCATCGATACTCTCACATCCACACTCTCACATCCACACTCTCACATCCACACTGTCATATATGCACTCTCACCTCCACACTGTCAAATCTGCGCTCTCACCTCCACACTGTCACATCACTTCATTACACTTCCTCCACCCTCCCATACTCTTTCACACTCATATATTATTCCACAAATACCTAAGGTCTCCCACGCTCTAATGCTATGCCACTCTAACACACTCCCTTTCCCTCTCCGACATTCACCCACACTCTCTTACAATATGTAGTCCTTCCTAACACTGTACCCAGGACCCCACTTCATCAAACTGTATCTACACAATACTGTTTGTGGGTGGCTCTTTTGCTAACGCTTTAACTACGTTTTGGCTCTCTTCCCGCACCCTCTCTCTGGAATAACTGTTGCTCTCTCTGCCAACTACCAGTCTTTGGGTTGCTTTCTATAAAATATACAAGTGATGCATAAATATATCGAATCTTACGGTGCGCAGTAATTAGTCTACAATCATTTCCTAGGTGGCTTATACAGTCGGCGTGCAGCAATACTTACACAGTTGGCTGCTAGGTGGCTCAGCAAGTATAACACAGTTGACTGCTGGGTAGCCTGCTCTCCATACACAGTTTGTGCTAGTAACTGTAACATAGTTGGCCACTACATGGCCTGCTCTCCATACACAGTTTGTGCTAGTAACTACCTATGCATTTTGCTTCCAAGAATCTACTGCCGATTGTGAACGCTCAGTAAATTACTGGTACAACAGAAACGACCAACTTCGCCGGTGTATGGTATTTTTTTTAAACACAAATCAAACATGGCGTCCGCACTGATCATGTGACCAGCGAGGCGTGCGCCGATTGGACCATCCATCAAGTGACGTCATGCAGAACGGACCAATCGATGCACTTCCCACTCTGCTACCCTTTACACGGACGCACACACAACGAGGAGGGAGAGAGGGAGGGGTGGGGGTCACGTGGTTGTGTGGGACGTGTTGATTGGGTGCCTTGTAAGTCACGTGATGTCCCTGCAGAATGCGGGGCGCCGCCTGGCGGCAACTGGCAACAGATACAGGGCTGGGTCCCAACGGCCCTCACGCGTTATGTCTCGCCGGGCGGTGAACACGGAAGACTAGCCGCTACCCTGGGTAGCAGAGACCCGCAACCCCAGGTAGTACAGACCCACAACCCCAGGTAGTACAGACCCACAACCCCGGGTAGTACAGACCCACAACCCCGGGTAGTACAGACCCACAACCCCAGGTAGTACAGACCCGCAACCCCGGGTAGTACAGACCCACAACCCCAGGTAGTACAGACCACAACCCCGGGTAGTACAGACCCACAACCCCGGGTAGTACAGACCCACAACCCCAGGTAGTACAGACCCACAACCCCAGGTAGTACAGACCCACAACCCCAGGTAGTACAGACCCACAACCCCAGGTAGTACAGACCCACAACCCCAGGTAGTACAGACCCACAACCCCAGGTAGTACAGACCCACAACCCCGGGTAGTACAGACCCACAACCCCGGGTAGTACAGACCCACAACCCCGGGTAGTACAGACCCACAACCCCGGGTAGTACAGACCCACAACCCCAGGTAGTACAGACCCACAACCCCAGGTAGTACAGACCCACAACCCCGGGTAGTACAGACCCACAACCCCGGGTAGTACAGACCCACAACCCCAGGTAGTACAGACCCACAACCCCGGGTAGTACAGACCCACAACCCCAGGTAGTACAGACCCACAACCCCGGGTAGTACAGACCCACAACCCCAGGTAGTACAGACCCACAACCCCAGGTAGTACAGACCCACAACCCCGGGTAGTACAGACCCACAACCCCGGGTAGTACAGACCCACAACCCCGGGTAGTACAGACCCACAACCCCAGGTAGTACAGACCCACAACCCCGGGTAGTACAGACCCACAACCCCGGGTAGTACAGACCCACAACCCCGGGTAGTACAGACCCACACCCCCGGGTAGTACAGACCCACAACCCCGGGTAGTACAGACCCACAACCCCAGGTAGTACAGACCCACAACCCCGGTAGTACAGACCCACAACCCCGGGTAGTACAGACCCACAACCCCAGGTAGTACAGACCCACAACCCCGGGTAGTACAGACCCACAACCCAGGTAGTACAGACCCGCAACCCCGGGTAGTACAGACCCACAACCCCGGGTAGTACAGACCCACAACCCCAGGTAGTACAGACCCACAACCCCGGGTAGTACAGACCCACAACCCCAGGTAGTACAGACCCACAACCCCGGGTAGTACAGACCCGCAACCCCAGGTAGTACAGACCCACAACCCCGGGTAGTACAGACCCACAACCCCAGGTAGTACAGACCCACAACCCAGGTAGTACAGACCACAACCCCGGGTAGTACAGACCCACAACCCCGGGTAGTACAGACCCACAACCCCAGGTAGTACAGACCACAACCCCGGGTAGTACAGACCCACAACCCCGGGTAGTACAGACCCACAACCCCGGGTAGTACAGACCCACAACCCCAGGTAGTACAGACCCACAACCCCGGGTAGTACAGACCCACAACCCCGGGTAGTACAGACCCACAACCCGGGTAGTACAGACCCACAACCCCAGGTAGTACAGACCCACAACCCCAGGTAGTACAGACCCACAACCCCAGGTAGTACAGACCCACAACCCCGGGTAGTACAGACCCACAACCCCGGGTAGTACAGACCCACAACCCCGGGTAGTACAGACCCACAACCCCAGGTAGTACAGACCCACAACCCCGGGTAGTACAGACCCACAACCCCGGGTAGTACAGACCCACAACCCCGGGTAGTACAGACCCACAACCCCGGGTAGTACAGACCACAACCCCAGGTAGTACAGACCCACAACCCCAGGTAGTACAGACCCACAACCCCGGGTAGTACAGACCCACAACCCCGGGTAGTACAGACCCACAACCCCAGGTAGTACAGACCCACAACCCCAGGTAGTACAGACCCACAACCCCGGTAGTACAGACCCACAACCCCGGGTAGTACAGACCCGCAACCCCGGGTAGTACAGACCCACAACCCCGGGTAGTACAGACCCGCAACCCCAGGTAGTACAGACCCACAACCCCGGGTAGTACAGACCCACAACCCCAGGTAGTACAGACCCACAACCCCGGGTAGTACAGACCCACAACCCCAGGTAGTACAGACCCGCAACCCCGGGTAGTACAGACCCACAACCCCAGGTAGTACAGACCCACAACCCCGGGTAGTACAGACCCACAACCCCGGGTAGTACAGACCCACAACCCCGGGTAGTACAGACCCACAACCCCGGGTAGTACAGACCCACAACCCCAGGTAGTACAGACCCACAACCCCAGGTAGTACAGACCACAACCCCGGGTAGTACAGACCCACAACCCCGGGTAGTACAGACCCACAACCCCAGGTAGTACAGACCCACAACCCCAGGTAGTACAGACCCACAACCCCGGGTAGTACAGACCCACAACCCCGGGTAGTACAGACCCACAACCCCGGTAGTACAGACCCACAACCCCGGTAGTACAGACCCACAACCCCAGGTAGTACAGACCCACAACCCCGGGTAGTACAGACCCACAACCCCAGGTAGTACAGACCCACAACCCCAGGTAGTACAGACCCACAACCCCAGGTAGTACAGACCCACAACCCCGGGTAGTACAGACCACAACTCCAGGTAGTACAGAACCACAACCCCGGGTAGTACAGACCCACAACCCCAGGTAGTACAGACCCACAACCCCGGGTAGTACAGACCCACAACCCCGGGTAGTACAGACCCACAACCCCGGGTAGTACAGACCCACAACCCCAGGTAGTACAGACCCACAACCCCGGGTAGTACAGACCCACAACCCCGGGTAGTACAGACCCACAACCCCAGGTAGTACAGACCCACAACCCCGGGTAGTACAGACCCACAACCCCGGGTAGTACAGACCCACAACCCCAGGTAGTACAGACCCACAACCCCGGGTAGTACAGACCACAACCCCGGGTAGTACAGACCCACAACCCCAGGTAGTACAGACCCACAACCACGGGTAGTACAGACCCACAACCCCGGGTAGTACAGACCCACAACCCCAGGTAGTACAGACCACAACCCCAGGTAGTACAGACCCACAACCCCAGGTAGTACAGACCCACAACCCCGGGTAGTACAGACCCACAACCCCGGGTAGTACAGACCCGCAACCCCGGGTAGTACAGACCCACAACCCCAGGTAGTACAGACCCACAACCCCAGGTAGTACAGACCCACAACCCCGGGTAGTACAGACCCACAACCCCAGGTAGTACAGACCCGCAACCCCAGGTAGTACAGACCCACAACCCCGGGTAGTACAGACCCACAACCCCAGGTAGTACAGACCCGCAACCCCGGGTAGTACAGACCACAACCCCGGGTAGTACAGACCACAACCCCAGGTAGTACAGACCCGCAACCCCGGGTAGTACAGACCCACAACCCCAGGTAGTACAGACCACAACCCCGGGTAGTACAGACCCACAACCCCAGGTAGTACAGACCCACAACCCTGGGTAGTACAGACCCACAACCCCAGGTAGTACAGACCCACAACCCCAGGTAGTACAGACCACAACCCCGGGTAGTACAGACCCGCAACCCCGGGTAGTACAGACCCACAACCCCAGGTAGTACAGACCACAACTCCAGGTAGTACAGAACACCAACCCCGGGTAGTACAGACCACAACCCCGGGTAGTACAGACCCACAACCCCAGGTAGTACAGACCCGCAACCCCGGGTAGTACAGACCCACAACCCCGGGTAGTACAGACCCACAACCCCGGGTAGTACAGACCCACAACCCCAGGTAGTACAGACCCACAACCCCAGGTAGTACAGACCCACAACCCCAGGTAGTACAGACCCACAACCCCGGGTAGTACAGACCCACAACCCCAGGTAGTACAGACCCGCAACCCCGGGTAGTACAGACCCACAACCCCAGGTAGTACAGACCCACAACCCCGGGTAGTACAGACCCGCAACCCCGGGTAGTACAGACCCACAACCCCGGGTAGTACAGACCCACAACCCCGGGTAGTACAGACCCACAACCCCAGGTAGTACAGACCCACAACCCCAGGTAGTACAGAACAACAACCCCGGGTAGTACAGACCCACAACCCCGGGTAGTACAGACCCACAACCCCAGGTAGTACAGACCCACAACCCCAGGTAGTACAGACCCACAACCCCGGGTAGTACAGACCCACAACCCCGGGTAGTACAGACCCGCAACCCCGGGTAGTACAGACCCACAACCCCGGGTAGTACAGACCCGCAACCCCAGGTAGTACAGACCCACAACCCCGGGTAGTACAGACCCACAACTCCAGGTAGTACAGACCCACACCCCCGGGTAGTACAGACCCACAACCCCAGGTAGTACAGACCCGCAACCCCGGGTAGTACAGACCCACAACCCCAGGTAGTACAGACCCACAACCCCGGGTAGTACAGACCCGCAACCCCGGTAGTACAGACCCGCAACCCCGGGTAGTACAGACCCACAACCCCGGGTAGTACAGACCCACACCCCCAGGTAGTACAGACCCACAACCCCAGGTAGTACAGAACAACAACCCCGGGTAGTACAGACCCACAACCCCGGGTAGTACAGACCCACAACCCCAGGTAGTACAGACCCACAACCCCAGGTAGTACAGACCCACAACCCCGGGTAGTACAGACCCACAACCCCGGTAGTACAGACCCGCAACCCCGGGTAGTACAGACCCACAACCCCGGGTAGTACAGACCCGCAACCCCAGGTAGTACAGACCCACAACCCCGGGTAGTACAGACCCACAACCCCAGGTAGTACAGACCCACAACCCTAGGTAGTACAGACCCACAACCCCAGGTAGTACAGACCCGCAACCCCGGGTAGTACAGACCCACAACCCCAGGTAGTACAGAACTACAACCCCGGGTAGTACAGACCCACAACCCCAGGTAGTACAGACCCACAACCCCGGGTAGTACAGACCCACACCCCCTGGTAGTACAGCCC
This sequence comes from Branchipolynoe longqiensis, assembly GCA_030323885.1. Taxonomy (NCBI): domain Eukaryota; kingdom Metazoa; phylum Annelida; class Polychaeta; order Phyllodocida; family Polynoidae; genus Branchipolynoe; species Branchipolynoe longqiensis. Next base: position 25,463,059 of record CM059199.1, read on the forward strand.
CACAACCCCGGGTAGTACAGACCACAACCCCGGGTAGTACAGACCCACAACCCCGGGTAGTACAGACCCACAACCCCGGGTAGTACAGACCCACAACCCCGGGTAGTACAGACCCGCAACCCCGGGTAGTACAGACCCACAACCCCGGGTAGTACAGACCCACAACCCCGGGTAGTACAGACCCACAACCCCGGGTAGTACAGACCACAACCCCAGGTAGTACAGACCCACAACCCCGGGTAGTACAGACCCACAACCCCAGGTAGTACAGACCCACAACCCCGGGTAGTACAGACCACAACCCCAGGTAGTACAGACCCACAACCCCAGGTAGTACAGACCACAACTCCAGGTAGTACAGACCCACAACCCCAGGTAGTACAGACCACAACCCCAGGTAGTACAGACCCACAACCCCAGGTAGTACAGACCACAACCCCGGGTAGTACAGACCCACAACCCCGGGTAGTACAGACCCACAACCCCAGGTAGTACAGAACAACAACCCCGGGTAGTACAGACCCACAACCCCAGGTAGTACAGACCCACAACCCCAGGTAGTACAGACCCACAACCCCAGGTAGTACAGACCCACAACCCCGGGTAGTACAGACCCGCAACCTTGGGTAGTACAGACCCGCAACCCCGGGTAGTACAGACCCACAACCCCGGGTAGTACAGACCACAACCCCAGGTAGTACAAACCCACAACCCCGGGTAGTACAGACCACAACCCCGGGTAGTACAGACCCACAACCCCGGGTAGTACAGACCACAACCCCGGGTAGTACAGACCACAACCCCAGGTAGTACAGACCCGCAACCCCGGGTAGTACAGACCCACAACCCCGGGTAGTACAGACCACAACCCCAGGTAGTACAGACCCGCAACCCCGGGTAGTACAGACCCACAACCCCAGGTAGTACAGACCCACAACCCCGGGTAGTACAGACCCACAACCCCGGGTAGTACAGACCCACAACCCCGGGTAGTACAGACCCACAACCCCGGGTAGTACAGACCCGCAACCCCGGGTAGTACAGACCCACAACCCCAGGTAGTACAGACCCGCAACCCCGGGTAGTACAGACCACAACTCCAGGTAGTACAGAACAACAACCCCGGGTAGTACAGACCACAACTCCAGGTAGTACAGAACAACAACCCCAGGTAGTACAGACCCACAACCCCGGGTAGTACAGACCACAACCACGGGTAGTACAGACCCACAACCCCGGGTAGTACAGACCACAACCCCGGGTAGTACAGACCCACAACCCCGGGTAGTACAGACCCACAACCCCGGGTAGTACAGACCACAACCCCAGGTAGTACAGACCCACAACCCCAGGTAGTACAGACCCACAACCCCAGGTAGTACAGACCCACAACCCCAGGTAGTACAGACCCACAACCCCGGGTAGTACAGACCCACAACCCCGGGTAGTACAGACCCACAACCCCAGGTAGTACAGACCCACAACCCCAGGTAGTACAGACTCACAACCCCGGGTAGTACAGACCACAACCCCGCGTAGTACAGACCCACAACCCCAGGTAGTACAGACCCACAACCCCATGTAGTACAGACCCACAACCCCAGGTAGTACAGACCCACAACCCCAGGTAGTACAGACCCACAACCCCAGGTAGTACAGACCCACAACCCCAGGTAGTACAGACCCACAACCCCAGGTAGTACAGACCCACAACCCCAGGTAGTACAGACCCACAACCCCGGGTAGTACAGACCCGCAACCCCGGGTAGTACAGAACAACAACCCCGGGTAGTACAGACCCGCAACCCCAGGTAGTACAGACCCACAACCCCGGGTAGTACAGACCCGCAACCCCAGGTAGTACAGAACAACAACCCCGGGTAGTACAGACCCGCAACCACAGGTAGTACAGACCCACAACCCCAGGTACTACAGACCCACAACCCCGGGTAGTACAGACCCGCAACCCCAGGTAGTACAGAACAACAACCCCGGGTAGTACAGACCCACAACCCCAGGTAGTACAGACCACAACCCCGGGTAGTACAGACCCGCAACCCCAGGTAGTACAGACCCACAACCCCGGGTAGTACAGACCACAACCCCGGGTAGTACAGACAACAACCCCGGGTAGTACAGACCCACAACCCCAGGTAGTACAGACCCACAACCCCGGGTAGTACAGACCACAACCCCGGTAGTACAGACCCACAACCCCAGGTAGTACAGACCCACAACCCCAGGTAGTACAGACCCACAACCCCAGGTAGTACAGACCCACAACCCCGGGTAGTACAGACCCACAACCCCGGGTAGTACAGACCCACAACCCCGGGTAGTACAGACCCACAACCCCAGGTAGTACAGACCCACAACCCCGGGTAGTACAGACCACAACCCCGCGTAGTACAGACCCACAACCCCAGGTAGTACAGACCCACAACCCCAGGTAGTACAGACCCACAACCCCAGGTAGTACAGACCCACAACCCCAGGTAGTACAGACCCACAACCCCAGGTAGTACAGACCCACAACCCCAGGTAGTACAGACCCACAACCCCGGGTAGTACAGACCCGCAACCCCGGGTAGTACAGACCCGCAACCCCGGGTAGTACAGACCCGCAACCCCGGGTAGTACAGAACAACAACCCCGGGTAGTACAGACCCGCAACCCCAGGTAGTACAGACCCACAACCCCGGGTAGTACAGACCCGCAACCCCAGGTAGTACAGAACAACAACCCCGGGTAGTACAGACCCGCAACCACAGGTAGTACAGACCCACAACCCCGGGTAGTACAGACCCACAACCCCGGGTAGTACAGACCCGCAACCCCAGGTAGTACAGACCAACAACCCCGGGTAGTACAGACCCACAACCCCGGGTAGTACAGACCACAACCCCGGGTAGTACAGACCCGCAACCCCAGGTAGTACAGACCCACAACCCCGGGTAGTACAGACCACAACCCCAGGTAGTACAGAACACACAACCCCGGGTAGTACAGACCCACAACCCCAGGTAGTACAGACCCACAACCCCGGGTAGTACAGACCCACAACCCCGGGTAGTACAGACCCACAACCCCAGGTAGTACAGACCCACAACCCCAGGTAGTACAGACCCACAACCCCAGGTAGTACAGACCCACAACCCCAGGTAGTACAGACCCACAACCCCGGGTAGTACAGACCCACAACCCCGGGTAGTACAGAACAACAACCCCGGGTAGTACAGACCCACAACCCCAGGTAGTACAGACCCACAACCCCGGGTAGTACAGACCCGCAACCCCGGGTAGTACAGACCACAACCCCAGGTAGTACAGACCCACAACCCCGGGTAGTACAGACCCACAACCCCGGGTAGTACAGACCCACAACCCCAGGTAGTACAGACCCACAACCCCAGGTAGTACAGACCCACAACCCCAGGTAGTACAGACCCACAACCCCAGGTAGTACAGACCCACAACCCCGGGTAGTACAGACCCGCAACCCCGGGTAGTACAGACCACAACCCCAGGTAGTACAGACCCACAACCCCGGGTAGTACAGACCCGCAACCCCAGGTAGTACAGACCCGCAACCCGGGTAGTACAGACCCGCAACCCCGGGTAGTACAGAACAACAACCCCGGGTAGTACAGACCCGCAACCCCAGGTAGTACAGACCCACAACCCCAGGTAGTACAGACCCACAACCCCGGGTAGTACAGACCCGCAACCCCAGGTAGTACAGAACCACAACCCCGGGTAGTACAGACCCACAACCCCGGGTAGTACAGACCACAACCCCGGGTAGTACAGACCCGCAACCCCAGGTAGTACAGACCCACAACCCCGGGTAGTACAGACCACAACCCCGGGTAGTACAGACCAACAACCCCGGGTAGTACAGACCCACAACCCCAGGTAGTACAGACCCACAACCCCGGGTAGTACAGACCACAACCCCGGGTAGTACAGACCCACAACCCCAGGTAGTACAGACCCACAACCCCAGGTAGTACAGACCCACAACCCCAGGTAGTACAGACCCACAACCCCAGGTAGTACAGACCCACAACCCCGGGTAGTACAGACCCACAACCCCGGTAGTACAGAACAACAACCCCGGGTAGTACAGACCCACAACCCAGGTAGTACAGACCCACAACCCCGGGTAGTACAGACCCGCAACCCCGGGTAGTACAGACCACAACCCCAGGTAGTACAGACCCACAACCCCGGGTAGTACAGACCCACAACCCCGGGTAGTACAGACCCACAACCCCAGGTAGTACAGACCCACAACCCCAGGTAGTACAGACCCACAACCCCAGGTAGTACAGACCCACAACCCCAGGTAGTACAGACCCACAACCCCGGGTAGTACAGACCCGCAACCCCGGGTAGTACAGACCACAACCCCAGGTAGTACAGACCCACAACCTTGGGTAGATTGATCGGTATAATAATATCGACCATTTTAGATTGCTGTAACTTTTACCATTTGATTTCTTTTGCCACTCTAAACAGAATGCAGCCTGTATTAATTCATCCCAACAACACGACGCCCCTGCATCAATTCCCCCACGGGAGGCGGCCTGCATTACTACATACAAACAACAACCTGTATCAATTGCTCCACAGGAGGCGACTTACGCTCATTCTGTGAGCATCCTATTAGTCGAGTAACCTCACACCGAAGTGCTGCTCTCAGTCACTAAGTTCCTACAGCTAACGATGTCAGTCAGTGAATATCTTTGTTTTCTTTTTCAGCGTGGCTAATAACCTTGCCAGAAAATGTAATAAACTAAACCCGCTCGTCTCCTCTGTCCTGACTATCCAGGAGCAACGATTAATATTTAAGTATTTATATATGCAGTTATTGAAATAACACCAACAACACGAAGTGACTTAATGTTGTCCTGGTGGCTCCCTCTAGGTGGTTGCCGAATAATATATACCTAGCGGCACCACTACCTCAGATATCCGCTAGGTAGGAAGGTGAATGGGTGAAGTTGGCTAATTCTGACAGCAGCTTCCCGTTTGTAAAACAGGGTGCTGGACCTGAATGCTGTAACTCCTTTCTCAAGGAGGATTTAGGTGGTGACAACAGGAGGCGCGGCACCTAAACGAGTTAGCTCACTTGACATTCAAGAGCTGAGATCAGCTGAGTCAGCAAAAGCGCGAGACGAAGGAGACTGGAGATACTAGAGTGTGCAGCCTGGAGGGATACTAGTAACAACACTACATCACACTTCACACTTCACAACTAAGTAATACACCTGTTATGCAACGACATTGTCTACAATTCGTCGTTATGTATACTCCTGGTTTAACCCCCCCCCGTTATCACTGCACATATGCATGTGGTATTTTAAATGGCAACATCAAGTAAAAAGAAAAGTTGTAATGCTGCAAGGCTGGAAGGCCAAGGGTCTGATTAAAGAACACTGTTACTGAATACAAACTTGTTTAAACTAAAATAACTAGAAATGTTGGTTGGGTTTTCAAGCTGTTGAGAACAGGATAACAGGAGCGAAGAGTTTGCTTCTTTGAAGAAGAATAAAATATCACTTTTGTGGGAGTCGACTATGACATGTATAAGAAGAGTTTGGGGCACCTGACTAGAGCATGATCTGCAAATGTCGTTATCAGTTAGAGTTTGTGTTAATTCAGTGTTATCTTGGTGTGGTGCTCTGCAATAGAGCTACAGCTGCAGAATCATGTGAGTTTGTGTTAATTCAGTGTTATGTTGGTGTGGTGCTCTGCAATAGAGCTACAGCTGCAGAATCATGTGAGTTTGTGTCAATTCAGTGTTATGTTGGTGTGGTGCTCTGCAATAGAGCTACAGCTGCAGAATCATGTGAGTTTGTGTCAATTCAGTGTTATGTTGGTGTGGTGCTCTGCAATAGAGCTACAGCTGCAGAATCATGTGAGTTTGTGTCAATTCAGTGTTATGTTGGTGTGGTGCTCTGCACTAGAGCTGCAGCTGCAGAATCATGTGAGTTTGTGTTAATTCAGTTGTAAAATATTCCGATAATGATGCATTGGTGGGGCAATGCAAATGTTCTACTTATGAAAAAGGTATATAGTGCCAGGTGCATAGATGTGTTTATGTCGTTGCTGGTGATACTTGACTCATTGCAAATAGACATTGTTGTGCTAATAAGATAGTGTGTAAGGGGCACTTAAGAGCTCTACCCACTACCCCCTCCCACCTCTGCTAGTCACGGATCACCACACACTCAGCTCAGGGCAGCTGAAGGCCAAAGGAGCCACACTGCTTGATTCTCATTGGTAGAGATGTAGATGCATGATTCTCATTGGAAAAATGTGGTCAGGTGATGTGCCATACTGGATCCATGTACCATATAAGAATAACCCTGAGGGCTTGGCTCTCTCTCTTCTTTCACTCTTTATACTCTTCCTTTCTCTTTTTGCCTGTATTGATTTCACCATAGTCTGCCTACACAACCACATATTCCAGCCATGTACTTTATACAGTTTATGTTGATGTGGTGCTCTGCAGTAGAGCTGCAGCTGCAGAATCATGTGAGTTTGTGTTAATTCAGTGTTATGTTGGTGTGGTGCTCTGCAGTAGAGCTACATCTGCAGAATCATGTGAGTTTGTGTTAATTCAGTGTTATGTTGGTGTGGTGCTCTGCAGTAGAGCTACAGCTGCAGAATCATGTGAGTTTGAGCGTCTGCGATATTAGTTTGATCATTATAATCTACCTTACACAAAATAATCTTTATGATAACTGAATAATTTCAGAGATATTTGAAGTGAAATCATGTCAAATGACTTGTAGCATGCAGTTCGAAATGCTGGGCTGCATAGGTTTCAACAGAAATATCTTTTGTTTAAAGCTGCAGTCTGATGGAAAATACGAAAACACTGACCTATATTTGATTCTACATATATTGGTTAGATACTGATGCACTCTTTAAGCAAGTGTTCCCACACAGAAGGGAATACTGAGACAATTGAATAGAACCTCTTACTGCAGAAACCTATTGTGTCCAAGTTTTGGTGTGTTTCTTTTACATGTTTGCACTTCAAATATGTCAAAAGCAAGCCATTTAAAATAAAAGCTATTTCAAACTAATGTATAACAATCAATTTAATATATTTATATCAGAAAAATAATAGAAAATCAACTAGACTACTGCACCTTTAATTGACTCGGCCTTGCCTTTAATGTAGCAACACTAATTTAATATAAGTGCACACCTTGTTTGTAGGATGATATGTAGGTTCAATTCCTTAAGTTCATCGGACTATGTGACTTTAAGTGAACTAGATATGGACGGTGTTGATTCTAATCAAAATTCGCTAGCATTGTCTATATCTAGTTTTGTTGCGGTGAACCAAAACAAATTCAAATAGATACTAAGGTGTACAATTCGGTGACAGTATGAGAAATTACAGAGAACTGGATCACTAGGTCTGAGGGTGGGCGGGTCCCAGAAATGGGAGCACATACACCAGCAATAAATGCAAGTCACTGGGGTGAATGGAAAAGTAGTTCGCACTGTCACACCCACACTGTCACATACACAGTCATATCCGCATTCTCACATCCACACTCTAACATCCACCCTATTGCATCGATACTCTCACATCCACACTCTCACATCCACACTCTCACATCCACACTGTCATATATATATGCACTCTCACCTCCACACTGTCAAATCTGCGCTCTCACCTCCACACTGTCACATCCGTACTGTCACATCCACACTGTCACATCCGGACTGTTACATTCGCACTGTTACATCCACACTCTCACATCCATAGTGTCACATCTGCACTGTCACATCCACACTGTCACATCCACACTGTCACATCCAGACTCTCACATCCAGACTCTCACATCCACACTGTCACATACACACTGTCACATCCGCACTGTCACATCCACACTGTCATCTCCGCACTGTCACATCCGCACTCTCACATCCACACTCTCACATCCACACTCTCACATCCACACTCTGATGTCCACACTCTGACATCCACACTCTCACATCCACACTATCACATATGCACTCTCACATCCACACTCTCATCTCCACACTCTCACATCCACACTCTCACATCCACAGTCACATCCCCACTCTCACATCCGCATTATCATCTCCACACTCTCACATCCGCACTCTCACATCCACACTCTCACAACCACACTCTGACATCCACACTCCGACATCCACTGTCACATCCACACTCTCATCTCCACACTCTCGCATCCACACTCTCAGATCCCCACTGTTACATCCACACTGTCACATCCACACTCTCACATCCACACTCTCACATCCACTCTGTCACATCCGCACTCTCACATCCACACTGTCACATCCCCACTCTCACATGCACACTCTCACATCTGCACCCTCACATCCACACTGTCACATCCGCACTCTCACATCCAGACTCTCATCTCCACACTCTCACATCCACACTGTCACATCCACACTCTCACATCCACACTCTAATCTCCACACTCTCACATCCGCACTCTCACAACCACACTGTCACATCCACACTCCCACATCCACACTGTCACATCCACAATCCCACATATACACTCTCATCTCCACACTCTCACAGCCACACTGTCACATCCACACTGTCACATCTGCACTCTCACATCCACACTCTCATCTCCACACTGTCACATCCGCACTCTCACATCCACACTCTCATCTCCACACTCTCACATCCACACTCTCACATCCACACTGTCACATCCGCACTCTCACATCCACACTCTCATCTCCACACTGTTACATCCACACTCTCACATCCACACTCTCACATCCACACCGTCAGATGTGCATTCTCACATCCAGATGCTCGCATCCGCCCTGTCACTTCCACCAGCAGGCTCCCACAATTATACTCGCCCACAACCAAATACGTGTCCACCCCACACTAAATCTGACACACTAAATCAGGACTGGTACAGAATAATGCATATCAACATTGCCATCACTGCCTCCCACACACCACACCCTTACACACACCCTCACACCCCCACACACTAACTCTTACCAACAACATTACTGTCACCGACACCTGGACCCTGTCACACCGCAGCCTCTCCCAATCCAGACCCCCTCCACACACTATATCCTCTCATGCCCGCATTCACACACATCGCGCTTACCAGCACCATCGCCTTCAGTCACACTCACCCTCTCACACACCCATTCTCACCCACACCCGCACCCGCACCCGCACCCACTCACACGCTCAGCATCTTATCTTACCCTACACTTCCACATCCACCCCACTACACCCCTTCACACAGAACCCACCCCCCTTCTCACGCAGAGCCCAGTTATAGCCGGCTTTTCGCAGGCGGGGAGAAGCCCCCACACGGAATATTCAGCACCCACCTCGGCCCCCCTCCCCCACCAGAACCACCTTGGCCGCCATATTGTTATTGGACTAGCGCTTCGTAAGCCCTCCACCCCCTCCCTACGTTCAGCGGGAGGGGTTGGGTAGTTGTCCGTGACCCCAGACAGTGCTATTATCATAACTTCTTATCATCATTCATTCACGAAATCAGCGGGCGGAGTGCCAGGGTCAGGTGGGTACCCCGAGTGGAGGGCCTGAGGATGTTGGTGTTGTGGTCATAGCAGGCGGGGGGGAGGGGGGGGGGGATGAGGGCCGGGTGTTCCCGTATACGAAGTGGGAGGACACAGGAGGTGGTTGTCAGCGGTAGATGCTCTTAGAGTCGGAGAGGGATGTTGCTGTACCCAGTAGTGGGTGTCTTGATGCCCATAGCTATTTTGAACATACTTGGATGTCTTGGAGTCGTGTGAGGCTTTGAATAGGGTGCAGTCTATGAATGGGGTGCCGTATTTGTCTGTGTGTGAGTAGGGTGCAGTGTGTGTGTTGTGGGTGAGTTGGGTGCAGTGTGTGTCTGTGTGTGAGTAGTGTGCAGTGTGTGTATGTGGGTGAGTGGGGTGCAGTGTGTGTTTGTGTGTGAGTGGAGTGCAGTGTGTGTATGTGTGTGAGTGGGGTGCAGCGTGTGCCTGTGTGTGAGTGGGGTGCAGTGTGTATCTGTGTGTAAGTGGGGTGCAGTGTGTGTTTGTGTGTGAGTGGGGTGCAGCGTGTGTCTGTGTGTGAGTGGGGTGCAGTGTGTATATGTGTGTGAGTGGGGTGCAATGTGTGTGTGTGTGTGAGTGGGGTGCAGCGTGTGTATGTGTGTGAGTGGGGTGCAGTGTGTATCTGTGTGTGAGTGGGGTGCAGTGTGTGAGTGGGGTGGAGCATGTATCCGTGTGTGAGTGGGGTGTGGTGTGTGTCTGTGTGTGAGTTGGATGCACTGTGTATCGGTGTATGAGTGGGTGCAGTGTATGTGTGTGTGAGTGGGGTGGAGCATGTATACGTGACTGAGTGGGGTGTGGTGTGTGTTTGTGTGTGACTGGGGTGCACTGTGTATCTGTGTACGAGTGGGTGCAGTGTGTGTATGTGTGTCAGTCGGGTGCTTGTCTATGTGCATGAGTGGGGTGCAGTGTGTGTCTGTTTGTGAATGGGATGCAACCTCTATCGGTGTGTGAGTGAGGTGCATGTGTGTTTGTGTGTGAGTAGGGTGCAGTTTGTATCTATGTATGAGTGGGTACAGAATGTGTATGTGTGAGTGGGATGCATGTGTCTGAGTAGGGTACAATGTGTCTATGTATCTATGTTAGTTGAGTATACTGTTTGTATCTGTGTAGGTATGTGGTGGGGTGGGGTATCGGGGGTGCGCTATGAGGATGATAATGACAAGGAGTGTGTGCAGTGTGTTTGTGCGCGTGTGGTGCGTGAGTTTGTCAGTGTGTGCATAACACAGGCTGCGTCATTGTGTACTGAGAACGTGGAGGGCGGCAGTATTTTGGCTGAGGCATGCTGGGAGTTCTCAAGCCGTGCGCACAGAGCTCCCTGGCGGGCGGAGACTACGCGATATTCGCTCCAAGCACCTACAGGGTTCGCGACGAGAACCGTGCTGGACGCGGTGGCTTTCTTGTCGGAATTCTATGTATACCTTCTTAGTGATTATTCCGGAAAACATAGATGTGCAAATGACTTCAGGTCAGATTTCGTTGGCATAGTGTTTCTCGTAGGTTCCCTTGTTCTGCAGTTGTATCAGCCATGGGTGCACTGTATACACGCAGATCTCAGCAGCGGACCTTCGTCAATTGGCGCACATTTAGGACTCATCTCAAATCCTGTAGTAAACCAGAGACAGCGCATATTACTGCAGACCTTTGCCGCCCATCATAGGATGTAGACACCAATGTCGACCTCCCTGCTGTATTCCTGCCAACTGAAGTTCTGGACCAGGTCATGTTCTATCTACCAAACCCGTCATAGTGCGTTAGAAATGAAAGACTGTGGGATAAGAATAGACTATTTCACCCACCAACCCGCATTCTAATGTTAGAAGACCAACTCATCATGTGCAGAGTAGCTCACCTTTCCAGATTCTCTGATTTTAGAGAGGACTACCACCCCAAGTGGCCAACTGATGCTCATTGTAGCAGCTCACGGCGCATGCTCTGTGGGAAAGGTCGCTTGAATGACTAGTGAAATGTTCCCTTATAAAAGTTATATAAAGGTACAATTACCCAAACTAATAAATGCTTTCTGTATTAAAGCTTAGTCATTTCGAGGCTAAGCTGGCGGTATGTGCTAAGCCATGTCCATCCATCTCTCTGTAGAATATTATCACTTAAGCCATGTTTACACGGGCGAGTTAAAACGCTTCATATAAAACCAGTTGTCTAGATCGATTTACATTTGGCGTGTAAATGCGACGCTATGGCGTTTTAGGGCTGAATCACTTCATTTAAATCGGTATATGTAAACCACCTTGCGAGGTAGTATAGATGAAGCGATCTAGCTTAAGCGCATCACACGCATGCGCAGTCGAGACCTTAGTTTGTTGACTTTCCGGTCGATCAAAAGCGCATATTATAGAATTTAGTCTATGAAACCGCTAGCTGTGCACAGATATTTTTTTCATCATTTATTTTTAGGGTTTCACTGCGCAGATATCGATTTCCGCCTTCAAACTTGGTGTGTGTAAACGCGCCACTAAATCGATTCATATAAATCGCTTTGTCTTAAATCGGTTTGGAACTGCCCATGTAAGCACAGCTTTAGAGTGTCTTATCGGTTTGGCCAGTACAATATCAGTTTTACTACAATGGATTTCGTCTCCAAACGTCTCAAGCGATATCCACAGAAAAGAAGGTGATATCCAGACGACCTCTCGTCCTTGCTTGTTACAATCGTATATTAGATAACATTGTTCTGCCAACGCCGACTACCACTGACGTCCCTGTCACGTAAACGTGCAGATATTTACAACAATGAGATGGTTAAGGAAACATTGTATAAACAATCTAAACTAATATGCATAAGACAATATAATGGAATCCCAATACTACATTGTATTACTCTGTCAATGCACGTTTGCCATTGGCTGATCCTTTAGGAAAGTGGCCTGTACACAACTGTCACAACTCTCACAAATGTCAATATGCGCAGGAGGTTTTCAGTCTTAGAAACATTTTGAAGGGCATTCCTTTGAGTAGAAGACTTCTGAGCATTAATGCCCGTCATACAGTAATCGCCACTTCGATTTCAGGCCCATTCCCAAAACAAACTTGATTATGTCGAGGCTCAAGTCTAATAATTTGTTGATGTTTGCTATCGGTGATATATATAAAGATATGGGTATTATGCGAATATATATTCGTTGTTTCCCCCGGAATGGCAGCATTAGCCCTGCACTCCGTGCTTATATTTCGGGTTCAATACGTACAGGACTGATGACAGACCCTCATAATTAGGGTAACGGATATTAACCCTTATTTCATTGGTCAACTAAATATTGTAACATATTAAATATAGGATTTACAATATCCGATGCACAAATGCATTATATGAATACAATTCTCCCACATCCCTATCCTTGCATTATACTTCATACGTCATATACACACAGGTATTATGCAAATATAAATAACGGAAGTTTGCCAATTCTGATTGTGACTGCCGGATTATTCACCTTACAGAATGGCGGCGCCACCATCGTGGGCTTAGCTCACTACGCCTTCATAGCCTCCATTGTCAGTGGCTGATTAGGGCACTTGGCCACCTAGCCATGTGTCAGCCTGATAGCTAGCCAACTGGCTGCTAAATACACGCCGATGTCATACCATCACATGGCCGCCATGACGCAAAGTCCACGTAGCCTGCTCGAGACAAACCCAAGTCCGTGATCTCAGATCCCAGATAATTAAAGGGTTGGCTTAAAGGAGGGACGACCTAAAATGGAAGAGGGTCTCTTAATGCACACATTGAACACCCTGTAGAACCAGGAGAGTTGATCAGTGGTCGGAGGAGCCAAGAGTCAGGTCGTTAAACCTTGAGTGGGCCAAGTGCCCTTGAACAATATTTTCAGACCACAATGGTTAAAGATAGCCAAGCAATAAATAAAGCCTCATCTCTCGACACAATTAGGATTAGAGGCGCATGGCCTAGGAACCCGGGGGATTGACACTCTTTGCATTGAAGCTATAATCATGTTATATATCCGCTATATATCATGGTTATGGCGAGTACTGGTTGCACTTTGTGAGGTGTCACGTGGTGTCATTATAAGAACATTACACCGCTTAAAACCAGCCATCGATCATGTCTAATGACACACTATCAGGATGCAAATCGAAAGGCACAAAGAAAAGGTTGACAGAAACAAGATGAGTCCAAAAGTTGCATAATTGTGTGAATAACTGCAGCAATTATCTCTCCATACCGTCACTTCTCAGACCTACCTCAAGGAGAACATGGGTCATTTCTCCGTATACCGCCCGTTATAGTAGCCCTGAAACTAACTCATGAGATAATTGCCTTATCGATGCGAAAATCTACTGGATGGCATGTTTCCCAGGTTTGCTAATATTAAATTAGTATAAAATAAGGTGTACATGACTGGGTCGATAGTAGCAGAAAAATCACTGCCGATGATAAGATAAATCCAACATAATATCAGTAATTTAAATTATGTTGTAACCATACAAACCACACAGTTAAAAATCATTGCAATGGGGGGGGGGGGGGGCTAGTTAATCTTTTGAAATCCCTCAGTCGAGTACATACACCGTCCAAAGGAAAAATCCATGCAGACACCGCCCTATGGATACATACATACTTCATATACATACCTACACTGCTACACACATACATGTGTACACCATGCAAACCAGCGACATGTAAACGTTCTATTGTACACTGAATAAATCCCTACCTTAGAAGGAAGACATTGTTCAGTTGAATACATATTTCCCCATCAAATTGAGATCGATTGTTCAAAGAAATAGATATATATGTGTCCCAAAATACATTGCTCTGAAGATTACAGATATTTACCAGAAATACATAAAATTGCACAACGAAGGTTATCCTACTGATGACTGGGCACGAAGCCGCAGGCAGAGTAAGGTGGCACGGAGCGACAGAGGGAATGAAGTAGGGAGTGGTGGGCGGGGTCACCAGGTCACGCCGCGCTGAGTACATTCACTATGCTTTAGTGCGCCTTTATGATATGGGTTAAACAAACCTCCGCCGGAGGGCGCCACAGTGGGGTGGGCGGCGGAGGGATACAGGAGCAGGATGTAGGAGGAGGAGCGGGTGAACCCTGGCCTCATGGTCCGGTCACCTGGGTGGTAACGTCAGGGCATTGTTGATATATAGAAGGGGAGGTAGATAGGTAGATGGGTAGCTATTGATGTATCGCCGTAAACCCAGGAGGTGCACACACTCATCGTCTTCAAGTACATAATTTCCTTCCAAGATCTCCACGGTGGTGTGTACTCAGCCACGAGGTAGGGGCTGGCCATACTAGGATTGGTTGGTTGTTGGAGTTTTACATCCTGGCAACATCCAAAGTCATATCAGGACGAATACCGACTTGTGACAGTGCGCACTCATTGCTATTTTAAAGTGCTGCCCACTGGGAGAACAGGCTGGTAGCACTATGCCCTGATATCCCACTCAGTTACATTATCCTGACACTGAACCAACCAGTCCTTGCCCCATCCTAATAATGTCGAGCGCCTGGCTAGGAAGTGAGATGTATACATTTTTATGTCATTAGTTTGACTTGACTAGAGTTCGAACCCGTGGGTTCAAATCCCACGATCTACCAAAACAGGACACGGACGCTCAATCATTCGGCAATCCCGTCTGGTTAAACCATACTAGAATGGGGCGCAGTACACTGCAGCACTGTACATGCTAACATACATCGAACTATTGCTATATTTCAAGACGAATATTTGTTAGCACAATGTCACTGCAATTCACACCAAAAGGAAATGTAGGGCAAGAAGGTTAATGACCAAGGTCACATGTGTTTGTGGGTTCCAGGTGAGCCTACCTTAGATGAAGCAGGCTGGGACATGTACCCAACCAACGGTATTTAACACTGCATAATACAATGGAAGCATCTTCTCCTCTAATACCTCAAAAGTTAGTCATTTATATTCAAAGTTACTCCAAACTAAATCGAGGTAGATTTTAATGGTAAATCTAAAATATGTATCATCGAAAAATGGCTGACATTCTGAAGCATATGATTGCGCAACTTTAAACAGATGATATCACAGCTTCACTCCCTCTTTCAGAAGAGACATGATTGCAAATCTAGGAGCACAGGATGATGCCATAATTGAACAAACATGAGACAGTTGTATATATAGTGGCATTTATTCTTACTAGTTTAGCTTGTTACATTAAGATTCAAAGTAGAAATGATGATAAGTTCGAGGATTTCAGGCACTTAACCCTATCGATCTATGTCATTAGTTGGGTGGGTGGGACGGCAAATCTACAGGAAAGTAGCAGGTCCGATCGGTTGAAAAGCTAAGGTCGAAGTGTCTAGACTTTGTAACTGCGTCATAGGCTTTGCTTTGAATTTACAGTAGGTGGCACGTCAGTAGCGGCCAAATCGTAGTTCACAAGAAATATATAGGTGGCGCCAATGGTCACATTTAAAATCTACTGCGCAGTTTCACTAACTGCGTAGTATTGAGTTCAAGGAATCTACAGTAGGTGGTGGGTCAATCGATGACCATTGAGTTAGTTCAGAATCAAGAATATAGGTGGCACCAAAAGTCGTTCAGGTCAATGGGAAATACACAGTCTTGCGATATCAATTAACCATGTTGCGCACATCATGGACAATGTGGAACCTGAATTTATCTTTGAGATTTACTTCAAGATTCACAAAACCGCAGTTGACAGATGCCGGAGTCGACATTGCCTCAGTTGATATGGGTGTTATATCCATGGGTAATATGATGCAGACCTAATAGCACTTTCTAGCAGAAGCCATTATGTTATACTCTACAATAGAACCACATTATGATCAACTTAGAACCTGGGTAAGCATGTCAAAGGGTGTCCAAAGTGTTTTCGCCAGACAAAGGACAGTTGAAATGCCATGTCGTAAGAATAACATTCAAGGTCATGTAACATGATGAATCATTAATAGTGATCAACTTCATATGTTATATATATATGCTGTATAAGGATTATACGAGTATAATAACCTGGAATTCTAGACTATCCTAACACCCACCCACCAGTAATCGGGTGGTTTAGCCTCGGACTACTCATCTACTGCTCAGGCTTCAACTTTGATGGTGGCGCCACCGCTCACCTGCTCACTATCCTACTCACTTAACGCCGATATACATTATATATATTAGCTATAGTATATATATATATTAGATATATATAGAAAAAAGGAGAAGAAATATGGCTGACACTTCAATACATCCTAATATGCAACTATGCAAATCGGTATGGATATATCTGAGATAAACTTATGTGAAATAAATTTTATTGTGCAAACCAAAATGCTGGATAAAATCAGCTTCACATGGGACATTGACAGGTTCTATGCATGCTTAATCATGGCGCTTGTATTTAAGTTGGACATGTAGGTTCAAATCTAGGCCAGTGCTTTGGTTTCAACAATTGAACAAACGCAATACAGTGGTATATAGTGGCATTTATTCTTTCTATTTTAGCTTGTTACAGTTAGATTAAGATGTTGATGATAATATAGTTCGAGGATTTCAGGCACTTAACCCTATCAATCTATGTCATTAGTTGGGGGGGTGGGACAGCAAATCTACAGAAAAGGTAGCACGTCCGATCGATTGAAAAGCTCTGGTCGAAGTGTCTAGACTTTGTAACTGCGTCATAGCCTTTGCTCTGAATTTACAGTAGGTGGCGTGTCGATCAGCGGCAAATGCTAGTTCACAAGAAATATATAGGTGGCGCCAATGGTCACATTTTAAATCTACTGCGCAGTTTCGCTAACTGCGTAGTATTGGTTTCAAGGAATTTACAGTAGGTGGCAGGTCAATCGACGACCATTTGGTCAGTTCAGAATTACAAATATAGGTGGCGCCAAAGTCGCTCCGAAATCTATGAGAATACACAGTCTCGCGATATCAATTACCCATGTTGCGCACATCATGAACAATGTGATGCTTTCACTGGATTATGCACCTTTAAACTGCCTTACTCAGCATTCCCTATTTTCAAATCGGATCTCAAATCGAGGGAGTCGCTCATCATGAGCATCCCCTGACTGTCACGTGACATATTGACTAACATGGAAGGCCGCCTGACGTAAGGCGCACATGACTGCAAGGTGCACATGATATACTACACATCAACTGGTCTCGGACAGCACCATTATTCCGATGCCACACGGTGAAATTTCTTCTTGCGTGAGAACAAGACAAAGTAAATTGATATACAAAACAAATTGGGACGTATTGTCCCCAAAAAGAATGCACGCAACTTCACGCATGTCACGTGATTGAAATGAAAGATTCGATTCTGTCAGCAAAGTTTTCATGTACGAAGGCCTTGGCTTAGTTCTTTGTTCAGGCTATGACACCCGGAGGGACACTCGGCACTCATGCCTTTTGATTGGTTGGTTAGGGTTTCCTGTCCTAGGAACACCTGGTGTTATATCAGGACACGGAGGGCGTTGTGGCAGTTTACAGTTATATTGGAGTTATAGGGCAGCCCCACTGACTGATTGGAACGATGATGCAATATCCCACTCAGTCATATTAAATGGGTGCAGAGGCAGAACAGCACGAAAACAGTGTTGACTTTAAGGAGATGAAGACCATCATTAAGTCTCTGCATAGATCACCAGAATCACAAGACAGCTACCATCAACTGTCAAGACAACATCAAGTGATCATCTTCCGCCTTAGGACTGGGCATAACAGGTTTAACAATCACCTGCACAGAGACTTCCGTGTAGTACCATCTGCCCTCTGCCCCTGTGGAGAGGAAGATCAGACTGCTGAGCATATCCTACAGAGCTGCTTGAACCATCACTCCCTGAGGGAAGAGATATGGCCAACTCCCACTGACTTGCAGGAGAAGCTGTACGGGGCTGCAGATGTGCTACAGAGGACTGTCAATTTTATTACGAGAACTGGGCTCCAAGTGTAATTGAAGGCGAACGAAAAGAAGAAGAAGAAGAAGTCATATTATTCTGACACTGCGTCAACCAGTGCTGGTATTGTCCTGAGAGGACTGTATGCTCTGGACGGGTAGGAAGCAGACCCCAACCCTCTAGCAATATGTTAAATAATTATTAAACACAATCCCTGTCAGCTTTTAATCTGTATATGTTTAATCGTTCAATGCAATCCACATGAAAGACACTCAGGTTATAGTCTGGCTATGATCGTGTCGTGCCTTGATTGCTCATCGTAATTTATTTTATATTCAGCGGTACAGTGAGTGAGGGTGGTGAGACCGTTAGATCCTTGACCGGATAGGTTTGTTTGTTTGTTTGTTGTTTTACGTCCTAGCAATATCTAAGGTCATATCAGGACGGGTACCCACTTGTGACAGTGCGCACTGATGGCGACTTTATAGTGATGTCCCACTGGGAAACCAGGCCACTGGCACCATGATCTGATATCCCACTCAGTCAAATTATCCTGCCACTGAGCTAACCAGTCCTTGTCCTATCCTAATAATGCAGAGTGCCAGGCTAGGAAGCGACAACTATCAATTTTTAAGTCATTGGTTTGACTCGACCAGGGTTCAAACCCACGACCCCACGATCTACCAGTACGGGAGACGGCCGCTGTAACTCATTCGGTCATCCTGTATGGTCGACCAGATAGGTGATGCCACATGCGACCTGAGGTCGGGTAGATTACACGAGTAGATGACCGAATTCAGGCTACAGCAGCTGATGACTGAGGAGGGAGTAAGGGCTGAGGTGCAGATGGAAGTTTCCGGCCTTATTATACTCGTATAATGTCTTTTACAGCATATAAACTGTTGGGCTGCATTCTGATCGGCGTAGGGCCATGGCTAGTCAGCGAGAAGCATCAGCAGCTGGAAGTCTCTAAAGTCACTTGGCCGGAAATTGGGACGCATCACCTTCTGCAGTGGAACTGGACACTCTACCAGCTAGGTGAGGGCGTGTGCTAACAGTAACGGATTGTAATTGCACCAATATGGGAAGGCGGGGTATCAGTTAGCAGAGCGGATTGCAGCCTCGCTTTGGTTTGATTAATGATCCTAATGATGATTACGGCGACAATGACGCGACGTCCCCGTCGAGGTCACGTGAGGGCTGAACAGTTGTGACACCCGAGCTGTCTGCACAGTGCTGGGAGCAAAGTGCAGCAGTCACTGATCGCAGCTTCGACACTCCCATTACACCTTTATGGTGCGTTGACGTTCTAACGCCATTAACCGAATTATCGTCAACATTAATTTTCATTTAGTAACAAATAAACCAGTTTCACCGAAATTAATTTTGCTTTTACAGAAATGTTATTTTACTCATCTGTATTGTTCTTTTCCCTTTTCCTTTATTACATTATTCTTCAGTTCATCAACATTCAGATTCCTTATCCACCTAATTTCCTTCTTTTTTGTTATTTTCTTTGTCACATGTTATCTATTGTCAGTGCCTGAACACTAATCTTTCATACATAATAATAAAGAGTTGTTGGCGGCGATACTGGATACATTGTGGACCAGGACGCGGCTGGAACGTCCTATAGCACACTTCACACCTGGCCAGTGAGCAATGTTATTTTATAATCGACAAACAATATATTTCTTTCTGAAGTATGTATTTTGAAGTGGAATTTCTGAGTTTTCTATTTTTGCCTGTTTTGAAACCTTTTGGCAACTCTAGTTTCCAGGTGGTTTTTTTCTGGTTTTAAACGTACATCCTCTCCGAGAATAAGCACACTCATGGCGATTTTAAAGTGTTGTCCCACTGGGAGACCAGCCTGCTGACACCATGACCCGATCTCCCACACAGTCACATTATCCTGATACTGTGCTAACCAGTCCGTGTTCTATCCTATTAATGCTGAGCTTCTGGCTATGTGGCAACAAGTACCCATTTTATAAGTCATCTGTTTGACTCGGCTGGGATTCAAACTCCCCACCATCCGCATGGGAAGCCTGCACTCTACGGATTAGGTGACGGCGTCCGGTGCACTTATATGTTGCTAGCCTTTGTCCCAGTTACTGCACCAACATACAGATTGGCGGTTAATATCCACACAGCACACGCAGCCGAGCAGACACCACCGCATTACTATGAACAGCTTCCCCGAACGTAATCTGACTACGCACGTCCGTGTCAACGTTTCAGTGTCAAGTCAGACTTTAATCAAGTTTTATAGCTTCTATAAGCAGTTTTTGTGTTTGCGGTACAATTAATGGGAACATTTAAAAGGAATCATCAACTTGTTACTGAATGTGTGCAGGATGAAATACAGAAGTAAGTGAGGGACCAGGAAGAACAGCAGAAGTAAGGGACCAGGAAGAACGGCAGATGTAAGGAACCAGGAAGAACAGCAGAAATAAGGGACCAGGAAGAACAGCAGAATTAAGGGACCAGGAAGAACGGCAGATGTAAGGGAACAGGAAGACAAGGAGAATTAAGGAACCAGGAAGAACAGCAGAATTAAGGGACCAGGAAGAACGACAGAAGTAAGGAACCAGGAAGAACAGCAGAATTAAGGGACCGTGAACAAACAGCAGAATGAATGGATCAGGAATGGTCGCAATGTTCACTTGGCGTTATATTCGAAGGGAGCCACTCACGGTACCACCCTGGTCAACGCATGACTGGGCATGTGGCTTCCTCCCGGTCCACCCGAGTCCTCATGGTAGGATTTCACATTCTGGTGCGTTAGCTTCTCGACCACTGGCCATTGGCACGTCTCGGTCAGCCGGACCCGCGTCCACCCTGCACCATTATTCCACTGGACCAGAGAGAGCAACTTGATTAAAGGTAAACACTCCTGGGCAAAGGAACAGATCAAGGCAGCACCACAGCTGTCCAGCGTTGAAAACAAGCACCCTGACAGGAGCTTATACGTTATGGGCAGAGTAAATACCTCGTCAATAAACATTTAAACAAAAAAAGTATTAGGAGGAATAGCGCATTTATTGGAGCTTTAATAGGATCACATGCAGATGTTAATTAGGGCAACCAATAGCAACATTAGGGAAGAACACCTTTATTTAACATGCTACTTCAGTGAGTAGAAATAGTGATATCCTTAGGTGAGTATAAAGAGCAATACTATTCGATAACGTTGAGACTGATAACAAAATCCCCATTTAATAATACTTATCTTCTTTAGTGAGAAATCCCTATTGACCACTTCCGTCATGTTACCCCTGAATCCCATATTGATGACGTCATCTGCGGTTGCATGGTAACTGCGTCCTGCCTCAATTAGGGCTACTGGCGTAGGATGCCCCACTGAGGGCCTATTGCATATCCCAGAGTGATGAATGAGTGGTCCAGCAGGTCTGACATTATCTCCCTCAGCCCCGCCCCACCCTGGCCCTGGTCGCTCGGCTCTAGGCTCCATCACAGTCATAATGTTGGGCAGACACTACCGGACCTCACCGCCGCAGTCTTTGCGCGCCATAACATGCCTAATGTAGAGCAGACAATACACAACATTATCTTCCACAGTTTTCAGGCTCTACCACAGGGCTAATGTAGAGCAGACAATACACAACATGATCTTCCACAGTCTTCATGCTTTACCACATGGCTAATGTAGAGGAGACATTACACAACATTACTCACTACCTTCACTCTATTGGCTCCATCAGAGGCCTACATCCATATGACAGACATCATTGAGGCGGTCTTCAGGCTCCATCACAAGGCAGACACTACACTGCAATATCACTTCAGTTTCCATACTCCATCCGAGGCATACTAGAAAGCATACACTCCGCGACATTCTCCCAATATCTCGGTTCCATAACAAACCCACATGACATTCTCGCTCTAGAGTTTCGGGCGCATTGGCAGTTTTAATGCAAAGTGTACAATACGTGACAGTATGTCTTATCGCCGAACCTACGGTAAGGTAAACACTACACGATCTCACAGGGTTATTGCATATTCAATGGTTAGACATAGTGAACTTCACCAAATTATTAATATTATTATAAATATGTCGACTACTACCACATGATAATGTGAATACCATGATCAGGTATATATGCCATGTGTTTTCAGTTGTGTAACTCACCAAGTCTTAATTTACACTGACAATGCTTAAACATACATTACTTCCGGTAGTGTGTGAACCATTACTGAACTCACTGAGACCTATATTATTTGTGAAGACAGGCAAGATGCAAATGGCTGCCTGAATACAAAATGAATGTAGCCTTTCATCTTGGAGTAATGCACATTGTGGGCATGTTTTGTCAAGTCCTCCTTTCTGTCGACTGACATGGAGGTGGGTGCCTGGGACTGGTGGGCACTACCTGGGGTGTAGAGTCCAGTGGTCACTGCAATGGTGCAGGTGGGATGGTGGTAATACCACAAACCCAGCCTGGTACCAGCTTATTGCACTCATCACTCTTCATACCCTCACAGCATGACGTCACCACAATTGACGGCATCTGAGCGGACCCATCTCGCTTGTCAGGATCGTGGCTGTTAATAGTGATGGCTATTTATAAATCACTGTTCTCCAAGTAAATGATCGATACATCCCGAGGTTATCCCAACCCGATAATGCATAGGCCTACGCTATTACAGTTCATAATGTGTAAAGGAAGAACACACAACAACAAATGGTGGCTATTGGATCTTCTTCTGCTGCCATAGTGTACTGTGCAGTTATTTCCCGATATGGGGTTGAACCCTGAGGAGTTATGCGGCAGGTACTGACCAGGGGAAGCCGGCGGGGGTGAAAAGCATAGAAGGTGATCACATGATCACTAACTAACTTCAACTGTCAACGCTTAAACAATCAGATCTGTAGAATATGAAAATTCAAGTGAATCTCCACATAAAAGCAGCCTTTGTAGATACCCGACATTGATACCAGGCTAGTCCAATATACAATGTATCAAGCGAGGCAAGACAATGGGTGTTGTAATAGAATTATAATTCCTGACAGACAATGGGAACTCATTCATTCCATTTAGATGTTCATTAATAAGCCGTCACTAACAACATGAGCCGAGTTTCAGTTCATTATATGAAATTGCTTATAGTTTGCTGCTGCCTAGTATATGTTCAAATACATCGCAATGCATGGTTTCTTAAATCAAATTTACCAAAGCTTGGTGGCTAAATTCATTTGTCAAACGAGTTATCTCTCCAATTGGGTGTCGCTAGCTTCTAGAACGCCGAGCCAAGTTGTCTTCATCTCGGTCAAGGCGCATCACCGATGCCCGCAGGCTGTAAGCGCCATATCAGGCACAAACTGCTTATCGTAGATGTATACATTAAAGCTGGCCGCCTTAAATCAATCATATTACTCCGCCTACTGGAGGGGAGCCGCCATTGTGCGGGACAGCCGGGTCTGCGGCTGAGCCTCCTCCAGCAGCCATTATCAATAACACCCGCAGCCTTCATTATCCAGCGTCCCTGTTACACACCCACACTCACACTCACAGCGAGCCCCACTCACTAACACATCAGCGACAGGTCGCCAATATATAGCACATTAACATACATTACACGCCACACACACACGAAGTGACACATACGGGTAGGGGCTGACGTGTTTATGTGTATTGTCTAACGGAACCATATGTGCTTAGCATGTTATTGGGGGAATTGCATAAATGCGGGTTCGAGTCCCGATTTAGACATGGTAGTCCATTTGTTTGCAATGCCATCACTCGCCCCACGGCAGTTCCACCACATTGGTGCACTGACTAAGATGCTGGACAATCTGTTTACTGTGTTGCCGGTTAATTTGAGGATGATTATCACTATGATAGTATATATATATATATATATATATATAAATATACATATATATAGATGTAAATGCATTGTCTCGATACATCGAACCGAAAACATTAAAAACCTGGT
Organism: Branchipolynoe longqiensis; assembly: GCA_030323885.1. Lineage (NCBI taxonomy): Eukaryota > Metazoa > Annelida > Polychaeta > Phyllodocida > Polynoidae > Branchipolynoe > Branchipolynoe longqiensis. Next base: position 25,487,517 of record CM059199.1, read on the forward strand.
CACGTGATTTCAGCTTGTTTTAACCACCTGACTATTCACTCTATATTAATGAAATAATTTACTTAGGCCTAGTTGACTTAGAACCCAGTAGATCAGGATTGCTTTCCCTAGAATGATTGTACTCGGATTACCCCATGGCTATTGGTATTAGTTATATGAAGTCAGACAGGGAAGGGAAGGATGGACTTACATCAGCCAAACTCAATAGCGTTCAAATTAAAGTCTTGTGTACTTTATTATTCAAATATTATTCATGATAGCGTACGTCTGTATTACTCATGGATGGTTATTGGTACATGAACACTTTATTCAATGTATACATATCAATCCACTTGTGGCAATTTGATATTTGATTGTGACACCGAACCAGGCACATTTATAGAAAAATACACACTGAGCCCCCCTGATCAACATCTTGAATGCAGTCAGTCAGCGCACAACTACTTATGGTGCCTATACGCATCCGCAATAGGCGATACGTGATACGCGATACGCGATACGCGATATGCCTATACTTCTTTTATTTCACCCAAATGTGCACTTTGTGCAATAAATAACAGCCGCAGATATTCTTGTCAAAACTAAATCTGGTTACGTTTTCTTGGATGGAAACCCTAAATCACTTTGAAGCCCCAGTAAGACCTCACCAGAACCGCATAGATAACGGACACTGTCCGGTGAAATACGGCAATGTACGGTTTATATACGGTTGGCATCCGGTGTGTCCATTATCTGTCTGGTGGTGTCCGGCGGTGTCCGGTACAAGTTTTGAACATGCACAAAACTTGTACCGGACACCACCGGACTGAAGTGTATGGTTTGTGTCCGTTTTAAGTATTTTTCGTCTGTTTCGTCTGTTTCATGTCCATTACTCATCCGTTAGGTGTCCGTTCTTTATCCTGAAGAGTCCGTTGATGGTGCTGCAGGAATTAGGTCCTTCGGTTTTTGGCGTGTCCGTGAACAGTCTGGTAGGTGTCCGGTTGGTGTCCGGTTGGTGTCCCTTTGGTGTCCGGTCGGTCCGTTTGACATTCGGTTGACGTCCATTTCTCATCTGGTTTTTGTCCGTTGACTATTCGTTACTGTCCATTTAGCATCGGTTTAGCATCCGTTTGGTGTCCGTTTAGTGTTCGTTTAGCGTCTGTTTCATCTGGCGGCCGTTGCAACAGTTTGACACCGAACACCACCGGACTAGACAATTATTTGCCTGGTGGTGTCAGTCCGGTAAGGTCTGACTGGGCTTTTAGGGAACGTAGGTTCTGCACTACGTTCCAAGTCCATAATGTATCCTATCCTACACCACTGAGGACTTAATGACATAAATAGCTTTAGTTTGAGCACAAATACCGTCTGAACATGGTGAGCCCTAACTACTAGAGACTTGGCTGTTTCAAGCTATGCACATTATGATTAGCCATTTCTAGTTATATTAATTGTGAATAAGTAAAGCTTGTTTCGGTCATGTTACAGCCCATTTAAAGGCGTTATGGAGATAAACCATACAATTCAGGGGTGGGTGGGTGGCGGGGTGAAGTAGGCAACGCTCATGAGGGATTTGGTCGCACGCATAGGTGGTGGTGAACAGATTGATTGAACCTAACTAGTCCAACGGGCTGGATTTTCGTCCCGGAAAGGCAGTGTATATATATATAAGTTCGAAACCCGGTCTAGGCATGATTTCCGTCTACAACATTAGTGCCGCGGTCTGAGTGATTCAGCCCCCGTGACCGGTGAACCATTCCTGAACACCTTAACCTAAGTGGTTTTACCTGGATATTTTAATCAATGCATTAAATTAGTTCTGGACGTTATCCATCATCAAATTCATGAACTTAAGGCGGTGGGTGAGTGGAAGGCTGCAGACGTCAACAGGCAAGGGTCACATGGACCGGGAGGCGTGAGCAGGTTGATTACATAGGGGAATCTTGGTAGTTCAATGTTCGCCCTGCAATGGCAGAAGGGTGGGCTATGGCCCATTTCATTGTAGCAGTACCTAATTATATTTTGAATTACACATACACATATATACAACATATATAACAACTTATAAATATATAGAAGATATATATATATAAATATGGTAAAGAATATATAAATATATATATAAATATATAAAATATATATATATATATATATATGAATATATATAAATATATATATAAAACCCCTCTATACCGACCCCTCCACAGATCGACCATTCCACTATATCGATCGCTTTATTTGGGTCCCAACAATACCATAATAAGGATAATCTAACTCTCTAAACCTCCCACCTCCCTATATGGACCACTCAAAGGCGGCCCCAAGGTCGGTCGATTTAGAGAGGTTTTACTGTAACGTATATAACCATATATATTTATCTATATTTATATATATTTATATATATTTATACATATTTATATATATTTATATATATATATATATATTTACATATATTTATATATATGTATATATATTTATACATATATGTATATACATATATATGCATATACATTAAATATATATATATATATATTTGAAGTAGATTTATATATGTATATATGTATATTTGTATATATTTATATATATTTATATGTTTATATATATTTATATCTATATATGTTTATATATATATTTGTATATACATGTCTATTAATTTATATAAATTTATTTCTACTTAAATCTGTTTATGTTAGTTTCTATAAAAGACAGACTGACCGAACAAATATTACTCACCTATTCTCTTAACACATTCTATTCACCTTTCATTATGACATGGTGTAAAATCACCATCAAAACATGGTATATCCCAGCACTGACGGAACTACTATCAGCACCGGATTCAATTGTCATAGAGCAAACTCAAAATGACTTTGTAATGTTGTCTAATTTGGATACTATGCTGCTGGAACCCCTCTCAATTAAATGATCCTTACACAACCCTCAATAGCCGATATTTGCCTTTTGTGCTGGGGATCGCTAAACAAACAAAAAATCCTTATACTTATCCGACCAGTCCTCGCGATAACCCTACCCTGTAATGCCGAGTACCAAGGAAAGTTGCTACAACTGTAAATGTTGTTATACTTTGGTTTCACTAGGTTTGGGATAGAACCCGCGTCCTTCCGTGGGCGACCTACTCCCGCGAAGTTCCAGTCCGACAAAGGTTGTTGGTTTTGCCCGACATGTGTTGTTTGTAATCAGGACGAATCGTGGGAAGTGTTATACATTTATATATGGAGAGACAGTCCGAGCCTGGACAGGTTATGAATAACGTGTGTGGTTCGAGACGTCTGCTCCATAATTGACAGTAATTGGGGCACTCTGTGTTGTATGGTGCTCATTGAAGAATAATGGCAATCTTGCGACAATCGTGCCGTGTGGTAGTCGGGGATCTCATGGTATGGTGACCGCCCTCTGATGGGCTGATGGGTGTGGGTGTGGGTGAGGATGTGGGTGTGGGTGTGGGTGTGGGTGAGGGTGTGGGAGTGGGTGTAGGTGTGAGTATGGTTGTGGGTGTGGGTGTAGGTGTGTGTGTGGGAGTGGGTGTGGGTGTGGGTAAGGTTGTGAGTGTGGGTGTGTGCAGGTGTGTGGGCATGGGTGTGGATGTGGGTGTGGGGTAGGGGTGTGGGTGTGGGTATGGTTGTGGGTGTGGGTGTGTGCGTGGGTGTGGGTGTGGGTGTGGGTGTGGGTGTGGGTGTGGGTGTGGATGTGGTTATGGTTGTGGATGTGTGTGGGTATGGTTGTGTGGGTGTGGGGTGTGGGTATGGTTGTGGGTGGGGGTGTGGACGTGGGTGTGGGTGTGGGTGTGGGTAGGTTTGTGGTTGTGGATGTGGATGTAGGTGTATGTGGGTGTGGGTGTGGGTGTGGGTGTGGGTATGGTTGTGGGTGTGTGGGGTTGGGTACGGGTGTGGGTGTGGATGTGGGTGTGTGTGGGGGTATGGTTGTGGGTGTGGGTGTGTATGTGGGTGTAGGTGTGGGTATGGGTGTGGGTGTGGTTGTATGTGTGGGTGTGCGTGTAGATGTGGGTGTGGTTGTGGTTGTGGTTGTGGTTGTGGTTGTGAGTGTGGGTGTGGGTGTGGGTGTGGGTGGTCTCTTTGTGGGTGTAGGTGTCTGGTGGTGGTCTGTTTGTGGACTTGCAGTGTTGGTAAAATGCAAAACCCCAACCACTGCTCTGACATGGTTTGTTCATTTTGAATTATGTCTTATTCCTAGAGTTTACATTGTTTATCATTCAGGGTGTGTGATAAGATAGTCGTGATATTTCTGGTGCTATTTGTTTTGTATTGGTTGTTGGTATGATAGTTGAATAAGCGGGGGACTTTCCATTGTGTCTTCCTCATTCTACTGCTCCTTGCCCAATCGCACTGATGCCAGGTCCTATGCTAAGTATTGACGACCATACATGTGTTTGATATGTCTCCGTATGTGTGTGATAGTGTATGGTTGTGGTGGTTGTGGAGGCAGTGTGTGGTTGTGGTGGTTGTGGAAGTAGTGTGTGGTTGTGGTGGTTGTGGAAGTAGTGTGTGGTTGTGGTGGTTGTGATGGTTGTTGTGGTTGTTGTGGTTGTGGTGGTTGTGGTGGTTGTGGTGGTTGTGGTGGTTGTGAAAGTAGTGTGTGGGTGCGGTGGTTGTGGAGGTAGTGTGTGGTTGTTGTGGTTGTGATGTTTGTGGTGGTTGTGGTGGTTGTGGAAGTAGTGTGTGGGTGCGGTGGTTGTGGAGGTAGTGTGTGGTTGTGATGTTTGTGGTGGTTGTGGTGGTTGTGGAAGTAGTGTGTGGGTGCGGTGGTTGTGGAGGTAGTGTGTGGTTGTTGCGGTTGTGATGTTGTTGGTTGTGGAAGTAGTGTGTGGGTGCAGTGGGTGTGGAGGTAGTGTGTGGTTGTGGTGGTTGTGATGTTTATGGTGGTTGTGTTGGTTGTGGAAGTAGTGTGTGGGTGCGGTGGTTGTGGAGGTAGTGTGTGGTTGTTGTGGTTGTGATGTTTATGGTGGTTGTGTTGGTTGTGGAAGTAGTGTGTGGGTGCGGTGGGTGTGGAGGTAGTGTGTGGTTGTGGTGGTTGTGATGTTTATGGTGGTTGTGTTGGTTGTGGAAGTAGTGTGTGGGTGCGGTGGGTGTGGAGGTAGTGTGTGGTTGTGGTGGTTGTGGTGCTTGTTGAGGTAGTGTGTGGTTTTATTGGTTGCGGTGGTTATGGTGGTTGTGATGGTTGTGATGGTTGTGGTGGTTGGGGTTGCTGTGGTGTGTGTGGTGCTTGTTGAGGTAGTGTGTGGTTGCGGTGCTTATGGATGTAGAGTGTGGTTGCGGTGCTTGCTGTGGCTGGCAGTGGGGTGGACTGTGGTGGTGAACCTCTGGCACTGATCCGAGCTAGAGACCCCTGAGGGATGTGCGCGTGTGTGTGGCGGGTGTAGGGTCGGGAGTAGAGGGGTGTGTGCGGGGAGTCACCGGAAGGTGGGCGGAACTGTCATGGTAACAGATGGAAGCTGTCCCGGCAGTCAGCGCGGCGAGACGCAGGGTTTATCGACGCGCGGGGCGGACACCGGAACTCAGTAGTATCCGGCACGGTACGGCTACGGCACAGAGGGGGCGGGCAAGTTGTGTAGGGTGTCTTTTTGTGGTGTAAGGAGCGTGGTGGAAGCCTGGTGTGTGGTGGGTGTATGGTGTGTGGTGTGTGTATGGCGTAACATCTATACTTACGTGCACCAGGCACCTGGTTACTGTGTCCAGGTGCACTTACCTGCACCAGGCACCTGGTTACTGTGTCCAGGTGCACTTACGTGCACCAGGTACCTGGTTACTGTGTCCAGCTACACTTCTGGGTACCATGCGCCTGGTTAGTGTGTCCATCTACACTTACGTGCACCAGGCACCTGGTTACTGTGTCCATCTACACTTACGTGCACCAGGCGCCTGGTTACTGTGTCCATCTACAATTACGTGCACCAGACAACTGGTTACTGTGTCCAGCTACATTTACATGCACCAGTCGCCTGGTTACTGTGCCCATCTACACTTCTGGGTACCATGCGCCTTGTTACTGTGTCCATCTACACTTACGTGCACCAGGCACCTGGTTACTGTGTCCATCTACACTTACGTGCACCAGGCGCCTGGTTACTGTGTTCATCTCCACTTACATGCACCAGTCGCTTGGTTACTGTGCCCAGCTATCATAAGCTTTCCCTACAGCAATGTCCATACCCACTGTTAACTTACCGGAACGATTAGACTGCTTGCTTGCGCCCTATATGGGGGGTCGTGGGTTCGATATAACTGCATGGTGTTGGCATTACTGGAATAGCCCAACGACCAGTGGAAAGCACATAATCATTTGTATATTTTCCCAACATATATGTATATATGGGACATAGTTATATATATATATATATGTATACATAGTCTCTATAAGGATTCTGGGCTTGTAACCAAGGGCCAGACCACCTCGCAGTTAATCCCTTCCTGAGTGGAGACCTTTAGTTTGAGGTTGAACTTGTAACTTCAAGTTGGAACGTGACGTTCGAGTTTTCATCATCATCATGCTGTCGGTCACAATGGGTCAAAGACTGCTTTCATTACTTGAGTGCCGCTCTCCATTTAGCTCTCTGCTGTGAGAGTTGCATCCATGAGTCGGTCTTAATGTCTCTCAGCTTCAGGTTTCTCTTGATGGGAACCTTGAACCGGAGACGAGGGCGCCCTCTCTTTCTGTAACCAGAAGACAGTTGAGAATAGAGGATCTGCTTTGGTAGCCTGTCTGATGACATCCTCATGAGGTTTCCAGTCCAGCGGAGATTCTGTTTGGTCAGGAGATCTTCAATAGAGGGCAGCTTGGAACGTGACATTCAAGTTGTACCTTGACATTTAAGCTTTATGTTAACTTTAGTAGCAGGTTCAACCTGAAATTGCACTGAATATCACACACCCATAACTCACATATCACTCATATATCACACATATAGCACTCATCTATCACACATATATCACCCACATATAATCATCATATACCACACATCTATCACTCATCTATCATCAACATATATCCACCATCGATCACCCACATATCATGTTTAATGCCTGGTACACACCTACCATATAGGATTCGCACACTAAAACTCGCGACTCGACCCGACCTGCTTAAAACTGAAAACGGGCCGATTCATTTTTCGAATCGCGAATCGCAATCGTAATCGGCCGGTATTAGCCGTAAAACTGAGGTTTTATGCGCGAATCGCAATCGCTAGGTGTGCGCGGGGAGCGCACACCTAGCGATTTTTGTGTGCGAAACGGGCAGTTTTAGGTCGTATATGGTAGGTGGGTGCGCACAAACGGTAGGTGTGTACTAGGCATTACCTTGCTCGTCAAGTTAGTCCTTTTGCCATTGTACCACGAGTTGCGATGTAAGGGATACCCCTGAATGATCACGTGCCAATGACGTATCAAGGGGGAATCCGCACGTTACAAGTTGAATGTCAGAAACTAAATGTCTCTACTGAGGTGCATGTTAACTCGGTGAGGTTCCTTATTTCGCCGTCAGCGCACAGCCAAACTCCAGCATATTACTCAGCGAGCTGTCTCCGTGAAGATGAGTAAGTGGAGTTCAATGTTTGCAGTTCTTTTTAGTTTGATCAGAGAACATCACTTGTAAGTTGATCGTAATAACATGCTACTTATATCTAAAACCTGAGGTGCTGAGAGCATGGTTCTCGAAGTGCTCCAAGTGACACGGCATGCTCACATAACACGTTGCACCTACCGGAGGAGCCAGACATGTGCAGTGTGTCCCTGGTGTTACACAATGCAGTGTGTCCCTGGTGTTACACAGCCCAGTGTGTCCCTAGCATTACACATCCCAGTGTCTCCCTGGTGTTACACAGTGCAGTGTGTCCATGGTGTTACACAGTGCAGTGTGTCCCTGGTGTTACACAGTGCAGTGTGTCCCTGGTGTTACACAATGCAGTGTGTCCCTGGTGTTACACAGCCCAGTGTGTCCCTAGCATTACACAGCCCAGTGTCTCCCTGGTGTTACACAGTGCAGTGTGTCCATGGTGTTACACAGTGCAGTGTGTCCCTGGTGTTACACAGTGCAGTGTGTCCCTGGTGTTACACATCACAGTGTGTCCCTCGTGTTATACAGCCCAGTATGTCCCTGGTGTTACACATTGCAGTGTGTGACTGGCGTTACACAACCCAGTGTGTCCCTGGTGTTACACAGCCCAGTGTGTCCCTGGTGTTGCACAGTGCAGTGTGTCCCTGGTGTTACACAGCCCAGTGTGTCCCTGGTGTTACACAATGCAGGGTCTCCCTTGTGTTACACAGCTCAGTGTGCCCCTGGTGTTACACAGCGCAGTATGTCCCTGGTGTTACACAGCATAGTGTGTCCATGGTGTTACACAGCACAGTGTGTCCCTGGTGTTACACAGTGCAGTGTGTCCCTGGTGTTACACAGCCCAGTGTGTCCCTGGTGTTACACAGCCCCGTGTGTCCCTGGTGTTACACAGCATAGTGTGTCCCTGGTGTTACACAGCACATTGTGTCCCTGTTGTTACACACCCCATTGTGTCCCTGGTGTTACACAGCCCAGTGTGCCCCTGGTGTTACACAGCCCAGTGTGTCCCTGGTGCTACACAGCCTAGTGTGTCCCTGGTGTTACACAGTGCATTGTGTCCCTGGTGTTACACCCCCCATTGTGTCCCTGGTGTTACACAGCTCAGTGTGTCCCTGGTGTTATGCAGTGCAGTATCCCTGGTGTTACACAGCGCAGCGTATCCCTGGCTTTACATAGCGCAGTGTGTCCCTGGTGTTATGCAGTGCAGTGGTCCATGGTGTAACGCAGTGCAGTGTGTCCCTGGTGTTACACATCGCAGTGTGTCCCTGGTGTTACGCAGGGCAGTTTGTCCATGGTGTTACACATCGCAGTTTGTCCTTGGTGTTACACAGCACCATGTGGCCCTGGTGTTACACAGCACAGTGTGTCCCCGATGTTACAGAGTGTATTGTCCCTGTTGTTACACAGCGCAGTGTGTCACTGGTGTTACACAGCACAGTATGTCCCTGGTGTTACACAGTGCAGTCTCCCTGGTGTTACACAGCGCAGTGTATCCCTGGTTTTACATAATGCAGTGTGTCCCTGGTGTTATGCCTAGCAGTGGTCCCTGGTGTTACACAGTGCACTGTGCCTCTGGTGTTACACAGTACAGTGTGTCCCTGGTGTTACACAGGGCAGTGTGTCCCTGGTGTTAACTAGGGCAGTGTTCACTGGTGTTACACAGTACAGTGTGTTCCAAATGGTCCACATCACAGTGGGTCCCTGGTGTTCCACAGTGCAGTGTCTCCCTGGTGTTACACAGTGCAGTGTGTCCCTGGTGTTCCACAGTGCAGTGTGCCCCTGGTGTTACAGAGCACAATGTGTCCCTGGTGTTACTCAGCACAGTATGTCCCTGGTGTTACACAGTACAGTGTGTCCCCGGTCGTCCATAGGGCAGTGTTTCCCTGGTATTACACAGTGGTGTGTGTCCCTGGTGTTACACAGCGCAGGACCAGCCAGACACACTGCACCTGGGTGTCAACTGTGGGGGGCTTCCTGTAAACAACATCCAGAGAACAGTACCTGGCTAATAACACCATCAATCAACAAGCAACACACAACACGCAACACAGAGCAAACAACACCCAGCAAACAACACCCAGACAACAGGACACACCAAGAACACCATCGATCAACACACAACACCAAACACACAACGCCCAGCAAACAATACCCAGCAAACAATACGCAACACACAACACCCAGCAAACAACACCCAGAGAACAACCCCCAGAGAACAGCACCTGGCGAATAACACCATGATTCAACATGCAACACACAACACAACACCCAGCAAGGAACACCCAGCAAACAACACCCAGCAACAAAAACACCCAGCAAACAACACCCAGAGAACAGCACCCGCGAAAAATGTCAGCTAACAACATGCAACACAGGACACACAACACCCATCAAACAATACCCATCAAACAACCCACAACACACACCACCCAGCAAACAACGCCCAGCAAACAACACCCAGCAAACAACACGCAACACACACCACCCAGCAAACAACATCCAACACACAACACCCAACACACAACATCGAGCAAACACCACCCAACAAACAGCACCCAGCAAACACCACCCAGCAAACAACACCCAGCAAACAACAGCCACCAAACAACACCCACCAAACAACCCCCACCAAGCAACACCCACCAAAGAGCACTCAGCAAACAAGACCCACCAAACAAGACCCACCAAACAACACCCAGCATGCAACACCCAGCAATCAAAACCCAGAGAACATCACCCGGTGAATAACACCAGCAAACAACACACAAGTGATGAACAGACAGGAAACGAGACACATTGAACAACGTGCATCAAGCAGTACCCGGCATGCAATGCACAATGACGAACAGACAGTGAATCTCATAGTTAAGAACACGCAGCAGCCAACACGAGACAAACAGCACAAAATAAACAGCACACAGTTATGAACAGGCAATAAATGAGATACATTGAGCAAAATACAACAACCAGTACCCAACAAACAACAGGCAGAAAAACAGCACACAGTAATGAACACACACTAAATGAGAAACATTGAAGAACACACAGTAGCAAGCACCCAACAATAAGCAATAAACATAAATAAATAGACAATAAATGAGATACATTGAACAACATCCAGCTACCCCCACCCAGCAACCACCGCCCAGCAAACAGCACACCGCAAATAATGCAGGCTCCACAACAGTTTACAGACAGGCCAAAACAAACAACAACCTGTAGGCCACATATCCAGATGTGCAAACAACATTCCCAACACCTCTATGTCAATGTATCCATGGTAACTACCAGCTCATCCCACATCTACCTGGATGCCACCATACTATTATGGGACGCCACTTCATGGCGCCGTTGAACTAATGTTCATCATAGACTCCACGAGATGATCCCCAATTAAGCTTAATTAGGGCAATTTGCCTGAATCGATCATTAATTTGAACTTCTCTGCCAATTACCCAAGTACCCATTAACCAATGAATGAAAGGCCACCTTTGCATGGGACATCCGCTGAAATATTTGTCATTTTATTTTATTCATATTTTACGTGGTGTTTTATATCTCTCACGGGTGATAATTGTACACACCTAGTTGGATATCTTAATTAGCGGCCAGCAATCAGGACAGAAGATGGTAGCCATGTTTTACCGGACTTAACAAGCTATAAATAACACAGGATGGACCACCTGCCTGGTGAGCGTGTGTTCATTATTAGTGATTAAATCTGGAGACGCGAAACTGTGTCACGAACTGCTTTGTTTGTTTATTCACACAAAACCGACCATTTAGCCGATACATCTCTGGTTATAAACCATGTACCTATCCGCATCATTCAGGTGCATGTCATGTTGGGAGAACATTATACTGAAAGCGTAAACAATTTCCGGTTTCTGGCAGCAGTCCTTGTCCTTATAATTTGAAATGTACAGCGAAGCAACCAACATTGCTACATCACCACCTTGACCCCTGGCGGAGTAGTGTGGCAGTAAGACAAACAATATGAGCATACACTCTCATTAGGCCTAATTGAGTTGCTCACAGGATGGACATGGTGTACTATAGCAACACTTATAGGATCGTCTCTAATTGGCTATCAGAAAATAGTATTCAAATTGTGATAATTTATCTGATAATATTGACTTGGAATATTAGGAACACACTACTCTAGTAAGAGCTAAATTAAATATGAGTGGACCAGTACTGTGGTAATAACGAAGCAGATTATTACTGATACCATTGGGATAACATATTAATGGAATGTTAGTGGCACAGTACTGTCATAACAGTTAAATGGACGATTAGTTACATAATCACGTCGCCATAGTTAAGAGCAATGTTTGTCACACATCATGGTGATACTAGTTAAATTGAATATTACTGACACAGTAATGTTATATTACCTTACTGAAATGTTACTATTCTGGTAGTTGTTGATGTCATATTATTATTTTAGCAGAGTAATGTCATAATAGCTAAGTGTGATGTTAGTGACATAACTGTGGTAATAGCTAAATGATCTATTAATGACACATAATTGTGGTAATAGCTACATGCACTATTAATGGCGCATTCCTGGTATAATAGGTGAATGGAATATTAGTGGCCTATCAATGTGTTATGAGTCAATCAAACTAAATGCAAAACTGAAAAGGATAAGCTATACTAATATTTTAGGTATGTCTAAGATACAATCTAGGTCACCATGGTAAAGAGTTGCCCTCATCAACATGGAATACTACATATACAGATAGGTGTGGATGCTCATCACATCTGCTGACCTAATGGCCCTGTCACATTACAACGCTTCGGCCCAACGAGGGTCGACGCGTGCTGACGTGTTGCAATTTTGGGCGAAACGTCGGTACATCTCCGGTACGTTACCGGTACGTTACCGGGGCGTTTCCGGCGCGTCGGTACATAGCAACGTGTGAATGCAGACGTCGGCGGCCGTCGGCGCGCGTCGGTCGGCCGCGAAAGTGTTGTGCTTTCGTCCGCCGCGCGTCGAACCTCATTGGCTGCACGCTAATACCATGCTACTAACCCGTCCAGTTTTCTCCCAAAACGCCGAAAAGTTGGACGTCTCTTGACGGGTTGCAAATATTGTGTGCGTTGCCAGCACGCTGGCAGAAATGTTGTAATGTGACAGGGGTATTAGGATACTAATTCAGGAATGGCAAATACAAGGATTCAAGTGCTACACTAGGCACTGTTCCTTTGTTTCCCACTGCCTGATGACGCTACTCTGCACCTCTTGTTGAGTGTCATACTTTATTATATTAACCATCATAAACTATCCTCCATCACCCATCCAGTTCTCTCCACCACTCGTGTCCTGTTCTTCCTTGCACTACGTCCGCCCACTCTGAACAAGCTATTTCCAGTTCCGGTGGAAGTCACGCACCCAATTCCATATGTGCTTCATGTGCTATATAAAACAGTATGTGAGTATAAATACATGGAATCCAAAACCATTCATTATTACCCCATTCACTGGTTTCCACAAAGACTGTAGTCCTTTTTTTGTGTTTCACTGGTCCCATATGTAATTATTTCTCTTCCTGTGTTACTATGCTGCTCCAGTAATGTGAAGTAGCACAGGAAAAAATAGTTCTCTTATTAATATTATTTAGGTAAGTAAATCCCCACACGCGGTTATAAAACCTGGAGCTATTCTTTGCATCTTATCTTCTTTGATACCTCAGTAAGTACATGGGTATATACCTATATATGTGTATACAGTAGTACGAGTTTTCCACAGACAACTCTACATTTAGACCAATGTTGTCCTGATATAACGGGTAACTTGTCATCAGAAAAACAGTCTAATAAGACAAATACTGTTTGTAGATAGCAAATTGTCTACACATGACTATGATTCGCCGACCACAGAGGTTTCTGCAAAGACAGTAATAGTGTACATATGTGTGCATCCATGATATACTGTATATCACTATATATGTATATGCGACTATATATAACGCAGCCTTCAAGTTCTTCTCATTATTAAAATGACCTGAATTCGCGGGCACTGGTAAAATCAGGGTGTTTGAATCTTGATCAATGAACCGTAATATGTTCTCTCCTTCTCCCTCCATCTCATCTCTTCCCTCAATCCTCCCTGTTCCTAACCCACATGATCTTCCAACACACCCTCTCTCTACATAACCGTGTTGCATGCAATAAATAGTGCCCGCGACGTCCACCAGATCCATATTTAGATGCGGCATCTATTATTATTTATATATATTCTCTTAAAGGTACATGCTGCTATGGCTGCATAACATTGTCAGACTTAAAACACTTAAAATAATGGATAGGTTATACATGATTTGGGACTGTAATGAAGGGCTATTACGTAAATTTAACATTGCAGTATGCAAATACTCCAAGAAGCCTTGACCCAGAAAAGCCCTTCCTAAAAGTAGGTCATTGTCGTGTAATCAGTGGCGTTCTTTCGCTACACTGCTGACGTCAGTGCCGGTGTATTGTTACCTAATTAATATGTGATAATGCTGAGATGGCAATGAGGGTAGAAATTAGTCTCTAGCCATAGGCGGCTTGCCTAAATTATGGTGTATACCAGCGCCTCGAATATTTCCAAAATTATTTAGGTATGATAACAATTACTTCACCATGTAGCAGAAAAGTGGATTGCGATCAAGTTAATAGAGGTAGCTAAAGAAAATGGCAACATTTTAAAGTAACACATTATGCAATATTATATATATATATATGTAGTGACCATATTTGTGAATCTCCCAATATCAGAATATATTACACCACGCTTCAATTTATTTGTTGGGACTTTTGGCGCCCTTTCCTGCTGCTCAAGGTGGGGGTATCACGTGGTAAACGTACAGGGTTGCTTCCACTTTTAAATGGGTACAGGTGCTTTCGCTTAGCCCACGTTCTCCTGGTCAAACTCTGTCCCCCCCCCTACACCCCGTCCACCCACTCTCGCCCCCCCACACACACACCCAGCACACACCCCCAGGCAGGTTCTCCATCACCACAACCGCCGAAGTGAACATCCAGCAGGAAGCCTCGAGGGAGCGCCGAGCGCCACCTGGAGTCCCCGTCCCCAGGTGGGTTGTCATGGCAACATATGATGGCAATCGTACATAGGAAGGTATGTAAGGTACCTTTCCTGTTGGTGTCGAAGGATGCGATTTTACCTTCGCGAAGACATAAGTCCTGTTTTTGTCATGGAACATGCAGAGTGAGATGCTCCTGACTACACGAGTTTTACGCAGTGCCGCCAGGGGGCAGGGTGTTGATGGGAATTGCTATGAGATCTGTTTCTCAGAAAATGCGGGCACATTGAGCTGATACCCAACACAGTAGTTCTTGCACTGCCGCTAGAGGGAAGGGAAATGGTGGTAATCATCGAATAGATCTTCTCAACAGAGAATACTGCACAGTGAGCTGTTAGGCAAAGTAGTCGTTCTTCTACCATAGTTAGGGGGCAGGGTAGTGGTGCCCTACAGAGCATGATAACAAATGAACTCCTACCAACTTCATAAGTTTGTTTACTCCACTAGAAGGTGGTATGTTGGTATACATCGAGCAGGCTGGTGAAATTGGGCGAAGCATATATGTAAGACATAAATGGACAAAGAAGATCACCAACAAAGAAGTTCTCAGAAAAATTAAAAATAAGAAAACCTTGTTTGCCACTATACAGACAAAGAAACTTATTTATTTTGGCCTCATCATTCGTCAGAGTTCAATATACCGTACATTGTTGGAAGGGAAGGTGAATGGCAGCAGAGGGAGAGGGAGACCAAGAATATCATGGTTTACAAATATTTCACAGTGGAGAGGCTTGAATTATTCACAGTCTATCAGAACAGTACACCATTGGGACAAGTGGAGAACCATTGCATCCAACCCTCGACTAGAGGACGGAACTATTGAGAGATTGATTGAAATAGATGCACAACGGACACACTCTAAATAAAGTCACAAATAATTGTATGTGATACCAAAATAAAGCACGGTTCATGCATGTATGCACTCATGTAATCAGTCCAGTTATCGGTTATTGTGGTGATATGGGTGATTCTTACGTGCATAGCGTGTGTAGATAGGGCAAGGTATTTATAGATGCTGGAAAATCCAACCCTATCTCAGGGCTATTACTGGAGTTGGTAATATGAGGTTTGTCGCTAGGCAACCATACCATATTAGTGTCATATACTCCCTTACTTATAGTGAAGTGGTGTGATGCAATAATTGCTGACCGTCATTGGTATAAATAGGGCAGCTGTGTCATCCCCAGTGTTCAGTTACCCACTCAATAGTGGACAATGTATACTATCCAAACAGATTGATTGATTGTTGATGACTTAGCGCCGTATTGGCAGCAAGGGCCCTATTTACAAAGATACACTGGTGATATTTAAATAATAATGTAAACAATGCTGATTTTGTCAGGTTTGTTAATCACATTTATGGGGCTGTATTGAAATTGACATGAGATTTACATGTGCGTGTCTACATTGAAATGTACGTGACATTTACATGTATGCGCCTATTTTGAAATGAACACGGAATTGACATTTATGCCCCTATATTGAAATTGACATGACGTTCACATGTGTGTGCCTATATTGAAATTGATATGGACTTCATATTTATGTGTCTATATTGAAATTTACTTGAAATTCACATGTACGCGCCTATAATGAACTTGGCCTGAAATTTACATTTATGTGCCTATATTGAAATTGACATGAACATCTGAAATCGTCAGATTTGAGTCAACTCTAACTGGTTGAAACATCTAGCCAATCAGCACTCGCACTTCCGGTGTCGTATTCTCAGCGGCCGGTCATTCTCAGCGGCCTGTCGTGGCTTCTGCGCATGCGCGGATTTTCGAACGTTGCCGCAAGCACTGCTATTTGTTTTGTTTACACTCGGCCATTCGACGCTGATCGAGCTGCTACGTTAATATCGCTTGGAATTTAAGGTTAATTTAATTAAATTTCATTATTTGAGTATGTAATTCTGTTAAATATGATCGCATTCAATAGATTTCGGCGTAATCGGTCCCTAACACTGCCGGGCACCAGCTGAGCTTGTAGCCGGCGATGCCACGGGTCTTTTGACCAAGACGGGCCGCTGAGAATGACGGGCCGCTGAAAATACGACACCGGTAATGAAGATAAAATAATGTAGTTCTGTAATTGTTACCAACTGAATAAAATTAGGACATCGAGTTGTTATTAACAACACATTTGTGATTAGAAACTTTATTATTCAGTCTGTAGTAAGACGATTGCAGACAAGAGGAAGGAACCATTGTCGGGTTTAACACATATATTATATATATTACCAAAGAGGATGTTCATAAGAAGCTCAGACAGGCCGACACATCCGGGCACCTCCTCACGACTGACAGAAGGTGAAGTGGCACGGCAGAATGTGACCCGCTAACCTGGCAGAGAGAAGCTTATGAGGTAGGGGACAGAGACAACGGGGCAGTTAGACAGAGGACCTAGGAACGCATCATCAAGGAGAATGGGGCTGGGGCTCACCGATTAAGAGAGAGCTGTAGAGAAGAGGAAAGCATGGAGAAGTGGGGGTGGGAAGATGTCAGAGGGGCTACCATGGACCAGACAGGCTATGTGACAGGCAAGTGAAGTACAAGAACAAAAGTCACATAAACATTGTCAGTTGAATTGGGCTGGGTAGGACCGGTGTGGAACGGGGTGAGAGCGGACAGGACTGAGTCAGGACAAGGGTGCGACTTGCATTGCACTCATGTGGGACTGGGGACCACCCTTTTAGGGCAGGGATGGGCTCAATGTGGGACATGGGGAAGGCCTGGAGTGGGACCACTGTGGGACCAAGGGCAGATTTTGGTGGGACCGGGAGAGAACTGGGATGGGAGCACGGTTGACCCAGAGCAATACAGGTTGGGATCAGGGTGAAACTGGGGTGAGACTAATGTGAGACCAACGTGGGATCTGGATAGGACTGAGCCATACCGGGGGAGTAGTAAGGAGGGTGGGCATTGCGGGATGGGAGAGCGCGGGGAGGGGCCGGGATAAGGTGTTCCAAGAGCAGGCATGTTGTAGCCGGGTGCTCGACCTATGTGACCCGCCTCACACACAAGGGACAGAGTCATTCCCAGCCCCGGCCCCGTCCCGCCCCGTGCCAGGATCTCTCGCCGCCCGGGGCCCCCGCTGCTCGCCTGCCAAGAGTTGCCACAACTAACCCCAAGTCTCCGGCCAACTCCGCCGGCAGTGAAAGTCCTCTCGTATCAGCAGGCGCAGCCCGGCCCCGCCAGCATCTCAGCGCAGCACCCTCCCACCCCTCACTGCCCCGCCCCTCCCCGACCCTCCCCGCCCCACCCCTCCCCGCCCCACACCTCCCATCCGCTCCCCGCCCCACCCCATCCCTCCCCACCCCTCCCCAACTAACCCCACTCCTCCACGCCCCACTCCTCCCCTCCCCGCCCCTCCCCGCCCCACCATTCCCCGCCCCTCCCCTCCCCTCTCCGCCCCACACCTCCCCGCCCCGTCCCTTCCCAACCCGCCTCTCCCCACCCCACCCTTCCCCAGCCAACCCCATCCCTCCCCGCCCCACCCCTCTCCAGCCAGCCCCATCCGTCCCCAGCCAACCCCATCCCTCCACGCCACACCCCTCCCCAGCCCACCCCACCCTTCCCCGACCCACCACTCCCCGCCCCACCCCTCCCCGACACACCCCTCTCTGCCCCGCCCCTCCCCGCCCCCACCCCTCCCCAAACCGCCCCCCCCCCGCCCCACTCCTCCCCGCCCCACCCCTCCCCTCCCCGCCCACCCCTCCCCTCCCCTCCCAGCCCCACCCTCCCCGCCCTACCCCTCCCTTCTCCGTCCGACCCCCTCCCTGCCACATCCCTTCCCACCCCTCCCCAGCTAACCCCACCCTTCACCGCCCCCCCTCCTCGATCCACCCCTATACCCCACCTCCCACTCCCCTTTACCTATCCCAGCCCTCCCCGCCACACCCCGGCCCATTCCTCCCCACCGTCCCCATGCCTCCACATCCTCCACATCCCTCACACCCCTCCCCTTCCCACCCCTTTCCACCCTAGCCGCCTCTGACCGCCCTCTGGACCCTTCCGCACCTCTCCGCGCGCTTCCTCTTCAGAGTGCTGGACATCGCGCCTACTACTTACTACACCACTCAAACTACGCAGATACTTCAGGAGAAAGCCTCATTAACGGGAGAATGATAACCCCTAACTAACCAGGACCCCCCCCCCCCCCCCCCCCCTCAACCCCCCCTCAACCCAGTGGGTCATTTTTCTACCACCAGTCACCCACGTACTGCAGAGATGGCAAACCAAGAGATGGCAGGAGCTGCCCTGCAATACTAAGAAACCCCCTAATGGCCCTGTCACACTAGGACGTAATGACATCAACGTAGGGAGAACGTGAAGAATGTTGAACTTCTCGGCATAGTATGCAAATTTGGGCACAAGTTGAATGTGGATGCAGCGTAGTGGACGAGAGCGTAACGTCGGTAAAGCGTAGTGATACCATCATTCAACGAGAGAGGTCAACGTAATGACGCTCACGGAACTTTATGAACGTTATTCCATCGCCAGAAGAACGTTACGTGACGTTAGCTATGTCATGAGACGTTGAACGTATGTTGAATGCACATTCTCGTGATGTTCCCCTGACATTCTCCTGACGTTCTCCTGACTTTCCCATTACGCCACATGGACGTTTCCACCAGCTTTAATGTGGGTCAACGAGTGGAACGTGGTTGAACATAGTGGAACGTAGTGAGGAACATTTGCCTAACGTCCGTTTAACATCATTGACGTTCGCTGAACGTGAACAGAACGTACGGTGAACGTAAACCCTTACGTTCGAGCTACGTCAACATTTTTGAACATGTCCAAAACCTCGACGTAACTCAACGTAACACGACGTAATGTGACGTAGGTCGACGTCAGTCTAACGTCATTATGATGTCATCATAACATAATCCAACGTACATCAACGTAATGACGAAATATCACCATGTTAGGCTCAGGTTTGCTCATTACGTCGTAGTGTGACAGGGGTATTACAGTGACCGGACCCGGCGGTCAATCGGCTCGCCTCCCGTGCAGAAAGTCATGGGTTCGACAACCAGCCGAGCCAAACTAATGACTTACAACATTAATATGTGTCACTATGTAGTCTCGTGTTCTGCATTAATAGAATAATGCAGGGACTAATTTGTTAACGGTGAGGATAACATCAAGTGAATGAGTGGGATATTGAATGCTGTGGGCTCTGGCTTCCAGTGGGGCAGCACTATAACGTCGCCATGATCACGCAACTATCCCAAGTCTGTGCCCATCCTAAAGGGGCTGTCACATTAGGGTTTTTTGCAGGAGCGTATGGTGGCGTAGGCGCGTTATGTCATATACGTCGGCATATGCCACCATATGCCACCATATGCTACGGATACGCTATACATATACTACGCATACACTACGCATATGCTACGCATATGCTATGCATAGGCTGTCATGTGCCGGCCTATGTCGGCGTATGCCATTGTACACCGCCATACGCTTTCTCGCATCCGTCCGTCCAAATTCTTTTGTGCATGCTAAAAAAATCTTGACCTATGGGAGCGTATGGTTCATACGCTACTCATATGCCGGTGTACGCTCCTCATACACCGGTGTACGCTCCTCATACGCTAGGGGTGCGCCGGCGTATCTCTAGCATATATAGCGTATGCATAACCTACAAGTTATGTATGGGAGCATACTCCTAGTGTATGCACAGCGTATGCACAGCGTATGCACAGCATATTCCAAGCGTATGCCATAGGTCTCGACATTGATCTTGACTCATATGCTAAGCATACGCTATGCATATGCTACACATACGCTACGCATACGCTACACATATGCTATGCATATGCTATGCATACGCTATGCATGCGCTACACATATGCTATGCATACACTATGCATATGCTATGCATACGCTACGCATACGATATGCATACGCTACGCAACGCATAGGTTCCACATGCCAATCAAAACCGTAAAAAAATGTCACAGTACGCTCTCATATGCTCCTCATACGCTCCTCGTACGCTCCTCATAGGTTCCACATACGCTCAAAACCACCTGAGAGGTCACCAAAGGTCATGATAGGCCGGCACGTGCAGCTTTTAGGTAGGTTTTCAATATGCTCCTGCCATACGCTGTAATGTGACAGGGCCTTAAGATGTTACTAGTATGTGAAGCCCCACCAAACAAACCCAATAATGAATACCCCATATTTTAATGAGATCTCCATAGGCACTAAGCCATTACCACCTGGCTTTATTCTGCGGTCACCATTGCTATTAGAACCCCACCCGACGCGACACCTATCGAGCACCAGGGAAACTTATTCACATTCACCACCCGCCCCCTCATATGTATCGACCACACTCGCCTCCCCACCCCCTACTCCCGGCATCACCCCCCACGGTGTGCTGGCCAGCTTGGCCCTGGGGGTCTTTTCTCGGCGGGGGACGGCCCAGGACGGCGCCAGCGGAAGGGCGGAGTAAAAACAAAATAATAAAGACAAACATATCAATAGAACTGAGCGATAATAAGGGGGCACGTGTAGAGGCGTTTCCATGGGCACCGCAATGTTGGTGTTATCGCGCTGTCACGTCACGCACGCGACATCACATCGCGCCCTGTGAGACAGAACGGGATTAGCACTTGCTGGGCACTGGGGTCTTGTTAGTGTGCTGCCAATTTAGTACACTTGTGGGGATTTGCTGGCAATCGCAAATGTTAAATTTGCTTTTAAGAACGTTCACATGTATGAGTTAAATATATCAGGTTGACAAAAATAACCTACCCTATGATACTCTAGAGTGACGCTTATGATAATCGACTAGCTGTAAAGATATTCAAAGTGCAAACACGACAAATGCTTTCTGTGCACACCACTTTAAGCCGAGCACAATCAATCCACCATGGCTCTGTTAACTACATCCTCTTACACTTGCTATCCGGACCGCACTTCGTCCACACTTCTCTCTATCTCCTCTCTGCTGGCCTTCTCCTCCTTGATAATGTCTGAAAAGAGTTCCAGGAGGGGGAGCCTGCCAGCATTTCACTTCCTCACAAACCCTTGTTGCTGTCTGCTGGATATGAGTGCTGTGCTACCAGTGGACCAGACTGATTCGGGGCCGCCCCAACAGCTCATCATTTAATCGTTGTAAAGACATCCCCCGCTTCTACAACTGTCCCACCAGAAGATTAATCTTCAGCCAAAGATTGGGATGATTTATCGGTGGTTCTCTATAATGCTGCAGTTCTGCAGCCGGTAACAGTTGTAAGGTTACAAACACCCCAGAAGTCAAGTACATCCGCTTGAAGTCAACACATGTTAACAGTATTTCGGGGTGGGGGATACCGGAGAAATAATGAATGAGTACACTAGTACATAAGTTGACTGTGTAGGTTCCTGGCTAGGTAGATAGGATTCTACACATTTAATGTGACTCATTCAGGTGTAGCGCAACAACCATTGAAAGGTGTTCACCTATCGTCCTGCAGTAAAGCCGTTCACAGTGCCACCTGGCAGGCACCATGGTAGTACAACAATCAAACACTCACACTGAGGTGAGCGTAAATGCAGGTCCTGTACTGCCATAGAGATATATTAATTCGGGTGGTGTACTGCTGTAGAGATGCAGTAATTATCAAGTGGTATCTTGCTGTAGAGATGCATTAATTCAGGGGATATCCTGCTGTAGAGATGTATTAATTCAGGGGTTATCCTCATGTAGAGATGCATTCATTCAGGGGATATCCTGCTGTAGAGATGCATTAATTCAGGGGATATCCTGCTGTAGAGATGCATTAATTCAGGGGATATCCTGCTGTAGAGATGCATTTATTCAGGGGATATCCTGCTGTAGAGATCCATTAATTCAGGGGATATCCTGATGTAGAGATGCAAACATTCAGGGGATATCCTGCTGTAGAGATGCAGTATTTTGGGAGATATCCTCATGTAGAGATACAGTACTTTGGGATATATCATGCTGTAGAGATGCAGTACTTTGGGATATATCCTGATATAGAGATGCAGTACTTTGAGAGATATCCTGATGGAGAGATGCAATAATTTGGGAGATGTCCTGATGTAGAGATGCAGTACTTTGGGAGATATCCTGCTGTAGAGATGCATTAATTCATGCGATATCCTGCTGTAGAGATGCAGTATTTTGGGAGATATCCTGCTGTAGAGATGCAGTACTTTGGGAGATATCCTGATGTAGAAATGCAGTACTTTGGGAGATATCCTGATGTAGAAATGCAGTACATTGGGATATATCCTGATGTAGAGATGCAGTAGTTTGGGAGATATCCTGCTGTAGAGATGCAGTGCCTTGGGAGATATCCTGATGTAGAAATGCAGTACTTTAGGATATATCCTGCTGTAGAGATGCATTCATTCAGGCGATATCTTGCTGTAGAGATGCAGTATTTTGGGAGCTATCCTGCTGTATAGATGCAGTACTTTGGGAGATAACCTGATGTAGAAATGCAGTACTTTGGGATATATCCTGCTGTAGAGATGCATTCATTCAAGGGATATCCTGCTGTAGAGATGCAGAACTTTGGGAGATATCCTTCTGTAGGAAGGTTAATTAATACATGATGTGAATACATTCATGCAGATGGAGTTCACATGGGCCAATTGCAGAATGTGTCTTCAATATTGTGGAATTCATGGCTTGTATCATAGATTGCACACATGCTGAATTAGGCACCAAGCATTAACCCGTTTGAATCAGCAGGTTAGATTTAGTTTGTGTTTGTTTGTTGCTTTACCTCCTCGCAACATCTGATGTCATATCAGGATACAAACCGAGTTCTGAGAATGCACACATGGTCACTTTATAGTACTGCCCACTGGGGGACCAGGCCACTGGCACCCTCACCGGCTATCCTGAGCAGTCACATTTTCCTGATACTGTGCTCACCAATCCTTGTCCTATCCTATTAATGTTGAGAGCCAGGCTAGGTAGCGATACGTATCAATTAGAATGAAAGTAAATATGTTATAAACTTTCACAAGCAGTGGAAAGCCGACTCGTGAACAACTAAAAATATCAGAAGAATCCCATCTTTACCGAGGAATCCCCTCTTCAATGAGGAATTCTCCCTTTAATGGAACCCCTATTTATGTAAATTATATGCAGGTTATTAAATATGCAATACGTCCGTTTTGTTAGCTTAAAATAAATAACGGTGAGCTTTTCTCATGTGCCAGCCTCGTTTTCATATGAACATTAAGAGTTCCGAATATCACTTTACGAGCGTTTGTTTTCTGAGCTGTTAGGAATGTGGCTTGACATTCATTCAAACCCTGTGAAACGACCACACTAACCATCCACTCCCACACCACAAGGAAGACACAGGTGCCAAGTGTGAGCACGACACACAACCGCCACGGCACAATCGGCATGCCCATCACAAACCGATGGCAGAGGACGAGGCGGACACATTAAACTTGCAGGCCCTCTGGTGACGGACCCTATAACACTAAGAAGGCACACTCCCTATCTCTCCCATGGTAATGTCAATTTTGGAGTGCTATCTTGTGGTTTGATCAGCCTGGCTGCTGGCTGGTGTTTCACATGTAAACACATACAAGGCGAGAGAGTGAGTTTACAATTAAAAAAGAGAGATTGCCTGTCATTTGGATGCCGATGTTGCACCTACTACCTGGTCCGCACCTCCATCTGCCCCGCCCTCCCTCATTCCCCGCTCTCCCCCGCACTCTTCCCCCTCTCCCCCTCCCGCCCTATGCTCCCTCTGCTCCCTGCGACCCTCCCTCTTCCCGGCCTCACCACCCTTCCCCCTCCCTACCCTTCCCTCCCCTTCCCTCACTCCTCTTCCACCCGTCCCCCCCTCTGCCACAACCTGCCCCGGCCTCACCACCCGTCCCCTCCCCTTCCCCCTCCCCTTCCCCTTCCCCTCCCAGCCCCACCCTTCCCTCTCCCTATCTCCCTCCTCATGCACCTTACCCAGCACTCTTACACCTCCCTCCCTCCCCTTCCTCTCTGCCTCCCCTCCCTCCCCCATGCACCCTCTCCCCCTCCCCTCCTCACCCGCCACTCTCACACCACACCTCCATCTCCCTCTCTGCCTCCCCCCCCCACACTGCCTCCTCCCCGTTCCTCCCTCTCTGCCTCCTCTTCCCGAGATAGACGGTGTGTAAGATGGGCGTGTGCATGTGTGTAGAGAATGTCTGAATGGTGTGGCCGGGTGGGGTGAGGCATGGTTTGAGTGTTGGTGGGGGGAGCGTCCTAAAACTGGGTTGCGTTGTGGTTGCGCTTTCTCCCTACCTACAGACCGGGGACGGCGGCCCCCACCCCCACCCCGCCTACAGCCGCAGTTACTTTGTGTCCCACGCCTACTACTCAGCCCCCCCCCCTCCTCTCCAGCCTGCCTTAAACAACCCACAAAGGCCAGGTGGTGCAATTCACTCCAATTTCCTGCCTCCGGTCCATTCCCAGCGGCCAATCACGTCATTCGTCATCGCCTGATGACAGCCAATCAGCGGCATCGTTTGTCCCGGCCAATGGAATTGCCGTTCTCATGGCGGCCGTGTCGCCGGGCGGCGAGTGGGCGTTGTCTCTGATATGTCACGTGACTCAGGGAGGCGTGACGTGGTGAGGGTTGGCGTGGCGTCTTTCCCCGCTGAGAGGCGCTGCAGTAGGATAGGGCGGGAGTCGGGTCGGGCCGTGGTGGGTGTTGGAGAGAGCTCAGTCGCACCCGGTCGGTAGCTGGTGCTTGGTGACAGCATTCAGTGCATGTGTGTGTACACTGGTACCTAATACAGTGCCTCACTACCTACATGTGTGCACTGATACCTCGTACCTGGATCTCACTACACATGCATACTGGTACCTGATACCGTGCATCACCACCTACAGGTGTGCACCGGTACTTGATATTGTACCTCACTACATGGTACCTCACTACAGGTGTGCATGATTCTATGCACATCTTTAGACAAGCCCCTTGTACTGACCCTCACTACATAAGTACACTGGTACCTGGTGATGACCCTAACTACACGTGTACACTGCAGTCTGATACCAGGCCTCAATAGAAGTGTACATTGGCAATTGTTACCATAGAGGGGTGCCTTGTTCCTCAAACAAACATTCAAAATATATGTTAGCACACAAGCGCACAGGAGAGAGAGAGAGAGAGAATGCGACACCAAACAAAAGGGCTGAGAGAAGACCAGGGCAGGGAGAAAGGGAAAAAGAGCATAAGAGAAGCGTAAGAGACATCAAAGGGGGAGCAGTGGGAAAAGGGGGTAATGGAGGCAGCGAGAGAAAGAAGCCAGATAGGAATGAGGGAGAGTGAGACAAAAGAAACAACGAATATGAGGGAGAGAAAAAGGGATATGCAAAGATGGGCAGGGGAAAGGGGGAGGTGAAAGAGAGACAATAAGGGAGAATTGAGAGAATGAAGGAAGGGTGAATGGTAAGGAGTAGGGCCAAGAGTAGTGACATAGAAATATATATGATTTATTGAATGATGGTTCCTTAGCGCCGTGTCGGGATCAAAGGTTATAGACACGGCGAAGGTATACACATATATTTGGACAAGGGGAGAGTGGGTGCAGGACTGGTGATATACAGAGAGAGGGGAACGGGGAAATGGAGGCAGGAATAGTGTTATACAGAGAGAAGGGGAGACTGGTGGCAGGAGTGGTGTTATAGAGAGAGAGGGGAAGGTGAGAGTGGAGCATGAATGGTGATATACAGTGAGAGGGGAACAGGAGAGTGGAGGCAGGAATAGTGTTATACAGAGAGATGGGAACAGGAGAGTGGAGGCAGGAATAGTGTTATACAGAGAGATGGGAACAGGAGAGTGGAGGCAGGAATAGTGTTATACAGAGAGATGGGAACAGGAGAGTGGAGGCAGGAATAATGTTATACAGAGAGATGGGAACAGGAGAGTGGAGGCAGGAATAGTGTTATACAGAGAGATGGGAACAGGAGAGCGGAGGCAGGAATAGTGCTATACAGAGAGATGGGAACAGGAGAGTGGAGGCAGGAATAGTGTTATCCAGAGAGATGGGAACAGGAGAGTGGAGGCAGGAAAAGTGCTATACAGAGAGATGGGAACAGGAGAGTGGAGGCAGGAATAGTGCTATACAGAGAGATGCTAACAGGAGAGTGGAGGCAGGAATAGTGCTATACAGAGAGATGGGAACAGGAGAGTGGAGGCAGGAATAGTGTTATACAGAGAGATGGGAACAGGAGAGTGGAGGCAGGAATAGTGCTATACAGAGAGATGGGAACAGGAGAGTGGAGGCAGGAATAGTGCTATACAGTGAGAGGGGAACACGAGAGTGGAGGCAGGAATAGTGCTATACAGAGAGATGGGAACAGGAGAGTGGAGGCAGGAATAGCTATATACAGAGAGATGGGAACAGGAGAGTGGAGGCAGGAATAGTGCTATACAGAGAGATGGGAACAGGAGAGTGGAGGCAGGAATAGTGCTTTACAGAGAGATGGGAACAGGAGAGTGGAGGCAGGAATAGTGCTATACAGAGAGATGGGAACAGGAGAGTGGAGGCAGGAATAGTGCTATACAGAGAGATGGGAACAGGAGAGTGGAGGCAGGAATAGTTCTATACAGAGAGATGGGAACAGGAGAGTGGAGGCAGGAATAGTGCTATACAGAGAGATGGGAACAGGAGAGTGGAGGCAGGAATAGTTCTATACAGAGAGATGGGAACAGGAGAGTGGAGGCAGGAATAGTGCTATACAGAGAGATGGGAACAGGAGAGTGGAGGCAGGACTAGTGCTTTACAGAGCCATGGGAACGGGAGAATGGAGGCAGGAATAGTGTTATACAGAGAGAGGGGAATGGGAGAGTGGAGGGATGAACAGTGTTATACAGAGAGAGGGGAATGGGAGATTGGAGGTATGAATAGTGTTATACAGAGAGAGGGGGAAAGGGAGATTGACGGCAGAAATAGTGGTATACAGAGAGATGGGAAAGGGAGAGTGGAGGCATGACTAGTGTTATACAGATATAGGGGAAGGGGAGAGTTGGGGCAGGAATAGTGGTATACAGAGAGAAGGGGAAGGGGAGAGTGGATGCAGGAATAGCGGTATACAGAGACTGGGAAATGGGAGATTGGAGGCAGGAATAGTGATATACATACATATGGGAATGAGAGAGTGGGGCAGGAATAGTGTTATACACAGACAGAGGACGGGGAGATCGGAGGCAGGAATATTGGTATGCAGAGACAGGGGTAGGCGAGAGTGTAGACAGGAATAGTGTTATACAGAGATAAGGGGGAGCGGAGAGTGGAGGCATCAATAGTGGTATACAGAGAGAGGGGGATGGGGAGAGTGGATGCATGAATAGTGTTATACAGAGACAGGGGAAGGGGAAATTGGAGGCAGGAATAGTGTTATACAGAGACAGTGGAAGGGGTGGGTGGAGGCAGGAATAGTGGTATACAGAGATAAGGGGGAGGGGAGAGTGGAGGGAGCAATAGTGGTATACAGAGAGGGGGATGAGGAGAGTGGATGCATGCATAATGTTATACAGAGACATGGGAAGGGGATGTTGGAGGCAGGAATAGTGGTATGCAGAGAGAGGGGCATGGGAGAGTGGAGGTAGGAATAGTGTTTACAGAGACAGTGGAAGGGGTGGGTGGAGGCAGGAATAATGTTATACAGAGATAAGGATGAGGGGAGAGTGGAGGCAACAATAGTGGTATACAGAGAGGGGGATGGGGAGAGTGGATGCATGAATAATGTTATACAGAGACAGGGGAATGGGAGATTGGAGGTATAAATAGTGCTATACAGAGACAGGGGAAAGTGGTAGTAGAGGCAGGAATAGTGATATGCAGAGATAAGGAAGAGGGGAGATTGCATGCAGGAATAGTGGTATACAGAGAGGGGGGATGGGGAGAGTAGATGCATGAATAGTGTTATACAGAGACAGATGAAGGGGAGAGTGGAAGCAGGAATAGTGTTATACAGAGAGAAGAGGAAGGAGAGAGTGGAGGCAGGAATAGTGTTTTACAGAGAGAAGGGGGAGGAGAGAGTGGATGCAGGAATAGTGTTTTACAGAGAGAAGGGGGAGGGAGAGTGGAGGCAGGAATCCTGTTATACAGAGAGAGGGGAATGGGAGAGCGGAGGAAAGTGTAGTGATATACAGAGAGAGAAAGAGAGAGTACAGAGAGGACATGCATTAACAACTAATGCCTGGTACACACCTACCGTTTGTGCGCACCCACCTACCGTATACAATCTAAAACTGCCCGTTTCGCACACAAAAATTGCAAGGTGTGCACTCCCTGCGCACACCTAGCGATTGCGATTCACGCATAAAACCTCAGTTTTAGGGCTAAAACCAGCCGAATACGATTGCGATTCGTGATTCGAAAAACGAATCGGCCCGTTTTCAGTTTTAAGTGGGTCGGGTCAAGTCGCCGGTTTTAGTGCGCGAATCCTATACGGGAGGTGTGTACTAGGCATAACACGCAGCCACAGTTTGACTGGGAAACCGGAAATCCACTACGGCGATTTTGGTTAGTCTTTAAACATACAGCCTGATGGGCACATTCACATATTTCCGGTGTTTGAACGCCACGAGTAGCGCTGCTTCCCTCCCGACCTCGTAACGGAAGTCCAGCAACTGGTCAGTGGCGCACGGAGGGCCGAACCGTGATGTCACACCGACTGCGAACTGACGGTCGGCATGACGTCACACCGACCATCAGTCCGCGGTTGGTGTGACGTCAGACCAACCTCGGACTGACGGTCGGTCTCCACACGTTCAGTGTATTACTTCTGAAGGATAGGGCAGACGGGACCCGGTCATCGGTGCTGAATCTTGTATCAAAGCGAAGGGGATGCTTGCGTCAGTGATAATTTGTTAGCCGCATCAAATATGAATGTTTTCTGCACAAAATGAAATTATTGAATGTAGTTGTTATCTCTTGTCAAATGTAGGTATTTTCTGCATCAACTATGACTGTCAGATTCATTGAATACAGGTGTTATATACAGATGCCTGTAAACACTCACTTCAATCTTCAAGTGTCTTGCTCTGCGATTCTACCAAACTCGACTGGTGTTCCGATCTAGGTGCACTCACCTCCTCGACTGCTCATCACTGCCTGTATTAATCCATATATATATATATATATATATATATACATTATTTGTGGCAAATATAATTGTTCCTACAAATATAATTGTTCCTACAATTAGCTAATATTGTATGCAGGTATTGCAGGTATACCAATACTTCATGGAGTTTGATGCCCCTACCCTGCAGAGTTGTAAACCACTGCCTTGTGGTACAAGTTCATGACAGAACCGAAGGCTAAGGGAGCAAACCCTAAACAGAAAACCATGTCACTGTGGCAGCATTAAGGGCGGTTGATGTATGGAACTCCCAACATCTCCTGACCAGCCACTGCAGGGACAAATAGTTTTGCGCCTGTCTTGACATGTTCTTGCCGGTGTGAAACCTCTATTTGCTCCCTGAGAGAGTGCCGCTGGTAACTTGCAAAATCCAGCAGCACTTCAACACTTTTGGAGGCAGCTTTCATGAAATGTAGACATTAAGACCGACTCATGGACGCAACTCTCACAGCAGAGAGCTAACTGGAGAGTGGCAGTCAAGTAATGAAAGCAGTCTTTGTCGCATTGCGACCGACAGCATGATAATGATGATGATGACAATTAGCTATTATCTACATCCAGTAGAGGTGGTATTTGCATCCAGTGTTATATGTCTAAAATGTTGTTATCTGCACCCAAACTGGTGTCGTCTTCATGAAGCATCCTCGGTATTTATATTACATATACTGGGTTTTTTCTGCATCAAGTGATCGTCCATTACGGTGCTACATCAAAGCCTAGCAACCCCTACATGTAAGCTTATTCTGATTCTCTATGTCAGTTCATTACAATTGCATAGTGCGATGGTTTGAGGTTCTGTCAATTAGTAAGGTCATACAGGTTAGTCTGGTTAGACCCATATTCCACCGTGATTGCCACTCAGACAACCTCGGCCTTTCTTCCCACGACAGTAGTTGGAGGGAATAAACACATAAGGGTCGTTCTCAGAAGTTGTGTACCAATAGTGTGACATCAGTACCAGAAAATCAAAATGCTGCCAAAGTCCTATAAGCAAGTTTCCTCAATGTGTATGTCCTTTTGCATCTGAATAATTGAAAATAAACATATTCTGGCATTTTTAAGTAGGTCAAATGATGCTCACACCCAATAAATAGCAGTATAGCATGGAAACCAATCTGACTCCAAAATCAAATATTTTCCACACAAAACTTGACATTTTTAGGACATTTCACATGCCACTTGCTTTATAAACAGTAGTAATAATAATTTGAAACCTCATTGCTATGGTTTTGTCTAACAAAGTGGAAACAAACAATTTTACACAAATGTTCGGCTCAAATTTCAATGTTTAGGGGCAATTTCAGGATTTATCTTTTACTATACCATAACTGGGTCCATGCATAGTGTCAAATGGTGAAAATAATTCCTGTACTGTATCTGTACTCAGTGTTTGATACAGAGTTTCATAGTATTTGCAAGTGGAAACGAAATGTTACGATGTTAATGACTCCAGAAAATGTTAACTATTTCATCATTAAATTTTTTTTTTAGAAATAAATGTCTTCAACTTAATGAAGACATTGTATATGACCATTTGAAGTGAAATGAGCTGTTGTTCAGAGGTTTTCATTAAGTTTGTGACACTTTATTTTCAATGCTGTTGACAATGTCACAAATTAGTGATGTAATTTTCTATGTATTTAGCTACATCCATCCCAATAAGATACATAATACACAATATTAACATTTACTTTTGATCTAAACTATCTCCCACATTATTTGGCTAACTGATGAAATCTAAATATTGACACTCCAATAAAGGGTTTCTTTGAAATATGCATTTCTAGTAGACTACCTCAAGTGGTACACAGCTTCTGAGAACGACCCATAACTGAATAACTGACGGGTTGTGATAGAGGCAGGTGGAGCGGATAGGTGCAGTGCGTGCTGAACTCAACCAGGGAACAGCTATCGACCACTGAAATGGCATCTAATTTAAATTAATTGTCTGCAATGACACGATAGTTTTGCCACCCTGATCACACTCACCTCAATGATGCCTTAATGACTGCATAACACGACCAGGTCAACGTTACGTATTCACACCTGCAAGAATCAAGTCTCGCTATTCAGAGCGTTAACGTCTCAAAGCTTACAAATACAGGGGAGTTATGTATTACCTAATTTAGCGTGCGTGCCTCTGAGATCAGCTTATGGCTATTGGGGCTGGTCGGCTAGAACAGCCCTTGTCACATTAACTCTGTGTTATAGTGACGCAGACCAGGAAACACTTACAAAGATTACAAGGGATCCGCCAGGAAATTGCACTCAAACATGTTGAGGTCAGTAGATCACGAGTAGTAGAGGCGGACTCTACACGAACTTCCCCCGGTCCATGGTGGTGCTGTTGATCTGAAGTAGCTCATAGATTCCTTCAGGTACCATTCATTGATTAATCAAGGACATTTTAACATGGGAAATCAGTATCCATCACCCCACTTCCATTTGCCGCAGTGCACTAAGTATTGAGAGCCAGGCAAGGTAGCAACAAGGGTCAATCAATCATTGATTAATTCTTCTGGGTTTGGAACCCACGATTTCAGACGCTCAGCCCGTCTGGTCGTGTTTACCGTTCCGCAGCATCCCACCTGAGTTTCGGCTTCATTTCATTCCGTGAACAAAGTCTGTAATTTGTGGGACTTGGCACAACGTCCATAAGGGGTTAAAAAAGGCAGTCTGGTAGTGGTCGCTCGGCGGGGTGCGTGTAGCTTGGTTCGGTGTGGTTATACACGGGCTGCAGTTGTTATTTTGTGTTACCTTTACCTGCAGTTATCCTCTGATTCCATGTCCTACAGCCGAGTTAGAGATTGGCGCTACTTAATCGATACGTCCCGACCGGGGCAGTTCTCACGGTGCTGTGTTATTGAACAGGATCCTGGTTAGCAGCCTCGGTCTGGTGCATTGTTTTGTCAACATATGCAGCTCCGAGCCCCGTCCTGCTTCAACCCTCGCCCATCCCCTCTACCTCCCTCCTGACTCTCCCTCCCTTCTCTCCCTTAGCTTTCCCGCCAATTTGCCAGTCATCTCCCTGCTGTCTCGCCTTCGCTTCGCATGTTCTGTCACCACCTCTATTTGCCTATCTCCATTACCAGTATCTCCATTTGCCTCTGATGTTATTACATCCTCCTCTGATATCAATACAGCTGCTTTGCCTCTGCTTTCACTACCTCCTCGCCTGCTGTCAGTACCTCGTCTGTTGTCATCACCTCCATTTGACTCTCATTTCAGTACCTCCTACTCTTGTCACCACATATCTTTACCTCTGCTGTCACTAGCTCCTCATCGGTTGTCAGTACCCCCTCTGTTGTAATCGCCTCCGTTTGACTTTCCTGTCAGTACCTCCACCTCGGTTGTTACCACCTTCTTTTACCTCTGCTGTCATAACGTCCTCATCTGCTGTCAGTAACCCCGCCTCTGTTGTGATCATCTTCCTTTACCTCTACTGTCAGTACCTCCTCCTCTAATGATACTACATATCTTTATCTATGCTGTCACTACCTCCTCCTTTGCTGTCAGTACATCCGCCTCCGTTTTGACCTCCACC
The DNA here is from genome assembly GCA_030323885.1 of Branchipolynoe longqiensis. Classification (NCBI taxonomy): domain Eukaryota; kingdom Metazoa; phylum Annelida; class Polychaeta; order Phyllodocida; family Polynoidae; genus Branchipolynoe; species Branchipolynoe longqiensis. Next base: position 25,520,856 of record CM059199.1, read on the forward strand.
TTCCTTTACCTCTACTGCCAGTACCCCTTCCTCTTTGGATACTACACATGTTCACCTCTGTTCTCACTACCTCCTTTCCTCTTCTTTGCCTACCCCCACCTCGATTTCCCTTTGTCATATTCCTGTGCATACTCTCCTGAAGCTCATTTCAACCACTCTCCCTTCCACTCCCTCTCCGAACCATACAACACAGCCATCCCACCTAGTCGCAGTCCTGAAGGGTCCAGGGGTGTTCTGGCACACTGGTGTACTATCTAAGGAGAGGGCATGGGTGAAAGGATGCTGTAATAAACCACAATGGGATGGGATCCTCTGCCTGTATGTCATCTGCGTAGATGTACATAGTAGGCTAAGCTATCACATACAGGTTAGGAAAAAACTTGAAAATTAAAAGAAAACTAATATAGAAACTACTAACGCCCAAAACCGCAAAGGTTGGCCCGAGAAAGATCAGATAAAGACTCCTGAGTGCGGGATCAGATCAACCCAGTATCACAGCTGTCCAGCATTGAAAACAAGCACTCTCACGGGAGCTTATACGTTATGGGCAGAATAAAAAACTTGCCACAAAAAACCCGCAAAAAACGGAAAAAAAACCCCGTCTTCACTCTCCACTATTGCCCGTGCCCCTCTCCTCCGGCTCTGCCTGTGCATCGTCCTGTCCTGTCCGTCCTGTCCATCCCTCCCCATGCTCTCCGCCCTCACTGCCTGTCTTCCCAGCTAACTCCCCCCACCATCGCCCACCCTTCCCGAACCCCTCTATCGACACCATTCATCTACCTCCACACAGTCATCCCTTTCCTACACTAGTGATATCTTACAGGGTTCAAGGTAAGGGATGCAGCTCCACTGAACAGATAGTGCAGCCTATATATGCAACAAATCTAGAGCCGTGTTCACACCCACAACTTTAGGCCGAATTAGATAAGGCAAACTAGATGAGGCGAACTAGTGTCGTGTCCACACACGGAGCGGATTAAGGCGGAAATCGATATCTGCGCATGAGCAAGTCCAAACTAACCAGCGCCAGTTTCGGTTAGTCGACGTTGGCACGAGAGAGTGTGGGTTCGACCTAGATATGTATGGACTGAATCGTATTGGTTTGGAACAGTCAAAACTTCTGCTGGGCAGTGAAAACCTTAAAATATATCATGAACAAAATATCTGTGCACCTCTAGAAGGTTCATAGACCAAATTTACCGAAAAGTCAACAAACTCAGGTCTCGACTGTGACATCCTTAATCCGCCTCATCTAAACCGCTACCGTCCACACAGGCGATATGGGTTGACTTAAGCTAGTTCGCTTCTTTTAAACCACCTCGCGATGCGGCCTACTTGAGGCGAACTAGATGAGGTGACTCAGCCCTAATCCGCCTCAGCGTCGCATCCACACTGCCAATGTGAGCCGACTTAGATGAGGCGCACTAGATGAGGCGACTTAACGCCCAGGTGTGAACACGGCTTAGGTCGCTTAATGCCATAGTCCAGCTGAATCTAACATGAATAGTCAGTTCTGAGTTACCAACGTCCGTATCCAGGCATCTCTCTCCAGGCTTTTGGATATAGTTAGGATGGGAACAAAGCACACTGCAACATAGTACATTACTATGATTATATAAAATTGTATTTAATCTAGAGAATAATTATCATCATAACTTCACTGCAATGAACCCTAGTCATAACTGTAAAGGGAGCACTCGATCGGGTTACGCCATCGGCAGCCACGTGTCACTGATGGCAAAGTGACTTTCAAGAGCGCCCGTCTGTGTGGACACCACAGGTTGCAGCCCCAGTCCTTCAATGAGCGACCAACCGTTACCGGAATATTGTATAATGATGCCTTTGCTACACTGTCGCACGAGACCATCGTATTCCACTCATCTAATATATAATCAAATCGTATCTAATATAGAGAAGTAAAACAACATGGAAGTTACTTCAGATCCAGCTGAAGTCCCAGGATCGTCCCACCGTAAGCTTCACCATTACCAGGTAGAGGCTACGACTAGGAAATCAAAACGGCTTGGTTTCTCAAGTCGTCTTGAAAAACCAAGACGGTTTTTATATAGAAACAAAGAGGGGTGAGCTGTCACAGTCTGCAGCTGCTTTAATGTTGAGAATGTAAGCTAACAAAATATATCATTAGCATGGGTGTAAGTAGCTCTTCAATGTTTCTATGAAGAAAATGCTCCTGTGAATAGTATGTTCATAATATTTAATTAAAACTACATTAAAATAAAGAGATAATCTTATTTTGCCTATAACATGTTACTCCTTGTATTCTTGAATTATTCATTTTTACTGGTGAACAACCATGGTCTGTTTAAGAAAGTACTTTTCTTAGAATCAAAATCCTGGACATAGTTAATGAGAAGTAACCAAACATATGAACAAATCATGATGTATGGCATCATATAAACCATTACTCTAATGTACACACAGGCAGATGGGTTGTTGTGTTAGCAGTCTACACAAGGATGGCCACTGGGTGTGGGTGTGGGTATGGGTGTGGGTGTGGATGTGGGTGTGGGTGTGGGTGCAGAGTGGGATTTCTCTCTGTGTGGTATATCCACCACACAGTATATGTGTATGTGCATATACACACATACATATATATATATATATAGCACACAGATATATATGCATATATATGCATAATTATATACATATACACCCATATATGTGCATATATGTGCATATATACTCATATATATGTGTATATACGTATATATACACATATATATGTGTGGATATATGCATATATACATATATTTGCATATATATGTGTAGATGTGCATTTATATGTGTATATATGCGCATATATACACATATATTCACATATAAGTATTTATGCATATGTATATGTATATAATGGTATGTTTCTAAGCATATATATGCATAATTATATACATATACACCCATATATGTGGATATATGTGTATATATACTCATATATATGTGTATATCTGCATATATACACATATATACGTGTCTATATATGCATATATACATATATTTGCATATATATGTGTAGATGTGCGTTTATATGTGTATATATGCATATATACTCATATATTCGCATATAAGTATTTATGCATATATGTATATAACAGTATGTTTCTAAGCATATATATGCATAATTATATACATATACATACATTTATGTGGATATATGTGACTATATACACATATATGCAGAATTTTCAGTGCCATAGACAATTCTTTTAAACAATAACATAATTGTGTACATCATTTCTGGTTATTATATAAATAGCACACTCCTCCCAGGTCTATACCCCCTCTTACCAAACTCACTTCCACAACACACCCTTTCACTCTCTTGCCCACAAGTTGGGGATGGGGGGTGGGGGGGGGTGCTCCCAGTATGTGCTGGTACTGGTAGTGCCCCTATCCTCAAACTTAAAAACAAGGTTTGGCAGCAGTCATGCCTCAATGACCATGACCCACATCCACCCTAAGTTTATCAGTTAAACAGTTGTGTTGGGGTAACCCTGACAGCCAGACAGGCCAGGCTAGGGGTTACCCCACCTGATGCCTCCTACCCCCCCCCTCACACACACAAAGTAAGACAATAGCCACACAGCAACACTGGTCTGCAACCCACACCCCCACCAGCCCACTTCTAGCTAAACCATGCTGGTCAGTCATGAATCAATCATGATGATTTATTTAAATGTTATTGAATTTATTTTCAAATTTATTTTTTATTATCCTTAATATTGAATTTTGTTCATATTATTCCTGGCCATATTGATTGCTCATTATTCACATGCTTTCAGGACCTCCCAGCAATCTGCCACCAGTTGGACCATTGTGGGGTGCACTTCCTCTGTAGCTCAGATGGCAGAGTGTTGGTCTCAAGATCAGAGGGTAACCGGTTCGAATCTTGGAACTGCAATACTTTTTTTTAAAAGAATGTCATACTACTTTTTTTTGTAATGCATAATTATATCAATACTAATAAATATGCCTTTACCTAACTCGACATTGCTCGACGTTATCTGACTGGGCTTTACCCGGCTCTACTTTACCCGGCTCAGGTTTACCCGGCTCTGCTTTACATGGCTCTGCTTTACCCGGATCAGCTTTACCCAGGTCAATTTTACCCGACTCGTCTTCACCTGACTCGACTTCACCCCACCCGACTTCACTCGACCCGACTTCACCTGACCCGACTTCACCTGACCCGAGTTCACCCGACCCGAGTTCACCCGACATGACTTTACCCGACTACACTTTATCCCACTCGCCGTTACCCACCTTTACGTTACCCGCCTCGACGTTATTCGCCTCGACATTACATGCCTCGATGTTACCAGCCTTGACATTACATGCCTCGACGTTACCCGCCTCGACGTTACCCGCCTCAACGTTACCTGCCTCAACATTACCCGCCTCGACGCTACCCGCCTCGACATTACCCGCCTCGACATTACACGCCTCGACGTCACTCGCCTCGACGTTACATGCCTCGATGTTACCCGCCTCGACATTACCCGCCTCGATGTTAGCCGCCTCGACGTTACCCGCCTCGACATTACCCGCCTCGACGTTACCCGCCTCGACATTACCCGCCTCGACGTTACCCGCCTCGACGTTACTCGCATCGACGTTACCTGCGTCGATGTTACCCGCCTCGACGTTACCCGCCTCGACGTTACCCGCCTCGACTTTACCCGCCTCGACGTTACCCGCCTCGACGTTACCCGCCTCGACGTTACCCGCCTCGACGTTACCTGCCTCGACGTTACCCGCCTCAACGTTACCCGCCTCGACATTACACGCCTCGACATTACCCGCCTCGACGTTACACGCCTCGACGTTACCCGCCTCGACGTTACCGCTGACGTTACCCGCCTCGATGTTACCCGCCTCGACGTTACCCGCCTCGACGTTACCCGCCTCGACGTTAACCGCCGCCCCCTCGACTTATACGCCTCGATGTTACCCGCATCGAGGTGCGATGTTACCCCCCTCGACGTTACCCGCCTCGATGTTACCCGCCTCAACATTACCCGCCTCGACGTTACCCGCCTCGACGTAACCCACCTCAACGTTACCCGCCTCGACATTACCCGCCCCGACGTTACCCGCCTCAACGTTACTCGCCTTGGCGTTATCCGCCTCGACGTTACCCGCCTCGACGTTACCCGCCTTGGCGTTACCCGCCTCGACGTTACCCGCCTCGACGTTACCCGCCTCAACGTTACTCGCATCGATGTTACCTGCCTCGATGTTACCCGCCTCGACGCTACCCGCCTCAACGTTACCCGCCTCAACATTACCCGCCTCAACGTAAAGTCCAGGTGGGTAACATCAGGTCGGGTAATGTTGGCTCGGGCAAACTCGTGTCAGGTAAATTCGGGTCAGGTAAAGTGAGGTGAGGTAAAGTCGGGCCGGGTAAAATGTGGTCAGGTAAAGTGTGGTCGGGTAAAGTGTGGTCAAGTAAAGTTGGGTTGGGTAAACTCGGGTCAGGTAAACTCGGGTCAGGTAAAGTGAGGTGAGGTAAAGTCGAGTCGGGTAAAGCGTGGTTCTAAGAAAAATACTGGTTTAAATAGACCATGGTGTTTCATCAGTTAAAATGACTAATTCCAGAATATAAACAGCACAATGTTATAGGCAAAATAAGATTATCTCTTTATTTTAATGTAGTTTTAATTGAATATTATTAACATACTATAGACAGGAGCATTTTCTTCATATCAACTTTGAAGAGCTACTTATAGCCATTTTAATGATGTATTTTGTTAGGTTACATCCTCAATATTAAAGTAGTGGCAGACTGTGACAGGTCACCCCTATTTGTTTCTATATGTAAACTGTCTTGGTTTTTCAAAACGTCTTGATTTTTCAAGACGTTTTGAAATCCAAGACGTGGCCCCTACCTGTTAATACAGTTTTCCCACTCATGTCCATGGGTGGCGCTATAATGGCCCCGGCTGACCCTTCCCCTGGCCCCTTACCCCGTGCCCGTGCAGCCCCGAGCTCCTGCCGGCGGGCCAGTGTAGGACGTTGAAAATACTACCCCGTTCAAAACACTACCGTCGTGTTTTGAACCTAAGTTGAAAACACTACGGTAGTGTTTTGAACTTAAGTTGGAAACACTACTGTGAAGTTCAAAACACTATCCCTATTTAAGTCCAAAACAATACCCAAGTTCAAAACACTATCATAACATGGCAGTAGGGGCTGTAATGACGCAACTGGTACTGGCATTTGAAGCATATACTAGTTGGTTTGGTGGCTGGGAGTTTTAGGTCCTGGAAACATCTAAGGTCATATCAGAATGCGCATACTAATAGTATACACTGATAGCACTGCGGCATCTGCACCATGTATGCTGCAGGGGCTGCGGCAATTTTAGCACGTATTAGTAGTATATGCTGATAGCACTGTGGCATCTGCACCACGTATTATTATACACTGAAGGTGCTGCTGCAACTGAACCAGGTATTAGTATATGCTAATGGTGTGGCGGCATTTGAAGCACATATTAGTCTATAGGCTGCACACTGCCACACCCTACTGCATACTGCCCCACCTTAATGCATACTGCCTCACCCTACTACAAATGAAAATGACTATGCAGCAATTATATATGAAAGAAATATTAGAGTAGTGTTTTGAACTTAAATTAGAGTAGTGTTTTGAACTTGAGGATAGTGCTTTCAGGGTGGCCACAGTAGTGTATTGAACCTACCTTCAACTAGGTTGAAAACTGTACCATAGTGTTTTGAACCTAGGTTGAAAACAGTACTGTAGTGTTTTTGTGCGGTAGTGTTTTGAACTTAGTACACTGGCTCTGTGCCCTGATGCTCCCTGCGGCTGCCATAAAGGGGGCGCTTTCAGGCCTCCCGGATCTCAGCACGCAATCTGTGTCAGTTGCTGACAGCGTCGCGGCCCCGATTATAAAATAATGGTTCACTCACCTCTAGAATACAGAATGAACAGCCCGCCTTCACACTCACCTAGTCCTAGTCCTCACTCCCACACATCCCGTGCCCTCCCCTCCTTTCTCATGTTTACCACTCCTTCTTTCCTCCACTTTTCCACTCATCCACTCAGCCACTCCTCCATTCTCAACTCCTCAGCACCTCCACCCCTCCAATCCTCTACTATTCTAATTATCCTTTGCTCCTCTCATACTCTCCTCCTGTCCTCCACATCTCTTCTCCTCCACTCATCCGCTCATCCGTGCCTCAAGTCCCCCACTCGTCCGCTCCTCCTCCCTTCCTCTCCTCCACACCTCCACCCTTCCACTCCTCCATTGCTCGAATCCTCCGCTCCTCTAATTATTACGCTCCTCCACTCATATCCGCTCATACCTCCTCTTCCATTCTCTCCAGAGCGTGAAGGATCTGGGATTCCCTTCCTTTTTGCAACTCTACAATCCACGCGCATCTCACCCAACTTCTTTCCTTCTCCGAGTTTCCCGAGGAAGGTGGACCAGATGCGTCACCCCTTCTACCCCAGACCTCTCTTTCATCTCTCCAAACACACCCACTCTCCTCTCTATCCCATAATCACTGCCCACTTTCTCCAATTCCTTATCAGGCCTGGCTGAAGGGTGGATACAGAAGGCCCTGGACCTGGCAGTGGTAGGCGGGTGAGGGGGGGGGGGCGGTCCGGGCCCCAGCTGAGGCCAAGAGTGGGAGGATGGTGGAGGCCCTGCCTGCTCGGCATCCTGGTCCACCAGGCCCGCCCGGCTCACCAGGCCCACCCGGACCGTCCGGCCCGCCCGGCCCACCCGGCCCGCCCGGCCCGCCTGGCCCACCCGGCCCGCCCGGCCCACCCGGCCCGCCCAGCCAGCCCGTTCCGCCCAGCCCGCCCAGCCCGCCCGGCCCGCCCGCCCACAGGACGGCCCGGCCCACCCGGCTCGTGCTGCGGCTCGCCTTTCCCGGCGTTGACTTTACGGGGCCGCGAGGCGCCCATAAAACATCCCTGTATCATGCCACTTTGGGATTTGTCCGATGCATCATTTAAACTCTAAATGGCGACTACGAAGGCTTACCTCCCCACCTCTCCACGCCTCTCAACTCCCCTTTCCACCCTGCCCGCCCTTCTACTCCCATCTCCACTCCTCTGCACTCCCATTCCACCCCCACGTCAGCCGCCCCTGCACCTTCATCTCTACTCCTCCCCACTCTGCCCCACTCCCGTTCTCCCCTTCCCCGCCCCTGAACTCTCCCGTCCACTCCCCCCCACTACCCTTCCCACCCTCCCCATCCCTGAACTCTCCCATCAAGGAACTTTGTATGATCTTGACAACTCCCGCCCCTGAACTCTCCCCTCCACTCCCTCCCACTCCGTTTCTCCCTTCCCCGCCCCTGAATCTCCCGTCCACTCCCCACACTCCCCTCCGACTCTCCCCATCCCTGAACTCTCCCCTCCACTCCTCCCACTCCCCTCCCCACTCTCCCCATCCCTGAACTCTCCCCTCCACTCCCCCCACTCCCTTCCCCCCCTCCCCATCCCTGAACTCTCCCCTCCACTTCTCCCGCCCCTTCCCACCCTGAACACCCCCCTCCACTCCCCCCCATTCCCCTTCCCACCCTCCCCTCCCTGAACTCTCCCCTCCACTCCCCCACTCCCTTCCCACCATCCCCGCCCTGCTCTCCCCTCACTCCCCCCACTCCCCTTCCACCCTCCCCATCCCTGAACTCCCTCCACTCCCCCCACTCCCTTCTCCCCTCACTCCCCCTCTCTCCCCACTCCCCTTTCTCTTCCCGTCCCTGCCTCTCCCCCTCCACTCCCCCACTCCCCTCCCACCCTCCCATCCCTGAACTCTCCCCTCCACTCCCCCCACTCCCCTTCCCACCCTCCCCATCCCCTGAACTATTCCTCCCCTCCACTCCCCCCACTCCCCTTCCCACCCTCCCCATCCCTGAACTCTCCCCTCCACTCCTCCCACTTCCCCCTTCATCCCTGAACTCTCCCCTCCACTCCCCCCACTCCCCTTCCCACCCTCCCCTCCCCTGAACTCTCCCCTCCACTCCCCCCGACTCCCCTTCCCACCCTCCCCGCCCCTGAACTCTCCCCTCCACTCCGCCCCACCTCCCCTTCCCACCCCTCCCCATCCCTGAACTCTCCGCTCCACTCCTCCCCACTCCCCTTCCCACCCTCCCCAACCCTGAACTCTCACCTCCACCTCCCTCTCCCTTCCCACCTCCCCGCACATGAACTCTCCCTCCGACTCCTCCCATTTCCCTTCCCACCCTCACGACCCTGCAATCTCCCCCACTCCCCCCCTTCCCCTTCCCACCCTCCACGCCCCTGATCTCTCACTCTCCACTCTCCCCCTTCACCTTCCCACCCTCCCCGCCCCTGAACTGTGGTCACTCATGGCAACCTTATAGTGCTGACCCACGGGGAGACAAGGGCACCACCATGGCCTGATAAGTGATATCCCACTCAGTGACATTATCCTGACATTGAGCCAAGCACTCCTTGCACTATCTTAATAATGCCGAGCGCCTGGCTAGGAAGGGAAAAGAATAGCTTTTTAAGGCATTGGTTGACTCGACCAGGGTTCGGATCCTGGGATCTACCAAAACGGGAGACTATCGCTCAACTCATTTGGCCGTCCGGTCTGGTCGTGGGATGGTGGGAATGGTGTAGGGGAACGAGGCGGCGGGTGGGACAGGCGAATGGCGTGAGGAGGGCCGGTCGGGCGGTTCACCATAGGTGGAGAAGGTCGGGAGACTCGTCTTGAAGGAGGAGGAAGGCGGCGGAGGGCGGGAGGAGCGACGGTGGGGAGTGCTGGGGTAGGATGGCACAGGTAGGCGGATGGGACTGACACGTGGATGGGGGAGGTACCGGGAAGGGTGGGACTTGGGCTGTGGTCGAGTATTGGGTAGGGGGTGATACTGGAGCGGAGGGGGGGGGAGGCGAACGGCAGGGGGTTCTAAGTAAAAGTACGTTGACATTATTGTTTCTCTTCAGTCACAGCCGGTAAACCTTTAAAGTCATTCAACAAAGACCCTTAAGTCATTTACCAACAACCCTTTAAGTCATTTAACAACAAACCTTTAAGTCATTTACCAACAACCTTTTAAGTCATTTAACAACAATCCTTAATTCCTTTAACAACAACCATTTAAGTCATTTACCAACAACCCTTTAAGTCGTTTACCAACAACCCTTTAAGTCATTTACCAACAACCCTTTAAGTCAATTACCAACAACCCTTTAAGTCATTTACAACAACCCTTTAAGTCATTTACCAACAACATTTCAAGTCAATTACCAACAACCCTTGAAGTCATTTACAACAACCCTTTAAGTCATTTACCAACAACCCTTTAAGTCATTTACCAACAACCCTTTAAGTAATTTACCAACAACCCTTTAAGTCATTTAACAATAACCCTTTAAGTCGTTTAACAATAACCCTTTAAGTCATTTAACAACAACCCGTTAAGTCATTTACCAACAACCCGTTAAGTCATTTAACAATAACCCTTTAAGTCGTTTAACAATAACCCTTTAAGTCATTTAACAACAACCCGTTAAGTCATTTACCAACAACCCGTTAAGTCATTTAACAACAACCCTTTAAGTCGTTTAACAATAACCCTTTAAGTCATTTAACAACAACCCATTAAGTCATTTACCAACAACCCGTTAAATCATTTAACAATAACCCTTTAAGTCGTTTAACAATAACCCTTTAAGTCATTTAACAACAACCCGTTAAGTCATTTACCAACAACCCGTTAATTCATTTAACAACAACCCTTTAAGTTGTTTAACAATAACCCTTTAAGTCATTTAACAACAACCCGTTAGGTCATTTACCAACAACCCTTTAAGTCATTTAACAATAACCCTTTAAGCCGTTTAACAATAACCCTTTAAGTCATTTAACAACAACCCGTTAAGTCATTTAACAACAACCCTTTAAGTTCTTATTATTGTGTTTTGATTCAGTCAGACATGTGGACTTGGTGACACCTGAAAGTCAGATAATTGTATTACCAGACTCCCTCAGGTCTTAACTCCCAGATTGGACAATTACTGCATTAAATTGAGTGCGGGGAGAATAAATAGGGAATAAAACCCAGCGAACTTCGTGTTACCCTTGCACCCTCTGTGGGTGTTGATGTTATTTAGTTCACTACCTTGGAGAGGAGGTCTTCCCCATGAAGTGTAGCACCGTGTGGGTGAGTCTGGTTTCTTGGTGATTGGTTGACGTACCGCTGAGTTATCAGTCCTCAAAGGGGGGGGGGGGGGGCGGGTGGTAGAACCGATGATAGCTCTGTCTTCCCGTTCGGAAGGCTGTGCGTTGGAATCCCGGCCTAATCAACAGAATAACTTGCACGAAGCATACCTGCTTTTAACTAGCATGACGCATGCGACTACTCAGCTGGGAAAAGGACTGGATTGCTCAGTATCAGGTTTTGGTTCCAGCGGTATGTGCTCACAATGGGCAGCACTACAACCTATAAGCTCGCCATGAGCGAACACTGTCACATATCGGTACCTGTTTTGATAGGAACTTACATGTTGCTAGAACTTTAAACCCCAACGAGCACCTGCAAGCATGTTTCAATAGAGGCATGATCCGATTCCCCACTCAGTCACATTACCGTGACACTGGAGGCAACAATTTAAAAGATGGTTGGCGAGTTTCAGTTAGTATCTTCCGAGACGTCCATTCAGAATGTATCCGAACTATCAAAGCAAAACCAACCACCGCATATACTGATGGAAACCAGTCATTGTACTATTATGACAACTTGATAGATATACATGTAGGTGTATTGTTGCATGCAGCTTCTTATATACAATTGTAATATTGCATCCTCACTTCACACCAACCACCATTGCAACAGTAAATGCTTTCCTTCTGTCTACCCCATGCCATACGGACCAACCTTATTTCCAGCTACGCAGGGCGAGCGGCGTGTGGGATCTGGCCGCCTTCCCCTCCTTGGTCTTCCCTTAGATCACCCACGCCCTTCTCCTAGTCCGCCCTGCAGCACACGCCCTTCTCTGTACACTACTAGCCTTCCCTACTGAAGCGCCTTGTAAAGCGTTAACTGCATATACTACTTACATCTGCATTTTCTATATCCCTTCTAAAAACCTTTTGTGATTTATGGTTGATTACATAGTAATTAGTACTGGACGTTCATGTTACCCTGCGGAATAGAAACTTACATCCAAACCCCATTTTACTTTATGTTTTCTTTTAAAGATGATACTTGATATTATAGGTGTTTTGAATGCCTTGCACTAAAGATGTGTTTCAACCACTTGTAGACCAAATGTGCGATTAGAGTGACACATACCTAGTGAGGTGAGTGTAGCCAACTACACCCCTACCTGTCTGTGTAGCACTTCACCTGGTAAGGTGGGTGCAGCCCACTACACATTTACCTAGGGAGGTGGGTGCATCCCACTACACCCCTACCTGTCTGTGCCTGTGCATCCCACTACACCCCTACCTGTCTGTGCCTGTGCATCCCACTACACCCCTACCTGTCTGTGCCTGTGCAACCCACTACACCCCTACCTGTCTGTGTTGCACCCTACCTGGTGAGATGAGTGCAGGCCACTACACGCCCACCTGAATGTGTGACACTTTACCTTGAGAGCTGAGTGCAGCCCACTACATCCACACCTGTATAAGTGGCACTTTATCTCGCGAAGTGAGTGCAGCCCACTAGCCCCCCCCCCCACACCTGTCTGTGTAGCTCTACACTCTCCTTTACTATGTAACATTCTGCGATCATCCTCCATTGGGGTTAGAGTAGAGGCAGGGATTAGAGGGTGAGAATCTAATTACAAGTCCACCAGTTTGTTCCGGATACATCCGCAAGTATCCAAGTAGCGTATGATCCTGTCGCCCATTCGGCTCCTACAGGCTAATGATGCGGCGGTCACGTGATCGACCAACTCGGCCATGTCCGGTTCATGGGCCGGACCTTAAAAGGGCCGCACGCACGCAACTGTTTACACAGACGGATGGGAACATTCAATCCGGGCCTACACCCACCAGTGTTGTCGGAGTTGGCCAAGCACCGCTCACACGCACCCCGCATGTCCGCCGTATGGCATGTAGCTTCTGAGCAGCTTTTGTTAATTGATTAGCGGATACATCCCATCCGATATACAAAAGCAGCTACACACAGACTCACTAGACAGGTCTCTGGCTATGATGAGGGGATGAAACGTTCTGTAGACATGCATGAAGGCAGTCACATTTGATCTAGATTATTTGCTTTCAACATAGTTTTGCAATTGAATTCAGGTTCAAATGTAAGGCTCAAATGAGAACATGTTCGGTCTGTGTTCAACGATGCTATGGTCAGCGAGGGGCTCTTATAGGCGCGTGTACAAACTGTCTTTGTTTCAGTTATTGTCCCCGCGATCACAGGGCGGCTCCTATTTCTGAGCAACATTAGTCTCATCGCCGACCGCAGGGGTAACCGAATACAGATATCACTCCTAGCTATATCACCTTATAAATGCAGATGACCTCCTCATAAAACCCTCATATGATCCCAGGAGCAGCTACACCCAGTGCCACTATACCAACGCATCGCTCACTCTTCTTCACAGTTCATTTGCCATTCAGGAAAACGATACTCTTCCAAAAAGTCATCTATTACTCATTCCACAACCGACTAACCCCCCCCCCCCCCACCTCATCCCACCGGGTGCCACTACTGTACGCCCGGTCACGTGATCACAACCTCGGCCAATGGAGACACAGCTGCAACCCTCGGAGGGGCTGGTCTGATTTGAACTTCGTGAAGCTGACAAGGGTGGTACTGGAATGACGAAGCATCCTCCTGCTGTTGTCTTGCCAACAAGAAACACCCTAGGGCCTGGATTTTAATTCCTAATTATAGTAATCTGTAATCAATTGAGGGCGTCACATTTTTTAAAACTGAAACACTAATCTACATTTGATCCTACATACCTTTAACCAGAACCAGAGTCAATAACCAGAACCTGTAACCACTGAGGCATATTGATCTTTCCGTGTGCATACCAACAATAGCTTTTGGTGCTTTCATCTTAAATCTCTGCAAAACGAACTCTTTGAAATACAAGTTACTTCACATTGAAGTAAATTAGCATAATGAACTTAATATATTTAGCTACAAAGTTATGGCTAGCGCACAACACTACCCAATTATGCACCGTTCACTGTGTACAGGGGGGACTGGCAGAGTGTTCCCATTGGCGCCTCGTGATGGGACGCAGCTCGCTCTAATCTGACATGTGATCTGAAAACGAGGCATGAATCATGTAGAACATGGAATCTCCAGATACACACCAGTGTAATCAGATACATGAACACAGAATCAGCAACATGGCGACGGTTTCAGCTTCTAGTGGTTGTACATAAACTCACACAATCACAAAGTCAGCCACATGACAACGGTCTCAGCTTATAGTATGTATTCAGTTATTAACACACTCACAGAATCAGCCACATGACGACGGTTTCAGCATTCAGTGTAGTGTGTATACAGTTAGTCACACACTCACAGAATCAGCCACATGATGATAGTTTCAGCATTTAGTGTAGTGTGTATACAGTTATTAACACACTCAGAGAATCAGCCACATGGCGACGGTTTCAGCATTCAGTGTAGTGTGTATACAGTTAGTCACAGACTCACAGAATCAGCCACATGGCGATAGTTTCAGTACTTAGTGTAGTGTGTATACAGTTATTAACACGCTCAGAGAATCAGCCACATGGCGACGGTTTCAGTGTTCAGTGTAGTGTGTATACAGTTATTAACACACTCACATAATCAACCACATGATGATAGTTTCAGCATTTAGTGTAGTGTGTATACAGTTATTAACACACTCATGAATCAGCCACATGGCGACGGTTTCAGCATTTGGTGTAGTGTGTATACAGGTATTAACACACTCACAGAATAAGCCACATGACGATAGTTTCAGCATTTAGTGTAGTGTGTATACAGTTAGTCCCACACTCACAGAATCAGCCACATGACGATAGTTTCAGCATTCAGTGTAGTGTGTATACAGTTAGTCACACAGTCACAGAATCAGCCACATGACAATACTTTCAGCATTTAGTGTAGTGTGTATACAGTTATTAACACACTCACAGAATCAGCCACATGACGATAGTTTCAGCATTCAGTGTAGTGTGTATACAGTTATTAACAAACTCACAGAATCAGCCACATGACAATAGTTTCAGCATTCAGTGTAGTGTGTATACAGTTATTAACACACTTACAATATCAGCCACATGACGATAGTTTCAGCATTTAGTGTAGTGTGTATATAGTTAGTCCCACACTCACAGAATCAGCCACATGACAATAGTTTCAGCATTCAATGTAGTGTGTATACAGTTAGTCACGCAGTCACAGAATCAGCCACATAACGATAGTTTCAGCATTCAGTGTAGCGTGTATACAGGTAGTAACACAGTCACAGAATCAGCCACATGACGATAGTTTCAGCATCCAGTGTAGTGTGTATACAGGTAGTAACACAGTCACAGAATCAGCCACATGGCGATAGTTTCAGCATTCAGTGTAGTTTGCATACAGTTATTAACACAGTCAAATAATCAGCCACATGGCGATGGTTTCAGCTTGTAGTGTGTATACCACAATAGGTACATGGCGCAGTGAATGGGTCAAGTAGCATCACATTAGTGCAGCCATAAATAGGTAGGTGGCACAATGAATGGATCAAGCAGCACCATGTTAGTGCAGCAGTAAATAGATAGGTGGTGCAGTGAATGGGTAAAGCAGCATCACATAAGTGCAGCCATAAAAAGGTAGGTGGCACAATGAATGGATCAAGCAGCACCATTTTAGTGCAGCAGTAAATAGGTAGGTGGCGCAGTCAAAGGGGCAAGCAGCACCACATCAGTGCAGCAGTAAATAGGTAGGTGGCGCAGTGAAAGGGTCAAGCAGCATCACATTAATGCAGCAGTAAATAGGTAGGTGGTGCAGTGAATGGGTCAAGCAGCACCACATTAGTGCAGCAGTAAATAGGTAGGTGGTGCAGTGAATGTGTCAAGCAGCATCACATTAGTGCAGCAGTAAATAGGTAGGTCGTGCAGTGAATGGGTCAATCAGCACCACATTAGTGCAGCAGTAAATAGGTAGGTGGCGCAGTGAATGGGTCAAGCAGCATCACATTAGTGCAGCAGTAAATAGGTAGGTGGCGCAGTGAATGTGTCAAGCAGCATCACATTAGTGCAGCAGTAAATAGGTAGGTGGCACAGTGAATGTGTCAAGCAGCATCACATTAGTGCAGCAGTAAATAGGTAGGTGGTGCAGTGAATGCGTCAAGCAGCATCACATTAGTGCAGCAGTAAATAGGTAGGTGGTGCAGTGAATGGGTCAAGCAGCACCACATTAGTGCAGCAGTAAATAGGTAGGTGGTGCAGTGAATGGGTCAAGCAGCATCACATTAGTGCAGCAGTAAATAGGTAGGTGGCGCAGTGAATGCGTCAAGCAGCATCACATTAATGCAGCAGTAAATAGGTAGGTGGTGCAGTGAATGCGTCAAGCAGCATCACATTAGTGCAGCAGTAAATAGGTAGGTGGTGCAGTGAATGGGTCAAGCAGCACCACATTAGTGCAGCAGTAAATAGGTAGGTGGTGCAGTGAATGGGTCAAGCAGCATCACATTAGTGCAGCAGTAAATAGGTAGGTGGCACAGTGAAAGGGTCAAGCAGCATCACATTAGTGCAGCAGTACATATATAGGTGGCGCAGTGAGAGCGTCAACCAGCATCACATTAGTGCAGCAGTAAATAGGTAGGTGGTGCAGTGTATGGGTCAAGCAGCACCACATTAGTGCAGCAGTAAATATGTAGGTGGCGCTGTGAATGGGTCAAACAGCATCACATTAGTGCAGCAGTAAATAGGTAGGTGGCGCAGTGAATGCGTCAAGCAGCATCACATTAATGCAGCAGTAAATAGAGCTGGTGCAGTGAATGCATCAAGCAGCATCACATTAGTGCAGCAGTAAATAGGTAGGTGGTGCAGTGTATGGGTCAAGCAGCACCACATTAGTGCAGCAGTAAATATGTAGGTGGCGCAGTGAATGGGTCAAGCAGCATCACATTAGTGCAGCAGTAAATAGGTAGGTGGCGCAGTGAATGGGTCAAGCAGCATCACATTAGTGCAGCAGTAAATAGGTAGGTGGTGCAGTGAATGCGTCAAGCAGCATCACATTAGTGCAGCAGTAAATAGGTAGGTGGTGCAGTGTATGGGTCAAGCAGCACCACATTAGTGCAGCAGTAAATATGTAGGTGGCGCAGTGAATGGGTCAAGCAGCATCACATTAGTGCAGCAGTAAATAGGTAGGTGGCGCAGTGAAAGGGTCAAGCAGCATCACATTAGTGCAGCAGTACATATGTAGGTGGCGCAGTGAAAGGGTCAAGCAGCATCACATTAGTGCAGCAGTAAATAGGTAGGTGGCACAGTGAATGTGTCAAGCAGCATCACATTAGTGCAGTAGTAAATAGGTAGGTGGTGCAGTGAATGGGTCAAGCAGCACCACATTAGTGCAGCAGTAAATAGGTAGGTGGCACAGTGAAAGGGTCAAGCAGCATCACATTAGTGCAGCAGTAAATATGTAGGTGGTGCAGTGAAAGGGTCAAGCAGCATCACATTAGTGCAGCAGTAAATAGGTAGGTGGCACAGTGAATGGGTCAAGCAGCATCACATTAGTGCAGCAGTAAATAGGTAGGTGGCGCAGTGAATGTCTCAAGCAGCATCACATTAGTGCAGCAGTAAATAGATAGGTGGCGCAGTGAAAGGGTCAATCAGCGCAATGTTAGTGCAGCAGTAAATAGGTAGGTGGTGGAGTTAATGGGTCAAGCAGCTTCACATTAGTGCAGCAGTAAATAGGTAGGTGGTGCAGTGAATGGGTCAAGCAGCATCACATTAGTGCAGCAGTAAATAGGTAGGTGGCACAGTGAATTTGTCAAGCAGCATCACATTAGTGCAGCAGTAAATAGGTAGGTGGCGCAGTGAATGTGTCAAGCAGCATCACATTAATGCAGCAGTAAATAGGTAGGTGGTGCAGTGAATGCGTCAAGCAGCATCACATTAGTGCAGCAGTAAATAGGTAGGTGGTGCAGTGAATGGGTCAAGCAGCACCACATTAGTGCAGCAGTAAATAGGTAGGTGGCACAGTGAGTGGGTCAAGCAGCACCACATTAGTGCAGCAGTAAATAGGGAGGTGGCGCAGTGAAAGGGGCAAGCAACATCACGCTAGTGCAGCAGTAAATAGGTAGGTGGCGCAGTGAAAGGGGCTAACAGGTGACTGAAGTCGCCACTATGAGGCCCACTTAATCACATCACGCGCCGCGGGTTTGTGAACCCCTGTAGGCAAGGAGCGTCCATTAGCACCTGGAGCCTATAAAGTCAGACGGTCAACTGCCATTGCCTAATCTTCCAGGAATACTGGCCAATTGTCGGTGGGTGGAGCCACATGTATTATGCAATTTCATGAGAGCGCCTCGGGAGATGCATGTCAAGGATGCTATAACCCTAGCTTGCGGCGACCTGAACTGGGGTATTTGGAAAAGTAGTCAGGGGCAAGGTCGTAACCTGCATCACCATCAACTGTTGCAGACGAGGTTAGGCACCATTGAGCGTTCGTGGTAGAAGTACTTGACACGTTTGGTAGCGTGAGTGAGGTGCTGGCCTGGCGTGATGGCTGTGTGAACTATGACTGTGTAATCGGGTTCAGAAAGGCGTATTGGTGATGTATAAGTAAATGCACTGACAGCTGGTGTTGAATCCAACGTGGAAGCGCATGTTGGGAAGACGTATCATGTACGATATAGCATGGACAGACATGGATATAGCATCGGATGCAGTTACGCGAAGTTGATACGTCACCGTATAGATATGTAAATAATATGAAGAGACTACCTGCCTCCCATCCTCACAACCTCACTGCTTCACCGCCTCACACACTCACAAACTCCCACCTCACACATTCACCACTTCACCACCTCACCACTCCACCTCATCACCCGTACCTCACCAGCCCCACCTCATCACTCCCACCTCATCCCCGACCCACCACACCGCAGACTGTTGACAGGTGCCCGTACCATTGTGACGTGACCCCTCGTGGTCAAACCCGGTGTTACTGCAGGTGGGCCTCCTCCCCTCCACGCCTCAAACAAAAATAGCAATAATGACAGACAAAGCCGCAACAACGAAAAAAACCTAATGTTCCCTGTAGGTGGCGTGCGCGCACCTGCAACTCACCAGGCGGCGCTGAGGTGTGGGGCGGGGAGCAGGGGCCGGGCGTCACGTGACTAGCTAACATATGCCCGCACCAGTGGGGGCCTCTGTAGGCCGCCTAAGCTAACTGGTCGTCAACCAGTAAAGCACCGCCGGCCACCAGCCAAATGCAGTACGGGCCGGTGGGAGGGGGGAGGGAGAGAAGTTGGCGGCGGACGGGACGTGCCGGTGTAAAGATTAGAAATTCCCCCCATAGTCACGTTTTCAAATTCCTCCCAGGGGAATTTGAAAACGTTTTCAAATTCCCTCCCTCGTTTTAGCTTTCCCTACCCCCCCCCCCCCTTTTTGGGGAATTTTCTTTATTTTTGTTATTTTTTGTTATTTTTTGTTATTTTTCATGACAAATATTATAATATACAGAGAATAGCATAATGGAAATTATTACTAGTACAATAAAACATATTTAACCACAAATGACACAAAAAGTCTCCAAGATGGTTAAGAAAAAAATATTATAGGTCTGAAATTTAAAACGTTTTTTAAAGTTTTTTAAACAATTTTAAATTCCCGGAGGGGGGAATTTGAAAATAAAGGGAGGAATCTGAAAACTGTTTGTAAGTTCACCCCAGGAATCTGAAAACGTTTTTAATTTCCCCAGAGGGAAGTTAAAAACATTTTCAGATTCCCGGGGGGGAACTTGGGAAGGGGGGAAGTTGAAATCGTTACACCAGGGCGTGTGTGTGAGGAGGTCGGGTCTCATGTGACTGGGGAACCAGGGAACGGAGCTTGTGTTGGGGCGCCGGGTTGGAGTGTGGTACGTTGGACTGGTTCCCTGTAGTTACACGGTCTCGCAAGATCTACGGCTAGAAGTTAGTTTTGGTTGGGGGTTCCCGTCTTAGAAACAGATGACGCCATATCAAGAAGGTTAGCCAACTTGTGAAAGTGGCTTTACAGCACTGCTGTCGTGGCTCTTAGGCCGGCCTACCCTCCTCAATATAGGTGGACAGCTTATCATGTACAAAGTACCTGACATTCGATTAATGCTTTGCCAAACAACATTGTATGCTTGCCATAGCCAAGACAGGTGCCATTGGCACCTTGACCCAATATTCCACTTATTCACATTATCCTGACGCTAATCCAACCCGGTCTCTGACAGTTCGCTAAGGCTACACTGGTTATACTCCCATTGCACTGGCTCTCAGCCCAGCAACCACGCTGCGCATTCCAAGACATGCACACCTTCATGTGGATCCTACTCTCCTAGCAATCCTTCAGCCTGTATCCAAACTATCCATTTGCAAACATCTTCCCTTCTGGAAAGTTAGATTGATTGATTGATTGGTGGTTGCTTTACGCCGTGCCGGCAGCATAGGCCATATTCACGGTGAGAAATGTTTGTTTTTTGTTCATGTAAAAGCAGACAATCAATTATCTGCCAATAGACACTCATTAAATTAGAAAGCTCACAATCATATATTTGTGGTCAAGGGAAACAATTCCCATAGAAAAAATCAAGTTTGATTAATAATTGATAGAAGCTATTTAGTAAACTATATGAGGCTCAAAAAGGCTAAAATGTTTTCCTGTGGGAGTGGGGGGGAGTGGAGGGGAGAGTTCGGGGGCAGGGAGGGTGGGAAGGGGAGTGGGGGGAGTGGAGGGGAGAGTTCAGGGGTGGGGAGGGTGGGAAAGGGGAGTAGGGGGAGTGGAGGGGAGAGTGCAGGGGTGGGGAGGTGGAAAGGGGAGTGGAGGGGAGAGTTCAGGGGTGGGGAGTGTGGGAAGGGGAGTGGGAGGAGTGGAGGGGTGAGTGCAGGGCCAAAAAATCAACGCAACTTAGTAAAATGTGTTTGAGTGTCAGCGGGGACTGACACCCAATACATTCAGCGGGAGGTTCCCCCTTGAGCAGAAAAGCATGTGTAAGCCACGAGTGGCCAATACGGCAGCGGCTAAGGACCACTTGGTCCCGCCGACCTCCCGCATGAGTCTGTGGTGGCTTTCCCACAGATGGTTCAATTTCTTTAAGTTTATTAA
Source organism: Branchipolynoe longqiensis (assembly GCA_030323885.1). Taxonomy (NCBI): domain Eukaryota; kingdom Metazoa; phylum Annelida; class Polychaeta; order Phyllodocida; family Polynoidae; genus Branchipolynoe; species Branchipolynoe longqiensis. Next base: position 25,542,142 of record CM059199.1, read on the forward strand.
TGTGTTCATCCCACTCATGTTGCCATTTGGATTTTATGTGGGTGGCTATTAGTGGTTTCAGATCAGAGTGAGGGATCAGACATGGTTCAAGATCACAGTTCAGGGCCTTCTTCACACACATGATCAGCTCGTTCGTTTCCTTGTATGCCAGCATGGCCAGGCACCTAGCACAGGTGGATGTCATACCCATCGGTTGTCAGTTGGTTTATTTTATAAATGACCGTTGCTAAAATAGGGTGATTCATTTTCAGGCCAGCAACAGCCAGGAGGCAAGAGAACGAATCAATGTATATAACATAGTTAGTGTGGTTGGATACCTCGATACACTCCAACGTGAGAAGGAGTGCTCGGGCTTCTGCAGTGAAAATTAAGCTCTGAGCCATGAGTGTATATGGAGAGGTGGTCCGCAAACTGGCCTTGAATCTCTGCATGCAGTCCTTGGTACTCGAGTGGATGTGTCCCAGACTTCCTCAGTTCCGTGAGTCGGAGGATAACCGATGGCTTTCTCAACGACTACTGGGGATGTTCTGGGACTTTGGCATCCTCCAACACGTCCAAATCCATGCCTAAGGCCTCCAAATGAGGTTTCATTCGGAGCCTCAGTGGCCGGTTGTAATTCGGCCTGGCTTCATACCTGGATTCGTCATGTTGCTTGAATAGACAATTGTGTGCAGGATTCAATGCATTAGTTTTTATCTTGACTACAAATTGCATGGCCAGTTTGATTCTCCTGTTGTTATGTGATGGTTCATTGGCTTCGACGTAGAGGCTCTGAAGTGGTGAGGTGTGGAAGGCCTCAATGGCCTGGCGCTGTCCCTGGTGGTGGTTCGTGTCTAGCAGCCCAATATATGATTTCCTTCCAGAACCGTATACTATGCTGCCGTAATCGACTCGTGACCGAACCAAGATTATGTACACAGAGAGCAGAACATTGAGCGCTTTCAGGCACTTTATATGTGGCACAAAAGACAGTTTTGTGTCGAGAATGAGGCCCAGAAATTTGGTTTTCTCAACGACTTTAATGGGTTCCCCATCCAGGGTCAGCTCCGGTTTCGCATGCATTCTATGCAGCAGGAAGAAGTGCATGCAGACCATTTTGGTCTTGGAAAATTTGAAACCATTCAGAACTGACCATCGATGGATCCCATTTATGCTTGGTTGTAGCTGTCTCCCTATGACATTCATGTTAGCACCGCTGTAATATACAACAAAGTCGTCCACGAAAAGACTACAGGAGAACCCCCCCCCCCGCTTTACAGCAGCAGCAATACCATTGACCTTGACCCCAAAAAGGGTCACGGCCAGTATGCTGCCTTGAGGTACTCCTAGTTCCTGTGAGTGTAGGCTGGAATAGGTAGTTTTGACACGGACGCTGATATGCCTGAAGGCTAGAAAGTTCCTGATGAAAATTGGCAGGTGGCCACGAAGGCCAATCGCATGAAGATCCTCCATGATGCCATGCTGCCATGCTGTGTCATAGGCTTTTTTGAGGTCGAAAAAGACAGCCACAACGTGCTTCTTCTTAAGGAAAGCATCTCTTATGAAGGTCTCCATGCACACCAAATGGCCGAGGGTGCTGTGGCCCTGTCTCAATCCACATTGAAGGTTGGACAGGTGGTGTCCTGACTCCAGTAGCCAGATGAGGCAGTTGGTTAGCATGCGCTCCATGGTATTACAGATGCAGCTTGTGAGGGCTATGGGATGATAGTTGTTGGCTTCACTCTGGTCTTTACCAGGTTTGGGAATCGGTATTACTGTCGCCTCCTGCCAAGAGGTGGGGATGACACCCGACTCACAGATGTTGTTGAAGAGTTGAGGCAACAGTCTCAGTGCATGTTCAGGGAGATGTTTAACAAATTGATAATGAATTCCATCAGGTCCAGCTGCTGTGTCATGTGAGCTTTCCAAAGAACACCTCAACTCACCCATACTGACTGGGGAGTTGTAGTGCTCCTCGCCATCGGAGGAAAAGTCCAAGAGCTTTCGCTCTTGGCGTTCCTTAATGGCCCGAAAGCCCGGGAGGTTATATGGCATTGTACTTCTGCTATAGATGTTTATATATATATCAAATTAATCATTATAATCTAATTACTTTTATTTTGAAGTAACTTTTATGTTAAACGGTTGACTTTTGAAATATTTAAACTGAAAATATGCAGCGTTCATCTCAGCGTCCATTCTTACATTCTGGATAGGCTTTGATTACACTTACCCAGCGTGGTATCAATTCACAACCGACCCCACCTCAATACATATGTATTGAATACACCAGTAGCTAATTTGATCTATGAGATCAAAGGATGATATAACATGATGCACCTGTAAGGGGCAACTAGCCATGCGTGCTTTGTCCCACTTGAGTTCTGTCAACTGTCAACAAGTAACCCATACCAGCAGGTCGTCCATGCATCACTGACGCTGTGTGATTTGCTCCACGGGCGATAGCGGCCGGTACTCTGGGGCAGTGAGGCCAGGTAGTGCACCTGTAGTCACATGTTTGCACTTCATGTGAGTCGTTAATGTATTAAGTTTTCTCTGCTAAGGAGATGCGTTATGACAGGTGGCGACGTGATGTTACGATGCATTAATGCAGCTGGTGTCATGCTGTGGGACTACATTAATGCAAGCAACATCCTGCTGAATGGATACATCAATACTGGCAGTGTCCTGTTGTGGGGATGCAGTAATGCAGGCCAAATCCTGCTTCATGGATAAATCAATACAGGTGGTGTCCTGCTATGGTGATGTATTAACGCAGGCAGTATTCTAATTTGGGGATATATTAATGCAGGTGTGGGCCCTGCTGTCGGGTTACATACATTAATGCGACTTCCTGATACAGGGATAGCGTCTCGAGCCACTAATATCATCACCTTCACGGTTAGCTGAAGTCCAATGTGTGGGATTTTGCAAACCGAAGGCAAAAGTAAAACAAATCAAACAAAAAGAAATAATAGCAAACACAAGTGAACGTTGAATCCCTGTGGTACGCAGTGTGCTTGCCAACTCGTGCCCCAGTCCTACTAGCCACCAGCCAAGTAACTGTCTCGTCATCAACACCCACACCCACACCCACATGCATGCGGACAGGCACACCCACACCCACACGCACATGCACAAGCACACCCACACGCAGATCCACACCCGCACCCACAACGACACGCACAGACACAGCCACATGCACACCCATACACACAACCACACGCACACCCACACCCACAACACTCACATCCACATGCACTCGCACACACACACACACCCACACACCCACACACACATGCACACTCATGTGTACACCCAGACACACACCCACACCCGCAGCCACCCACACACCCACACACACCCAAACACCCAACCACACTCACACCCACACACACACCAGCACGCGCACCCTCACACTCGCACACACACACATGCACACACACGCATACCCACACGCACACGCACACTCAAGCGCACACCCACACACATGCGCACAGGCACACCCACATGCACAAGCACACCCACATGCACATCCACACCCGCACCAACACCAACACGCACACACAGCCACACACACACCCACTGAAAATATGCAGCCTTCATCTCAGCGTCCATTCTTACATTCTGGATAGGCTTTGATTACACTTACCCAGCATGGTATCAATTCACAGCCGACCCCACCTCAATACATATGTATTGAATACACCAGTAGCTAATTTGATCTATGAGATCAAAGGATGATATAACGTCAAGTTTTCTCCCAAACCCCCGCAAAGTTGAACGTTTCTCGACGCGTTGAAATTATTTTGCGCGCTGCCGGCGCGCCGGTTAGAAGCGTCGTAATGTGACAGCGCCATTAGTTCTAGGTTAACCCAAACTCCATCGAAGCTAATTAACTAAATATAGTAAATAAGTAAAATATGTCTAACCGAAGATCTGTTTCATACTTAATTCTGGTCCAACGCATCTTTCCCTCCCATAAAGAACACCCAGAATAGAGTGCCTAGGAAAAGGAAGTAGAGAATAAATCAAATCCCTTAAAAGGCCAGCCCCATTTTCGTTTATACACACATGCAACAACCCATATGTACACTGTTTAGACGCGTGCAAGCATGGATGTATACTATTCTATGCATATATAAACAAGTCCTTTATACAAACGTATCTGCGGATTACTGCATATATGTTTCACATACGGGCGCCCGTGCACACTAGGGACCCTCGATGCCCCTATACACATACACACGTGCCTACGTGCACACAGGCGCCATCCACCAGACACATGCCTGGCTTAGACATGTAATCTACGGTGCTTAGAATTAAACGTGCCATGGGAACCCTAATTAGATCCAGTGTCTCCCCATCGACTGCTACACCAGCAGGGCCGGAAGCGTCCGGTGATTGGCTGCACGCTGGCACGTGACCGGCAGTTACATGTAGCCCACCTGTCACACACCGGAGCGATGCGCCAGCGTGGGGTCTGTCTGCGCATGTGTGGGTGGATGGGTGACTGAGTGACTGAAGGGGTGGGAGGTTAAAAATGCACGGTAAATATATATCAGTATGACAGTTTGTCGATGGGGACTCAACTGTTGCCAGCAGTGGGGGGAGCGGTGGCAGTTGGTCGGTGGTGGTGACGGGCAGTGAGAGATGGTGAGGGGTGGTGAGGTGTGGCGAGGATGGTGAGGATATGTGAGGGTGGTGACGGGTGATGGGTGGTGATGGGTGGTGATGGGAGGCACGGATGGTCGGGGTGGTGAGCAGAGGTCAGGAGTGGTGAGTATGTGCGTGGGTCGGCGGTGTAGGGGTGGTGAGGGGTGGTGAGGGGTGGTGAGGTCAGTGGGGACGATGTGGAGTGGTGAGGGGGTGGTCAGGGATGGCGAGGGGTTTTGAGGGGTGATGAGGGTGGTGAGGGGTGGTGAGTAGTGGTGGCGGTGGTCGGCGGTGGTAGGGGTGGTGAGGGTTGGTGAGGGGTGGGAGGACAGTGGGGCACGATGTGGAGTGGTGAAGGTGGTGGTCAGGATGGCGAGGGGTGTGGGAGGGGTGATGCGGGTGGTGAAGGGGGTGATTAGTGGTGGGGAGGTCGGCGGTGGTGAGGGTGGTGAGGGGTGGGTGAGGGGTGGTGAGGGGTGGTGAGGACAGTGGGCACGATGTGGAGTGGTGAGGGGGTGGTCAGGGATGGCGAGGGGTTTTGAGGGGTGATGAGGGTGGTGAAGGGTGGTGAGTAGTGGTGGGGGTGGTCGGCGGTGGTGAGGGGTGGTGAGGTCAGGTAGAACGGGGCTGCGTTCTACCAGACGGGGCTGGTAGAACGCACCCCCGTCTGGGGCTGCGTTGATTCTACCAGGGTAGAACGTTCTACCAGCGTTCTACCCTGGTAGAACGCTGGTAGAATCAACGTTCTACCAGCGTGCCGCCAACGCGCTGATAACGGGTATCGACGTGTTGGTAATGCGCCCGTAACGCACCATCCAACACGTTGATGCGCGTGGTGGCGCAAGCACAAAACGATCGGCGCGAGCCGACACGCGCCGGCGTTCCGCCCAGAACGCCCCTGTCACTCAAAGTGTACCGACGTGTACCGACGTGCCATTAACGCGTTCGTAACGCGCCGGTAACACGCCCCGACGCGTGGTGGCGTTTCGCCCAAAAAGGTGACACATCGGCATGCGTCAACGCGCATTGGTGAGAAACATTGTAATGTGACAGCACCATTACCCTCTTGGAATTCTGGTTTAGCGTCGAAAAGTCAGGATGTATGGAGTGGTGTTACGGAAACACCGCAAGTTTAACGTCGCATACACTAACACCACTCCGTACCAAGTTTACGGGCGGTGTTAGGTGCCGATTAGGCCCACATCTATTCAATGCTATCATATTTTACAGAATTCCATACTCAAAAAGTGAAATTTGATTAAATTAACCCTAAAATCGAAGCGATATTAACGCTGCCGCTAAATCGGGCGGCGATATTCATACTGTTGAATGTCAACAAAACAATCCGAATCGGCCGCAATATTGTCAAATAGCGGTTCAGAAACAATTAAATTTGATCAAATTAAACCAGACATCGAACCAATATTAACGCAGCCACCGAATTTTGGTAAAATTAAACCAATAATCGAACCGATATTACCGCCGCCGCTACCGCCGCCGCCGGCGGATCGGCGGCGATATTGGCAAATAGCGGTGCTCGCAGGGAACAGGCTCAGAGGGATACCCCAAATCTATAAATAACTTATAGGTTAGCTAACACCACCGCGCTTTGACACCGTACATACCCCGTGACCCATTTGCCAACACTGGCGTTAGCTACCCCGGCGGCCGTCCTTAACACCGGAGCCGATAACAACTTGTTCATGCATACGGGCCCTGGCGGGGGAGGGCCGAACGAGCAGGTTGGGTAACGGGGGTTGTAGGAGCGTGAGGCCGTGCAGGGTGGCGCGGTAGTGGGGGGGGGGGGGAGGGGTCACTGGAGCCCACCAGGGGGCGCTGTAATTCAATCACGTGAAGGTAGAAATGGGGGTCGGCACGTGAGAAGGACGTCGGGTTCGGGACCTTTGTTTTTGGCGGGCCCTGATTGGGTTTGTGTGTCGGGTTGAGGCGGGCGGCATCGCTTCCCGCTAATTCCGTTAGCGGAAATGGTTAAAGTATGACAACAGGCGGCTCTCCCCGCCCAGTGACCGGCATGCGCCGCCCAGCCACAACTACCCGGGCAACCTTGCCACCCACCGTGGGTTTAGAAGGGGCGTCAGGTGCCCGCCAGGTGACGCCACTCTTTCGACGTCGAGTTGTCTTTTGTCTTTGTCTGTGCCGACAAATATTCAAATTGCTGGGGGATTGGTGGAGTATATACGTATGTGGTGTATAATGTATTACACAAGTATAAATGCTTGAGGGGAAATAAATATTATACCTTTCTCCTGCGCTGCCGCATTGATGGAGTAGCCCCCCCCCCCCCGTGTCTGGTGTGTTGATTGTAACCTGAGGTCCTCAGCCAGGAGGAATTTTAAGCAATTAATAGGAAAAATGGAAAAGTGTGGCATTTGTCCGTTTCATGATGTGCTTTTGTATTATAAAGTTCCATACCGCTTCAACAGCCTGCACATCGTGTGATATGCATCAAACCACACCAAGTGAGTATCTGGGGCTGCAGTCAGCCCACGTCCTGCCATTTACTAAGGCCTTAACATTTGTTTTAGAAAAGGTACGGAAGGTGTTAGGTGGCAAGCAGAACGTTATACAACCTACTATTTCTACAGATATCTATCGTTTATATTTGGTGTAGTGTCAATAATACACGATTAGGATAGAGAAAGATGTGGTTGGATCATTTTCAGGATAATGTAACTGAGGGCTGTACCGAATCGTGCTGCCAGTGAGACTGTACCCTATTGGGGCAGCACTATAAAGTTGTCTTGAGGTTGCATTGTCACAATTCGGTATCTGTCCTCATAGGACCGTTGGTTTTTCTAGGATGAAATTCCTCAATAATCCCATAAAATCGGACAGTTCTGTTAATACACGCCCAGCTGTTATCAAAGTTGACCGCATGGAAACTCCACAATAACCTTCCAGGAATAATGTCCAGTCGTTCGGTAACAAGTTATTTTCTTTTAAATTCATTTCCTTGTTGACTTCTTCATTATCTAATGTTGACCGCCAGGCTAGGTAGCCATAAGTATAACATTTGTAAATGGTTGGGTTGAGTCGGCTGGCACACCACATATTCCAAATGCCCGCACAAACCAGCTTCCCTCGGCCATCACGGTTACACTTCCCCACACCGGAGATCCATCTCACCCACTACGACGCACACCTCCAACACCCCCCTCATGCCTCTCCTTTAGCTCTCCTCCTCTTCCACACAAACCCGCAACACACCCCTCTCTCTCTCAGTTCACCTCCTCTACCCACTCCTAATCTCGTTCCCTCTCAGTTCCTCCCGCACAATACAACAGGCGACACCTCCCCTCCTCCCCACACCCTAAGTACACATCTCTAATACCTTTCCCCGACCTCGCTCCCACCCACGTCCCCGCCCCCACTTCCCCTAAGCCCCTCCCGCCACCCACAACTTCCCCGCCCCACCGCTAGTCGCCTAGTGGTCGCGCTGCCGTCTCCCCCATTCATGATAGCCAACTCCGGCCCTACACACTAATGGCTTGGCAAATGAACACTGGACGCCTTTTGTAAACGTGGTTCTGATTGGTTTATCGCATGAGGGACGGGCGCCTCCTCCTGGTTGAGCGATAATAGGGGAGGGAGGGGAGAGTGTTGTGTGGGTTTTGCCCGGCGCCCCAGGCTACCAGGGCGTGGGGCGGGGGAGGCTGAGAGGACACGGGGGGAGGCAGAGGGGTGGTGGTACCAGCAACGGTTCTAAGGGCCGATCGGCTGGCTGTGTGTCACCTACTCTACCACCTGTGGTGGGCACACGGGTATCGTGTAGTACCCACTCTCGCCGCTTTAAGTAGGCGGCGCTACTGGTCCCTGCTGCCCTGCCTGGTCTCCTATCCACACACAGGACCACCTCTCCACTCTGCCCACCCTCCCCCAAGGCGCTGTTAGTTACTGGATACACATTCCACTTAACACAAACCCCACTTCCGGTAATCAGCGAATAGATCTCTTGCTCGTTGTTAGGGCTAGCGTAGACTCCTGGATTTCTATTTACTTTTGTTATATTTAATTATTCTAGTAAACCCGAAATCCATGAATTTACAAAATTATACGTAGGTGGAGATGGTTATCTGTGTGGGTGGAAACAGTGATTTAAAATTGGTCGAATCCCATTTAAAGGTTGAGACCCATTTGGAAGCCGTCCCTCACCGACTGCTAAAGATTGCAAGTATGTGCACTCATGTCCTTATATTAGAGCATTCTATAGACATCGCGGGTTTCTTGAAACATATTCTACAATTAAGGAGAGACATCTGACTTTGTAATCATCCACCCCTGATGGCCAGCACCATGAAACCACTTTCCCAATCAGTCACAATATCTTCACACTGAGCTAACCAGTCCATGCAATATCCTATAAGGTCGAGTGCCAGGCTAGGCAGTGACAAGTATCAATTGTGTAAGACTTCCAAACTTCCAAGTTTAGGTGTAGAAAATCTACCAATAAGCCTAAAACAACAATGCGCAATATATGTGTGGATATATATATATATATATATATATATATGGAAATACACACACAAATATATATATATATACATATATTTATATATATAAAGCAGCATATATATGGACTAATGATAGGATTCAAACAGATGCGTTCACTGATTCCTTCATGCTTGTAATTAACTCGACCTGGCGACACTGACACAAAGAATTGAAATATAGCTCTTAAAGAAGAAAGCGATATTCAGCCACAAAGCATTATGCTCCCATTTCACATCAACCGCTCACCTGTGTTTGCCGGTAACAGGTGCCGCCCCCACCGCCTGCTTCCCGCCCCCTCCCCAAAGCCAGTTTGTTTCCACGCCTCCTTTGCCCGCTTCCCCCCTCCTGCACCTCCACCCTCCCACCAGTCCGTACCTCCCACGCCCCATGCCTCTCCTGGGTCCCCCTGGTCGTCATGGCTTTCGTTCCCACTTAGTTACCTTCAGCCACCTCTGTCGCCCACACCCTCGCCTCCCCCAATCCATGTTTACCTCCCACCGTTATTGTACCTCTTCCCACCCGATACGGACGCCTTGCCTTCCCTCGACCCAGCACCTTCCTCTGCAACCCTGGTCCTCCCTTTCCTCTACTCCTCCTCACCCTACGCTCCCGCCCTGTTCCTCCCTCCCCCCTCTCCTCCTCGCCATACGCTCCCACCCTGTTCCTCCCTCCCCCCTCCTCCTCACATACGCTCCCACCCTGTTCCTCCCTCCCCTCCGTCCTCCACACCATACGCTCCCACCCTGTTCCCCCCTCACCCCTCCTCCTCACCATACGCTCCCACCCTGTTCCTCCCTCCCCCCTCCTCCTCACCATACGCTCCCACCCTGTTCCTCCCGTCCCTCCTCCTTCCCATCCTGCCGCCACTATCACGTGCTCTACCTACACCTGCTGATCAAACCCTTTCCCTCCTCCACCTGTTACCTCTCCATATCCGTATTACCGAGTGCCTCCTCTCCATCACCAACTACAGCCAAGGCCTACTAAGACCTCTCCCCCGCCCCTCGCACTCCCTTCTCCGTCTCCCCCACCTACCCGCCCTCTTTCCCCGCTCCATCCATTCCCCGCGACCCCTAATTCCCCTGCACCCCATCACCCTCTGCCACCTGATCCTTCCCTCATCGCTCCCCCTCCGCCCCTCTTGAACGCCCCTAGTTTCCCCTCCTCCTCACCTACCCCTGCACTCCTACTCTACCCAATTACCCTCGCCACCTTCTTTCCTCCCCTTCCCGTCCCATCTCACCTCCCCCTCTTGCACCCCCCCCCCCCCCCCGTCACCTCCGCTACCGGGTGTTTGCCCGAGTAGATAACTGACTCTGTTTGAGGCCGATGTCAGTAAGCCTCCCAATCCCACTCCCCTCACCCCCACCCACCCCCAATCCCACTACCCCCACCTCCCACCAACATACCCCTACGCTAAGGGAAAGGCAGCCATGTCCCAAAGCCACTCAATCACCGCCACAGTGGGTATTACTCCCTGTAGGTGGCGCTCCGTTCTACCTACCGCCACCAGGCGGCGCCACTCAAACTGTACCCTGCGGTGGACCCTGCAAAGTACCAATTCACAGAACCTAAAAACCAGACAGAACCCAACCCTACTGCCGCAATGTGAATAAGTCTCCAGTGACTAGGTGGGGAAAGGCTGTCAGGAGTGCTGGGATAGTAATTATCCAGACATAGCTGATGTTCTGTAGGCAATAAATACGGTGATTATTCTTTAATGAGGCTTTGACAGAGATGAGTGTAGTGTATGTTTGAAGTATGCATGGAGTCTATGTGTACGCGAACTGCATCGTGTGTGTATCTCTAGGTATAGACTACACACATATATTATGTACATTACAGTGCATATGCATGCATATAGAACATATGTGCATTAACAATACTTATATATGTATTGTGTTAATATGTATGTGTTCAGTACATATATATGCATAATAATTATATACGCATGCGTGCGGAAGGTCGGGGGTTCTAATCCAAACGTAGTCAAAGCAATGCCTTACATAATTGGAACATATCGATACCAAGTGTGGCACCTTTCAAAACTAGGACAGGGTACGGACTGGTTTACTCAGTATCAGGAAGAGGTGACTGATTGGGATATCGGGTCATGGTGCGGGCGGCCTGGTCGACCAGTGGGCCAGTACCGTCAGTATTCAGTACCCTTCGTGCTACGACATTAGTTAGAGGTTGCCAGGACGCCAAACTCCAACAAACCTAACTACGCCTATTTTACATGTTTGCCCATAATGTGGGCTCTGGATGCCATAGACTTCTCTGATTAACAGTGGCAGTACATGTATTCGTTTGTTTGGGGTTTACCATCCTGGATGCGACAGACTTCTCTGCTTAACGCCGGCGGTACATGTATTTGTTTGTTTGGGGTTTACCATCCACAGACTTCTCTGATTAACACCGGCGGTACATGTATTTGTTTGTTTGGGGTTTACCATCCACATACTTCTCTGATTAACACCGGCGGTACATGTATTTGTTTGTTTGGGGTTTACCATCCACATACTTCTCTGATTAACAGTGGCGGTACATGTATTTGTTTGTTTGAGGTTTACCATCCACATACTTCTCTGATTAACGCTGGCGGTACATGTATTTGTTTGTTTGGGGTTTACCATCCATATACTTCTCTGATTAACACCGGCAGTACATGTATTTGTTTGTTTGGGGTTTACCATCCACATACTTCTCTGATTCACACCGGCGGTATATGTATTTGTTTGTTTGGGGTTTACCATCCACATACTTCTCTGATTAACACCGGCGGTACATGTATTTGTTTGTTTGAGGTTTACCATCCACATACTTCTCTGATTAACACCGGCGGTACATGTATTTGTTTGTTTGGGGTTTACCATCCACATACTTCTCTGATTAACACTGGCGGTACATGTATTTGTTTGTTTGGGGTTTACCATCCACATACTTCTCTGATTCACACCGGCGGTATATGTATTTGTTTGTTTGGGGTTTACCATCCACATACTTCTCTGATTAACACCGGCGGTACATGTATTTGTTTGTTTGAGGTTTACCATCCACATACTTCTCTGATTAACACCGGCGGTACATGTATTTGTTTGTTTGGGGTTTACCATCCACATACTTCTCTGATTAACACTGGCGGTACATGTATTTGTTTGTTTGGGGTTTACCATCCACAGACTTCTCTGATTAACACTGGCGTACATGTATTTGTTTGTTTGGGGTTCACCATCCTGGACGCCACAGACTTCTCTGATTAACACCGGCGGTACATGTATTTGTTTGTTTGGTGTTTACTATCCACAGACTTCTCTGATTAACACAGGCGGTACATGTATTTGTTTGTTTGGGGTTTACCATCCACATACTTCTCTGATTAACACCGGCGGTACATGTATTTGTTTGTTTGGGGTTTACCATCCACAAACTTCTCTGATTAACACCGGCGGTACATGTATTTGTTTGTTTGGGGTTTACCATCCACAAACTTCTCTGATTAACACCGGCGGTACATGTATTTGTTTGTTTGGGGTTTAGCATCCACAGACTTCTCTGATTAACACCGGCGGTACATGTATTTGTTTGTTTGGGGTTTACCATCCACAGACTTCGCTGATTAACACCGTCGGTACATGTATTTGTTTGTTTGGGGTTTACCATCCACAGACTTCTCTGATTAACACAGGTGGTACATGTATTTGTTTGTTTGGGGTTTACCATCCACAGACTTCTCTGATTAACAACGGCGGTACATGTATTTGTTTGTTTGGGGTTTACCATCCACAGACTTCTCTGATTAACACTGGCGTACATGTATTTGTTTGTTTGGGGTTCACCATCCTGGATGCCACAGACTTCTCTGATTAACACCGGCGGTACATGTATTTGATTGTTTGGGGTTTACCATCCACATACTTCTCTGATTAACACCGGCGGTACATGTATTTGTTTGTTTGGGGTTTACCATCCACAGACTTCTCTGATTAACACTGGCGTACATGTATTTGTTTGTTTGGGGTTCACCATCCTGGACGCCCCAGACTTCTCTGATTAACACCGGCGGTACATGTATTTGTTTGTTTGGGGTTTACCATCCACATACTCCTCTGATTAACACTGGCGGTACATGTATTTGTTTGTTTGGGGTTTATCATCCACACACTTCTCTGATTAACACCGGCGGTACATGTATTTGTTTGTTTGGGGTTTACCATCCACAGACTTCTCTGATTAACACTGGCGTACATGTATTTGTTTGTTTGGGGTTCACCATCCTGGATGCCACAGACTTCTCTGATTAACACCGGCGGTACATGTATTTGATTGTTTGGGGTTTACCATCCACATACTTCTCTGATTAACACCGGCGGTACATGTATTTGTTTGTTTGGGGTTTACCATCCACAGACTTCTCTGATTAACACTGGCGTACATGTATTTGTTTGTTTGGGGTTCACCATCCTGGACGCCCCAGACTTCTCTGATTAACACCGGCGGTACATGTATTTGTTTGTTTGGGGTTTACCATCCACATACTCCTCTGATTAACACTGGCGGTACATGTATTTGTTTGTTTGGGGTTTATCATCCACACACTTCTCTGATTAACACCGGCGGTACATGTATTTGTTTGTTTGGGGTTTACCATCCACAGACTTCTCTGATTAACACCGGCGGTACATATATTTGTTTGGGGTTTACCATCCACATACTTCTCTGATTAACACCGGTGGTACATGTATTTGTTTGTTTGGGGTTTACCATCCACACACTTCTCTGATTAACACCGGCGGTACATGTATTTGTTTGTTTGGGGTTTACCATCCACAGACTTCTCTGATTAACACCGGCGGTACATGTATTTGTTTGTTTGGGGTTTACCATCCACAGACTTCTCTGATTAACACCGGCGGTACATGTATTTGTCTGTTTGGGGTTTACCATCCTGGACACACGGTGCGTACATATGCCATATACCTCCCTTCCCCCCTCCTCCTCATGGCTCATGTCAGGAATCCTGGTAATATGCACCCTGAATGATGAGAACTCTCGTTTTAATGTGAGAGGATGTAGTTTGACCACCACTCCAGGCCATTCGATCAAAGTTGCCACTGAACCGCACCTGGTCTGGCACTGGTCGTGAGTAGTATGTGCAAAGTGCGACGTGGATCCTGCTTCAGTACTGTCACAATGGGATGCCATTGAGGCAACACTATGAATCAGCTAGACGTGTGCACTGTTACAATCAAATATCCATCCTGACATGTTGCTCGGATATAAAACAAGCTGGTTGTTATGACAGAATTGACTACACTACGCAATTATTGACCGTGTTCATTGTCTAGTGATCAGAATTAAGAAATGTTGCCTCCATCAACACACGTTTTCAATGAAGGTAAATGTCTCTGGCAGCCTTCCTTTCAGGCTTGACTGAATCACCTTTTGTTTGCTGCGCTTTGATTATCTGCCTGAGTGGCAATGAGTGATATGATTATGGCATGTTTCTGTACACCATCAACGTTGCGACTTCAACAATCGACAGATAGCACCCCGACCGATCCTCTCAACGATTTCTTGGGGAAATCCATCAGCAATTAGACAAACACACACCGCTTGAATATAATAGTTTTCAGGGAAAGAAATTCTCATCAACATTGTGAAACCACAAGAGAATTCATGATATTTAGTCATGGTCATGATTGTTCAAAGTATCGCCATGTGTATGGTGCGCATTTAGGAAGCCAACCTCTTTAATTACTGTGTGCATAATGAGTGTATATATATCGCTTGTGAAATGATGCAACCAGAGTTCTGCAGATCTCTTAGCTCAGATCAGCAGCTCCTTCTAATATGGAGGAGCGAGATGAATGGATATTATACAAACCGTGGTGCATCTGATTGCACAATCATTCTTGGAGAACTGCCTGACTGCTAGGTGTAGGTCAGAGCTTTAACGTGTATTGCCAAACTAAGATGCAGGCATTATACGTTCCTTTATGAGATCACGACTGGGCATTAATATCCTGGGCAGCCTATAAACAATTCCCAGTGATGCTACTCCTGTTTAATCAGATGCAGACTATTCCATGCACCAGGTACAGTCTAGATCTGCATAGCAGTCAACATGATATTAAGGTCAATCGGTAAGACATGCATGTGGGGTAGTCCCCAACTAATATGTCCTTTTACATACAGTGGACGCGGTGCATGTTGCCCGTTCCATGGCCACTAATTGCTGAGAGTCGCAGCCTGCTGGATATACGCGGACGCTCGGCTCTCCGCGCATAGACACTCGGACAGATGTATCATATTCCAGGCACACACCCGGTTCACCCATTTCTTTAACGTCATCAATCCCTACCTCCTCAGCCTGTCCCCACGGCACCCAGTCGCTTCTAACCCACGCCACGCCCCCTTCTTCCACAGCCGCTTGATTGACAGCCTCGATGTGACTTTTGTCAGGCGGGCTCGATGTGCGCAAACTAGATTTGCTGTTGGCGGGCGGCGGTGCTCGTGGGAGGAGCTGGGGGCAGGGTGCGAATGGGGGTCGACAGGTGTGGGAATTCGGGTTGCTATCTGAGCGCAGCACAAACCAGCGTGGCATGCAACTCAGGGCCGCCTCTCAATGGTGACAGCCAGAGTGAGGCTCAATGAGATATCAGCTGTAAACACCCCGCGCAGGCGCAGAGCACGCTCAGAGGCTGTACGGGTAGGCTGCGTGAGTAACCGCACTGAGTATAGCACGTGATATACCGCCAGTGTTGTGTTAGTCTGGAATACAGGCTTGGTGATTTGGGAACACTAACTGAGTCAAGCATTAAAGGCAGAACGTGATATATCAACTAAGTCCGAAATAGAGCACTTGTCACTTTCAGATCCTCGTGTAAAAATATACGGATTTTCGGTTAAGAATTATATATTGGCAGAGAGCATTATTATTCTTGGGCGATGGAGTGGGGATGATGTTATCTAAACTAAAAGTAATAAAATCCCACTCCCATTATGACATGATATAAGCTGTGTGAAATATATGTTCATATATTATGCCTGAGACTAATGAAGAGATGTTCCTATATAAGAGGCAGTACATGATTGTTGAAATGCTTCTCTATGCATCCATAAAGAGTGCAATGGGAGAAAAGACCATTTTAACAGAGATCTATTGTAACTGTATAGCTACCTGCTCCCCCCCTTCCTGGACCACTGGGCAGGTCCACCAGCCTAATTTACTTTGGGGGGGGGGGGGTGCCACCCACCCTGACTGTGGGGGTGCCTGATTGGCTGGCTGTGGACTGCCCAGTCACCTGCATCCCATTGGCCCTCTGACCACACTAGCCTCAAACCTGAGATCATTATTCTAGATTCTGCTTCATAGACACTGAAGAGAGATCACTCTACTCCTGGCTCTTGAGTGAGACACACCTACTCTTGAGCAGGAACCCCAGACACTATGTCTGATGCTATCAACATTCATCTATTCCAATTGAGTGTGTACACAGCCATGGGACCCCTGTCCCATGGGCTGTAGGCACTGCTTCTATACAGGCTAAGGTGGTAATGCGATTTTGTGTGGCTAGAAGGCAAGGGGTGTGGATGATAGCTCACTGGTAGGTGGTCAGGAGTTGATGTTATTAAAGCACAACTTCTCCACTGTTTATCTGTGTGACTTGTCTTCATTCTTCCTTAGCATTGGTTAATGAGTTGATAGATAAGTGATATTAAGGGGAGAGTTTCTGTAGTATTATCTGGTGTCCCAAACATGGCCGGGCATTCAGAAATATTATACTTGGACTACATCACTGCACTGCATATATAATGTGATATATCATTTTAAGCATTTTTCACATCTGCGATTGAGCCCAACTGAGTTAGGGATCCTAGAACTGCAGTAACTAATATAACCTGATATATTACTGTAAGTGCATAGCTCACTTAAGTTGGAGATCCTTAAACCCAATCACTGACCTGAATATAACATGTGGTATATCGGTGTAAGCAGTACCTTCTTCTGAAACACAGCGCAGGCGATATTTTAGATATTGGACCTAAATGATTGAACGTGATATGTCTGTGCAATAATAGGCAAGAGGAGCAATTCATCCCTAAACACGAGTTATTGCACTAAATATAGGAGGCAATGAATCAGCTAAATTCAATCAGGGTACAACGCTAGCAAATCGTGTGCATTAACTCGAGGAATAGTAATTAGCTATACTTTACCTAGGAAGCATAAACTAGATCATCACTGCTTGTTTTAAGACACTGAGATTCAACTGCTGAAGGCACATCGTTCGCTAAAATAACCCCAGTTTAAAGAACAGATCACTTCCCTAGATTTGATACTACACATCCACCTTAGATAGTAATGCACTATTAAACGTCCACTGCAGAAGCGACCCATGTATCACACTGCGATGCTTGACATTAGATAAACAAAGAATATTCTAGAATTTCAGTGCAGACACCCATTTAATTTAGTGAGTTTCACTTCGAATATATATATGGTAATTCTTTTAAATAACTTTTATTTCAATCTCAAGTCAAATATATTCTTGCGTTCAAACTAATATTACTGAGGCATTCAATGAAGGTAAATGTCTCTGGCAAGCACTGAAAGCCATGGGTTTATGTAACTCTAAGCAACCGGGTCACCAGCTGTGCACACAAGTAAGGCACCAGCTGTGCACACACGTACGGCACAAGCTGTTCACACCAATAAGGCATCTGTTGTGCACACAGCTAAGACACCAGCTGTGCACACAAGTAAGGCACCAGCTATGCACATAAGTAAGGCACCAGCTGTGCACGCAAGTAAGGAGCCAGCTGTGAACACAATTAAGGCACCAGCTGTGCACACCCGTAAGGATCCAGCTGTTCACACAAGAAAAGTACCAGCTGTGCACATACATAAGGCACCAGCTGTGCACACAAGTAAGGCACCAGATGTGCACACCAGTAAGGCACCATATGTGCACACAAGTAGGGTACCATATGTGCACACAAGTAAGACACCAGATGTGCACACAAGTGAGGCACCATATGTGCACAACAATAAGGCACCAAATGTGCACACAGTTAAGGCATCAGCTGTGTACACAAGCGAGGCACCAGCTGTACACACAAGCGAGGCACCAGCTGTGTACACAAGTAATGCATCAGCTGTGCACACAAGTAAGGCACCAGCTGTGCACACAAGTGAGGCACCAGATGTGTACACAAGTAAGGCACCAGCTGTGCACACAAGTGAGGCACCAGCTGTGCACACAAGTAAGGCACTAGCTGTGCACACAAGTAAAGCACCAGCTGAGCTGCGAGAAGAGAACCTTGCAGGTAACCTGGAGTCCAGAAATGGGAGCAGCGAATTGGTCCACTTCCAAACCAAGTTATTTGTTTTACTGAATTCTATTTGTTCCCAGAGGCTCCCGCTTCTTGCAAGGTCTTTCTTGCCTTGTTTCTTTGGTTTGGTTTGCTTTCTTTGATTTGCGTAGTCTATTTGACTTGCCCATCTTCTTGCGAACTGACGATGTCCGACCCGATGCATGGTGTCTGGTAGACGGAGGCAGCCCGCCACACACACAGGGACCGACCAGGACCGACTTGCAATGCGACAGACGCCAGCGCATTGTGTGAAGCATGAAGACCAAATAAAGGAATCCCACCGAATTAACAACTCAAATGTACGGAAATATTAATGAAAACTGACTAAGTCAACAACACGTAAGCCGAAGATAACATTAACTAAACCATATGGAACTAAGCAGTGATCCTACATATTGAAAAATGGATCATTAAGTAAACATGCCACATAAAGCAGACAGCAAACAGAATGGAGCATTAAGTAAACATGCCACATAAAGCAGTAATCAAACACAATGGAGCATTAAGTAAACACGCCACATAAAACAGTAATCAAACACAATAGAGCATTAAGTAAACACACCACATAAAGCAGTAAGCAAACTGAATAGAGCATTAAGTAAACACGCCACCGAAAGCAGTAATCAAACACAATGGAGCATTAAGTAAACATGCCACATAAAGCAGTAATCAAACACAATGGAGCATTAAGTAAACACATCACATAAAGCAGTAAGCAAACTGAATAGAGCATTAAGTAAACACGCCACATACAGCATTAATCAAACACAATGGAGCATTAAGAAAACACGCCACATAAAGCAGTAAGCACACTGAATGGAGCAGTAAGTAAACATGCCACATAAAGCAGTCATCAAACACAATGGAGCATTAAGTAAACACACCACATAAAGCCGTAATCAAACCCAATGGAGCATTAAGTAAACACACCACATAAAGCAGTAATCAAACACAATGGAGCATTAAGTAAACACGCCACATAAAGCAGTAATCAAACAAAATGGAGCATTAAGTAAACACAGCACATAAAGCAGTAATCAAACACAATGGAGCATTCAGTGAACACACCACATAAAGCAGTAATCAAACACAATAGAGCATTAAGTAAACACGCCACATAAAGCAGTAAGCAAACAGAATGAATCATAAACTGAAACACACCGAAATAACCAGCAATCAACAATAAGTTACACATGAAGTTACAAATGCTGAACAAAGCAGTAATCCAACACAAGGCAACAGGAACTGAAACATATTTAATTAACCAGTAATCAAACGCAACCAAAATTGACATTAAATGCAACGAAATAAGCAGTATTCAAACACTAGGAAATATTAACTGAAACGCACCAAACTCATTAAGAATAAAATACAAGAAAACATGAAATGAACCAAATTAAGCTACTCACCAATAGAGAACAAGGACAAATAAAATAAAAAAGACCGAGCCAAGGAGCAATCAAACAGAAGGACTCCTAAATGAAACACACTGAACTAGCCAGCACATAACCAAATGAAACCCGAAAATCCCACCCCCTCTAGGACGAGGGGGCCCGTTGTAATATAGTAACCACATTGAGTGCTTTTATATTGGGCCAGGTAACAGGTGTATATAATATAACTATGGTGTGTTGCACCAATGTTCCCACGATTTCTACACGGAGTGCTCGTGCGTTGTGCCAATGTTCCCTTAAATCTGTTACACATGTGTGTTGTAAGATTTCCCCATATAGCCGCTATGGGAGGGCATGACATGTACCCATTATGGTTATTGGCATCATCTGCCATTGCCTTCGCTAGGTGCAACACAAGCGGACGGGTGGTCACATAGTTACGGACAAGTCACCGCTGAATCAAAGAGCAGGCACCTGGTCACTGCACCTGGTGCATACCCGTACAGCTTAGTTGTTAGGCCTGTCTCCTGAATAACGAGGGGAACACCTCTTTCATGTAGTTCCCGGGTCACGGGTCAACCATGAAAGCCACACAATGGCTGCATTGTCCCTGTGCCATACCCACAGCAGCTTGGTAATCATCATCGAGTTCCTCAATTACCAAGGGCCGACTGTGCATCAATGGGTTCTCCTAGGATTAGCTACACTGTGTAAAATGAGGTAGCATCCATGTAGTCGTAGCATAGTTATTTTGTCTGCGCATGATGACCCCACATTGGCTACTGGTTGTTGATGCATATGTATGCATCGTTTCAGTTCTAGCGCTGGCACTAGGTTGTATTCAGTTATTGTAGCAAAGAGAATATAAAATATCCAAACATCTTATTGGTGCATATATATAAGTACATATATATAAGTACATAAGTATTATATACTTGAAGATATATATCGGATATCAGTGTAACCTTACATTATCTTATATCCACTATAAGATACTGCATATGGATTATCCTGGATATACTGGACAAATATGCCCGACACTCATATGTACAGCGTGCCCATGTGTTAAATATGGCAAGTAATATCCTGTTAGCTTTACCTCACTGTTAGTTTGTTGTTGAAGATTTATACTGCCTATCATGGATAAGCCTGAATAGGCTTGTTTTCACCATTAGACAGTTTGTTGATAGAAAGCCCGAGCCTACACTTTTACCGACCCAAGGGATTTTTAACCTCCCACACCACATAGATATGGTATGAGAGCAACTGGCCTTTGATGACACTGTAAGTTGTACACAGCAGTGGAAATCCAAATTGGCAGAGATGGGGGCATGGGGAATCAAACCACCAACCTTCAGATTAGGAGTCCGACCTAGAAAAAAGTCAGACACTCTAACCACTCCGCCACAGAGAACACCAGTTTATTTCCTGTTGGGTTAGCTCCTGTAGGTTTTAGACCCAACCTACTCCAGCAGGTCACAGCCAAATACACAATGATGATAAATGTACTATTATCGCATTTTAAAAGCATCCTATACGCTGATATATACCACTGTACCATAGGGCACCTGGTGGCTAGTGGGTCCTAAATAAATATATAAATACATATATTTATATATAATGGGTATATATACATATATGTGCCCAGAGCCAATGAGTGTTCCTCAAGCACTTAGCCAATTCACCCTGTATAATCCGATTAAATTCCCACCTGCGTCATGCAGCCTCATTAAGCACCCCCCCCCCCCCCCCCCCCCCCCCCCCCCCCCGAACAGGCCTCACCCGCTAAGCTGCAGAGACTGCGCCATAAAAGCAGCAGCCAACTCGGCATTTACCTTTACCACGTATGCAAATTGCCCTGCTGGGAGTCGGTCTGTGCGGCTGCACAGTCCGGGAGGACCATTCATCATCTACGTACCCATAAATCTCTAATCTGCATATCACCCGCAGCAACTCTGGCCTGATACGGCCAATACGTACAGCTGCGCTTAACCCATAGAGCGGTTTAGTTAACGAGTCTACATATCTAATCTTAATATTGCATACATCTGAAATCACCATCGAGTGTGTAATGCAAATAATATATACAAGATATATGCTATGCATAATACATAAATCTGTAGAATGTACCAGTAGCAGCTAGCATATTCCGGTGCTCGCCTAGTGTGTCGCACACCCGCCAGATGAGCGGCGGCATTACTGTAGCTGTCTATTCTGTATATACATCTGTATATTATGTGCAATATATCACATACAAATACAGGTATATATTACATATATTATATAGATTCCATATGTTATATAGATTCCATCTGGTATTCAGGTATAGCAATACCTCAGGGAGTTTGACGCCCCTGCCCTGCAGAGTTCTAAACCACTGCCTTGTGGTACAGGTCCTTGACAGAACCGAAGGCTAAGGGAGCAAACCCTAAACAGAAAACCATGTCACTGTGTCAGCATTAAGGGCGGTTGATGTATGGAACTCCCAACATCTCCCGACCAGCCACTGCAGGGACAAATAGTTTTGCGCCTGTCTTGACATGTTCTTGCCGGTGTGAAACCTCTATTTGCTCCCCGAGAGAGTGCCGCTGGTAACTTGCAAAAGCCAGCAGCACTTCAACACTTTTGCAGGCAGCTTTCATGAAGTGTACTCGAACGGATGGGGCTGCCCTCTATGGAAGATCTTCTGATCAAAAAGAATCTCCGGTGGACTGGACACCTCATGAGGATGTCATCAGACAGGCTACCAAAGCAGATCCTCTATTCTCAACTGTCTTCTGGCTACAGAAAGAGAGGGTACCCCCGTCTCCGGTTCAAAGATACCATCAAGAGAAACCTGAAGCTGAGAGACATTAAGACCGACTCATGGACGCAACTCTCACAGCAGAGAGCTAAATGGAGAGCGGCAGTCAAGTAATGAAAGCAGTCTTTGTCGCATCGCGACCGACAGCATGATGATGATGATGATATGTTCAATATATTCCGTATATTACGTATGTTACATATATTCGATATATTCCATATATTCCATATATTCCATATATTACATTTATTACATATAATGCATGTATTATGTGTATTATAATAGCAATTATAATAATATAAATAACGGAGCCACATACAGGTTGTATTGTATTTATTACTACCCGCATTTGCTATTTACTGAATTGGAGTCGCGCGCCAACCTCCCTTGGCACACGCGCCTATGGGGCGCCACCTGTATTGCGCCATGTTTGATTCACTTTCCACTGAATTTCAATTGGAGCAGACGTGTGTGTCGAGAGCTCAGTATGTATTGCGATTTGTGTGGTGCGTCGCACAAGACAGACAAATGCAAGAAGAAAGGTCGGAAAGGGAAGAAGTTGGTATCAACTAGAGTTACACGTGCTTCGTCTCGACAGACAGGTGATAGTTTGAAAGACTCGAGGGAGAGTTCACCTGAAATTCTAAAGAGAATGTCGTCACTAACGCTCGACGAACAGGAAACTGCACTTTTGAGAGAGATAAAAGACATGGAATTGGAGGAGCGAGTGCTACAGTTGCAAGAGAAGCGGACAATCATGAGAAGGAGACGACTGGAGCGACAGCAAACAAGCGAGGACGAGTTGGGGAAAGACACGACGACTGCGGCGGTGACCTCGACAGAGCGAGCGGGGGCAGCCATGACAGACGAATGGCCGCCGGCAGCGACAGCCGGTGCATGTGCGGGGACGGTAGTGAGCCGTAAAGAGGAACATTCAAGCTACGGTGTGTCGAAGCCTCGACATAGGTCGCGAACAAGGCGGCGACGAACGCCGTCTGATTCGCGGAGTCGAAGCAGCAGTAGTAGTCGACGACTTCGAAGTAAGTGGAGTATCAGAAGATTTGCAGTATTAGGAAAAGAAGTAAGAAAGCTAAATTGCTATGAACTGCTCACAGCCTCAATTAGGTGGTGTCTTGATATACATAGCTTGACTGTTGCAGACTATCGTTCATTTCTTGAACATATATGTTTTATGGCGTCGAGGGCTCGACAAAATGATTTCATGGATTCGACACATGTTGAGTACGACAAAGACGTTCGTAAGCTAGCAGAAACACAAGGTTTTGCAGCGTTCGGTAGTAGTAATACGGGTCTGTGCATGTACCACTATGGCATGCACAACATGCGGTCGAAAAAGCAGTCGAGTAATGTGCGTAAAACAACAGCTTATACGAAGGAAGGTAAAACTGGATGTTTCAAGTGGAACAAAGAGGGAGGCTGCAGTAGAAGTGACGACAATTGTAATTATGGTCACTGGTGCATGAAATGCGGCAGTAAAAGCCATAAAAAGGTTAATTGTACTAAAGACTGACGCGGTAGCTCAAAATTCAGGCTTGATAATGTGGGGGGAAGTAAGTCTGTATTACATGACAAATTCACTACAGACAGTAATAATATTGCTTTGTCTATTATTAACCCCGTGTTAGGTTTGGGAGGTGCAGCAAATTGTAATGCACCGGTGCCATGTATGAACGACAATGTTATAAAACATAGTATACACTTGGAGAAGCATAATGTTAGCAGTGAATTGCATGCTAAGCATGAAGTTAATTACTTGCGGCCAATTGCTGGGGGGGTTACATGTGCGGTGTCCGCGAAGGAAATAGTGGGCGTTCCTGACCAGGTTCGAAATACGCTGAGCATGCAATTAACTAATTGTACTCAAGTAGAACCAAAGGGTGTGAGCCAAGTTAACTATAATACCCCCTATGTCGTAATGAATGAAGTTGCAGGTGCTAGTGATACCCAGACAGTAGGTCAAAACATATTGAATAAGCAAATGAATGGAAATTATGCTATTAAATCTGAGGTATCTCAAATAAATAGTCAAGTCAGCAGAATATGGCAATGTTGGATTAATCATAGCAGTAGCAATGAAGATGACATGTTATATGTTAAGACATTAATGGACGAATACAATTGTTGGGATTTTTTATATTAAGGAATTTCCCCACAGTAAACCATTTGTAATTAGGGTTAATGGTGACTGTATAAACGGTAGATGCAAATGTAGGCATTATATAGCAGGCAATCAGATACAGCTTAAACCTTGTCGGTTCATTTGTGAGATGTTTATAAGAGGTGATACCGATCCTGATTGGGTTTATATTTTGTGGGGGGTAGTTTTTGGATTCCACGTTACCAATATCGACTGTACGGTGGAATATGAGCCTGCATTTAAAAAGATCGGTAACACGCTTTATAGAGATATTATTACACAGAAGTTATTGTTGGAGTTGAACCAACATATGATTACTTTAACAGAGGAAGCACCTCAATGCGTTCACAACATTTTTTGTATCCCTAAGGAAGGGGGTGGTCGAGGAATAGTGGACTGCAGCAGGCCAAAAGATAAATCTATTAATAATTGCACGGAAAAAGTAGCTTTGAAGTTCAGTTATAGGAGTCTAGATGATGTCGTTGATATCATGGAGCAGGGGGACTATTTGGCTACTGTAGACTTAAAGGATGCATATCGTGCTATTCCAATTCACCCGGTAGATAGGCCTAGGCAAGGTTCAATTTGGGATTTTGGAGATGGAAATGGTCCTCTATACCTTATGGACAATAGACTTTGTATGGGACTGTCCTCAAGTCCATTTGTTTTTTCGAAAGTTTCGGATTTTATAGTGAGATGTGTAGTGAGAGAGGGAGTGAGTCGTATAGTAAATTATCTAGATGATTTTTGTGTCATCGGTTCGACTTATAATGATGCTATAATTTGTCAGAATAAATTAATTAGTCTTCTTAGAAGGCTAGGCTTCTATATAAGTTATAAGAAGCTGATTAGTCCCAATACTAAAATTAGATTTTTGGGAATATTAGTGGATTCAGTAAAGCTGGAGTTGACGCTTCCAAAAGATAAATTAGATAAGTTAGGTAGAACTTTGGAGTCTTTCAGAGGGAAAAAGAAAGAAACGAGGAAAAAGTTGGAAAGACTAGCGGGATTGTTAGCCCACTGCGCCAAGGTAGTGCGTGGTGGGCAAACTTTTTCTCGTCGAGTGTACGACTTAATAAACACAGTAGCTCGTCCATACTATAAAGTTAGGTTAAATTCCGCATTCAGAGAGGACATAGACTGGTGGAGTCAATTTGCCAAGGAGTTTAATGGTAAGGCTTTAATGTTGGGAAAGTTTTCAACAGTAAAGTCAGTTTATAGTGATGCGAGTAAATGGGGATATGGAGCTATGCACAATATTGACTGGTTAGTAGGATGTTATGACAGGCAAGTAGATAAGCAATTGCAGAAGATAGTTGGTCACCACTATGACCAGCCTGAGACCAAAGTGTTGGACGCCCATATTAATGTGCAAGAGATGTGGGCGGTATATGCGGCGGTGGAGAGATGGGCACCCGGTTGGCAGGGTGATTCCATTGTTATGGTGACGGATAGTGCCACAGTGGAGTCGGCGGTAGCCACAGGAAGGTCGAAATGCAAGTTAATAATGCATTACATAAGAAGACTATTTTGGTTATCCATAAAATATAACTTTGTATTTACCGCAGTGCACATTGCAAGTGAGTCGAATGTTATAACGGATGCTTTGAGTAGATTGAATGATGGGTATATGGGTCATTCTCAGAAGTTGTGTACCAATAGTGTGACATCAGTACCAGAAAATCAAAATGCTGCCAAAGTCCTATAAGCAAGTTTCCTCAATGTGTATGTCCTTTTGCATCTGAATAATTGAAAATAAACATATTCTGGCATTTTTAAGTAGGTCAAATGATGCTCACACCCAATAAATAGCAGTATAGCATGGAAACCAATCTGACTCCAAAATCAAATATTTTCCACACAAAACTTGACATTTTTACCACATTCCACATGCCACTTGCTTTATAAACAGTAGTAATAATAATTTGAAACCTCATTGCTATGGTTTTGTCTTATTTGTGAATATTAAAGAGAAAAGCAAGAAAATATTAGCAGAGTAACAGATTAGCAGAGTAACAAAGTGGAAACAACAATTTTACACAAATGTTCGGCTCAAATTTCAATGTTTAGGGGCAATTTCAGGATTTATCTTTTACTATACCATAACTGGGTCCATGCATAGTGTCAAATGGTGAAAATAGTTCCTCTACTGTATCTGTACTCAGTGTTTGATACAGAGTTTCATAGTACTTGCAAGTGGAAACGAAATGTTACGACGTTAATGACTCCAGAAAATGTTAACTATTTCATAATTTAACATTTCTTTTTAGAAATAAATGTCTTCAACTTAATGAAGACATTGTATATGACCATTTGAAGTGAAATGAGCTGTTGTTCAGAGGTTTTCATTAAGTTTGTGACACTTTATTTTCAATGCTGTTGACAATGTCACAAATTAGTGATGTAATTTTCTATGTATTTAGCTACATCCATCCCAATAAGATACATAATACACAATATTAACATTTACTTTTGATCTAAACTATCTCCCACATTATTTGGCTAACTGATGAAATCTAAATATTGACACTCCAAAAAAGGGTTTCTTTGAAATATGCATTTCTAGTAGACTACCTCAAGTGGTACACAGCTTCTGAGAACGACCCACATGCAAGATGTCATATATAAAGCAGATTGTAATAGATGTTTATGTTGTATTAGTCTATTTGAACGGCCATTTTCTTTGCAGGGGTCGATAGACTTAAAGATGAGCAGAAGGAATACCAGCTAAAATCCTACGCTCCTAACTCTGTGACGGCTAGGGAGGTGCAGGTGAATAAATATCTGAACTTTGTACAGGAGTTTTCGGAAACGCACGCTCCCATCCCATGCAATTTGTCACAGGTGGCGTTATATGCGACCTGGCTGGCTAGGACATTGAAGTATTCCTCGATTATTAATTATCTAAGTGGCCTTAATTATTTTCTTAAGAGGAATGGGGCAGTACCCATTGATTATTCAGACTTTGTAATTTCTTCGACATTGCGAGGAATTCGGAGGGAGCTGGGTGATGCACCTAAGCAGGCCATTCCGTTATTGCCAAATATGCTAAGATGTATTTTTTCTCATTTATCGACTAGTTCGGGTCATATTGCTTGGCGGGCGGCCGTGCTTTGTAGCTTCAGGGGATTGCTGAGAAAGTCGAATGTAACTTTTTCAGGAGCCATGCTCCGTAGGAAGGACTTTAAGATCTACCCATGGGGGATGATTTCGAAAGTTTGTAAGTCTAAAACAATTCAGTTTTTGGAAAGATCATTAATCATTCCTATAGCTCGGTGTGTAGATTTGGAGTTATGTGCAGTCCATTGGACTGAAAGGCATTTTGAGGATAGGCCGGCCGCGGGGGATGATTGGGCTTTTTTGTTGCCAGATGGGAAGGGAAGTAATTTTCCCCTATCCTATGAGTTTTACCAGTCGACACTAAAAATATTTGGAGGTCGAGTTGGGTTAGATGTTCAATTATTGTCATCTCACTCTTTACGAAGAGGTGGATGCACATATTTATCAATGTGTGGGGCCTCGTTGGAAGAGATACGTACAAGAGTAGACTGGAGTAGCAATGCGATTTTTGAGTATTTGAAAACTCCTCTGACTGCAAGGATAATGAATGACATGAGGGTAGCAGCAAGGTTAGCTGGTGAAGTTAATTGAGTTGGGTTGGGGACCTGAAGGTTTTGGGCATATTTATCAGTCCTGCCAGAGACTAATAAAATAGTACTCAGCCCAACTCTTGATTTGTTACCTTCTGTCGTAGTGACCTTTATGTGTATTATAATAGCAATTATAATAATATAAATAACGGAGCCACATACAGGTTGTATTGTATTTATTACTACCCGCATTTGCTATTTACTGAATTGGAGTCGCGCGCCAACCTCCCTTGGCACACGCGCCTATGGGTCGCCACCTGTATTGCGCCATGTTTGATTCACTTTCCACTGAATTTCAATTTTGTTGGTGGGCATATTTATCAGTCCTGCCAGAGACTAATAAAATAGTACTCAGCCCAACTCTTGATTTGTTACCTTCTGTCGTAGTGACCTTTATATATATATTTGTTGTTATTGTTGTAAATATAGTTTATTCATTGCATAGCATCTTTTGTCAGTGCTGTGCCACTGGTCTTCCAGCCATGTGACAATACAGTTATTTACAATATATGTATATGTAGTCTGATATTGTCATCAGCAGCTAGCTCAAGTCAGCTGAAATAACAATATTAATCATTCCAAGACTTACATATGGTATAGTTTGACAATTCACCTATAAGATAGTAGTTATATGTTGTATACATACATACTTAGATACATACATGTGTATTGATTTGACCATTACATGACGGAGTGGTTAGGCGCATAGTTTCCCTTCACAGCTTTGTATGCCTACTGTGTGGTGAATTGCATATGTGTCATGTTGTTGGAGATGGCATTTTGAGATGGAGTGTTAGTAGAATGTTTTTTGAATTCTGCTAGATGGAGTGTGGTTAGCTTGTAGGGTAATGCTTAAAAAGGTTAATACCTGTGGCAGGGGGTTGACTACATGAAGTAGTTTGAGTAAGTAGGTTGTTAGTAATGATGGGATAAACTATATCGAAACATATATTACATATATTGCATATATTACATATATTACGTATATTACATATATTACATGTATTAAATGTGGTACTTATATTACATATAGTACATATATTATAGATATTAATATATATCATTATATCTCACTCTAAGAAATAATTGAAGGCCTAAACATCTCCACTTTCCTCAGTCGGTAATAGGAAGCATGGGCCTCTCTCTGTATACTACTATAGATTGGGTTATTCTGTCTCCTGCTGGTAACTGAATACTGCGACCTGTCTGATCGCGCTGTGTATACCCCATTGATGCCGATCAAATCAAGGTAGATGTTATTATCCCAGATAACCTCGCCCAGTCGCCTCCAATGTGAAGTGATACCCTTCCCAAAAGTCAACATTTTTACCTGCACGTGATAACGGCAGGATTGCATTAGATCTGGAAGAAATGTGCATCGTGAGGTTGTTCCAAACATACGACATGTTGTGTATCCAGTAGGACTCGATCCCACAGTCATGCCATTCCAGTGTACGCGCTCTAACCATTCACCTACCTACAGCCTTGATGCATGTCTAGGAAAGTGCATAAATGCACGGGTGTCTGAACACAATTAGCCCCGAGCCAGAGTCATCAGCAAAATGCCAATGGATGGTGACTGGATCCACTACAATACCAACAATATAAACCTAAGCATTAATAGGGTCTCTTTCGGGCTCTCAACAAGGGCTGGACATTTAACGGACATCCTTTCTACAGGCTGCAATATTGTAGGAAACGCAATATAAACTTCAGAAAACCTACCAGTGCCAAGTTTAAACCTGCGTATATCACATGTAAAGCTTGTTGACTTGGGTCCTGCCTGACTCGTTATGAAGAACCCGCTTAACGCGTGTGGAATTGCATGTGAAGTGCAGACTGGAGTGGGTTCTGATATCGCCATGCATCCGCTAACTGAGGCGGCTGCGAAGGTCATACATCATGTTCGCTGCATTATTGATGGCAGCCAGGCGGGCGATATTCTCCCATGGCCATCACATGCTGACCTCCATCAATGTCTGCACACTGCTCTCTGCCGGTTATTTATCTCAACAGGTCTGCCGGCCTGTGAAGCATCAGTGGATAGGTATCATGCCGCAGTTGAATCACTGTGGACACAGCGCGCCATCTTCATTATAGGCATAGCTCAGCAGTGTCATGGCCTAATCATTTAAGTACTTCACCATAGCTATATTTTGTCAGCTTCGTTGTAGCTAGGAAATAGCAGCTTCATTGTCGTCAGTACATAACTGATTCATTATAGTGATACCTTATCAGATTGATTATAGTCATGAATTGGCAGGGTCGTAGTCTACACATACTTCTCAGCTACGACGTCCCAAGAATGGAAACAAGTGTGGGTTCAAAACCTGTTCTAGGTGCTATATTTCCCATTTCCATCATTGTGGATGTTGATTTCAACATCGGTAATTTAACCCGCAAGAAAAAGTACATACTAAACATCGAGGCGACTGGTGGCGCCATCTATAGTGTTCTGCTTAATAATAAATGCTCGGACTGTGGCGCCATCTTCTGTAAATTTCCATAACGAGATGTGGCACATTTTCTCTATAGACACTTCGACCAGAGCCTTTTGATCGGCAGGACGTGTTCTCTCCTTTGTATTTGACGTCCCACTCAGCCCAACTATGACTGACATTCATAGGGCTACGTGCCTGAAATCCTCGAAATCTTAATAAATCAAATATCTCATGGCTTAAATGTAACAATGAAATAGTAAGAATAAATGCCACTTTATACTGTACTTGTCTTGCGTTGGTTTAATTATGTGACAACAGCGTCATTGTAGTTAGGACTTAATTAGTGATAGCATAGCAGCTTTTTATAGCCGGTATTCAATTAGTTTAGTGTACTAATAGAATGTATAATGTAGTATGCGTATATAAAAGGGGCGGAGCTCTAACCTAATAATTATGATTATAATTATTTATTATTACTTCTCGATTATTATGTCCAATTGTTGACTTGCCTGTCTTTGCCCCGGTGTTGCAAATAAAGTGTCCTACACCATCACCTCCTTGTCTCTCTCCTTTTCTCGTAGCCCAACTTTATATATAAAGTTGCATTTTGCCCGCACATACTTCATTCATTGTTGTGATACCTTATCAGTTCCAATCTAGTAAGTGACTAAGCCATTCATTGTAAAGATATCTTACCTGATTCATTATAGCCAGGGCTTACTTAATGCGGTCATTGTAGCGATAATCACTCGCTTAATTGTAGCCAGAAGGTTAATACTTCCAGTGCCTGGACAAATGAACGCGTTCATATTAATGGTGACCTTTGAGCTGATGTGTACATGTGTGCATGATCCAGTTCTTTTATAGAAGACATTGTTCAGCATCTTTACTGCAGTCAAGCGATTCTTAACGTCCATTCAATGTTAATGTACCTAATTATTAGGCCAGTTCTGAGTGCTTCAACTCCATGTCGGCTCTGTCCATTTCACTCACTGCTCAGCGTTTGAATTAAATGATTAAATATTTGCCAAATTGATCACTGATTTAATAAGTATTTGCCAAACTAAAACAGTGTATCGCTCTTATATGTAGGCTGGCTTTATCTAGCCAGGCAATTATTTGTTGTTACAGTCTGGTAGAGACTTGGGTTCTGGTTATTGGACAAGATACATATATGGAACATGGAACGATGCACCGGTCGGGGATTGATATTGTCATGGGGGTGATGAAAATTGGAAATATTGCGCCTAGAGCGGGACTCGAACCCACATCTCTTTGCATTCCGGGCCAGTGTGCTAACCATTACACCACCTAGGCTTCCTGATAGCAACACACTACCCACGCCTACCTGTCTATGCGGCTCCTTGCCTGAGAGGTCAGTGCAGACCACTACACTCGTCCCCCTGGAATTGTAAGTCTTTTAATGCTTACAATTACATACATACAGGCAATGCGATGCACTTACATACACAGGGTAGGTTCAATAACTATACAGCATGTAGCTTGTACAGGATCATGGTCACGGCAACCAGTGTCATGGGGGTGATGAAAATTGGAAATATTGCACCTAGAGCGGGACTCAAACCCACATCTCTTTGCATTCCGGGCCAGTGTGCTAACCATTACACCACCTAGGCTTCCTGATATCAACACACTACCCATGCCTACCTGTCTATGCGGCTCCTTGCCTGAGAGGTCAGTGCAGACCACTAAAATATCAAACCACAGGAAGCTGTGTATTGTTATCTACAAGATGTTGATGGTCTAATCAGCGATGCGGTCCTGAAGGATGAACAGCTGATTATGCTGGTTAACTCTTCTTTCCTCACTAAAGTAATTCAGGGAGTGACGTCGACTGACTTATATCAATAAAGGGTTGCCATGGAAAATGCCTGAACCCTCGTTACTGCCATTAAACAGACGGCTCTACAAATATTGCATCTGGAAACGAAAGAAGTAGCATTAAGCCGGTGGATTAGCAAGTGTCCTTTGACAAATTGTGAATTTGAAGCATTGTATAACTTGTTACTGTTATGACATCCTAGCCTTTCCTCTGCCCGCATGATGATATTCGCTCTCCAACCCAGGAGGTATTAATCGGTCTGGAGAGGAGGGTTCAGCAGCCGTTCTAACATCTATAATACAGTTGATATTTTCTCAGATGTGAGGTCCGCGTTAGGACAAAATGAATATCTAGGCAATGATGTATAATATATACATTTGACTGCCAAATGTATTGTCGTGGGGGTGATGAAAATGGGAAATATTGCGCCTAGAGCGGGACTCGAACCCACATCTCTTTGCATTCCGGGCCAGTGTGCTAACCATTACACCACCTAGGCTCCCGGATATCAACACACGACCCACGCCTACCTGTCTATGCGGTTACTTGCCTGAGAGGTCAGTGCAGACCACTACACTCGTCCCCCTGGAATTGTAAGTCTTGTAATGTTTACAATTACATACATACAGGCAATGCCCTAACACATACGTACACAGGGTAGGTTCAACAACCATACAGCGCAAAGCTTGTACAGGATCCTGATCACGGCAACCAGTGTCGTGGGGGTGGTGAAAATGGGAAATATTGCGCCTAGAGCGGGACTCGAACCCACATCTCTTTGCATTCCGGGCCAGTGTGCTAACCATTACACCACCTAGGCTCCCTGATATCAACACACTACCCACGCCTACCTGTCTATGCGGTTACTTGCCTGAGAGGTCAGTGCAGACCACTACACTATTATAAGCTACCCAGTGTGATCATTTCTATGAGTGTGTAGTGTAGTAGAGTTCACAGGCTTCCCATTGAGGCAGGATGTCTTGACTGTCAATCCCTGGTCCTGGGTAACCACCAACTGACCTCATAGGGAGTTGCTCCTCTGAAATAAACATTACACGTAGCCTGCACTCGCTGCTGGTACCGGAAGTACAACACGACAGTGGCAATACGCACACGCAGCGTTCTTCTGACCTTTACACACTCGGTGATGGAACTTGTGTAAATCTCGACGCGTGCCTAAATACGACTCCAACATCCGAACAAACTAGCAACAGGCAACAACAATAGCTGACATGTGCCCGTGTCTCACCACAAAGGCCAACGTGTGCGTCGGAGCTTTCACCGAGCACTGTGTCAGAATTAAGACCAGGTCTTCAATAAATGCTCACTTGCAACTCGCATTCACCACTTCCTTTCAGGATTAATATTCGCAACCTCCATTTGACATTCCTGATTCATATCCGTGAAGCCAACTATCATAAGGCGATGGTGAATTACTACTGTATGCAGTTATAGTGTAAGTTTAAATTACTGAAGCTGACGGTGGTTTTGGCAGATGTTAGACTCAGTATGCCTCTCACACACTCATCGGTATGTTCCCAGTAGGCACGCTAGGGGGCGCCTCTCTCCCTGTGAATACCCATGACAGCCTTCTGAGGACATGCGCCAGCATTCCCACCCAGCACCTGTCGATGGCTCCTTTGCGCTATGGCTAAAAATCTGAGTTTAGACTAATTGGCATTTCTAAGAAATGCTGGCATGATCTTAACCCACATAGGGTACTACCCGCATTAATGCATCCGCACATGAGTATGCACTTTGCATTAATGAATCCCCTAACAGGATGTGCCTTACACGCATTCCACATATCTTTAAATGACATTCTTTTCATTTGAACGCGTATGCTTGTTTATTGGAGTTTAAAGTTCCGGCAAAATCTAAGGTCAGAGTAGGATGGGTACCGACTTGTGACAGTGCGCAATAATGGCGACTTCATAGTGCTGCCCCACCGGAATTCCAGGCTGCTGCCACCATAACCTGATATCCCACTCAGTCACCTTGTCCATGATGTGCACAACATGGGTAATTGATATCGCGAGACTGTGTATTTCCCATAGATTCGGAGCGACTTTGGCGCCACCTATATTTGTAATTCTGAACTGACCAAATGGCCGCCGATTGACCCGCCACCTACTGTAAATTCCTTGAAACCAATACTACGCAGTTAGTGAAACTGCGCAGTAGATTTAAAATGTGACCATTGGCGCCACCTATATACTTCTTGTGAACTAGCATTTGCCGCTATCGACGCGCCACCTACTGTAAATTCAGAGCAAAGCCTATGACACAGTTACAAAGTCTAGACACTTCGACCAGAGCTTTTCAACCGATCGGACATGCTACCTTTCCTGTAGATTTGCCATCCCACCCACCCAACTAATGACATAGATCGATAGGGTTAAGTGCCTGAAATCCTCGAACTATATTATCATTACCATCTTGAATCTTAATGGAACAAGCTAAATTAGAAAGAATAAATGCGACTATATACCACTGTATCGCGTTTGTTCAATTATCATTATATTGAACAAAGTTATCCTTTGTCATATGCTATTAATGGCATGCGCCAGGGTAAGTAGTGACACATATCAATTGTGTAAGTCATTGGTTGGCTCAGTCAGGGTTCGAACCCACAACTTCCCACACTGTAAGGCAGTCAGCGCTGTTACCGATTCGGCCACCCGTCTGGTTTATGCCAATGATAATGCTTTGGAATTGACAATGGCTTAAAAGGTCAGGCATAATAAGTGAGACATTAGACATTTACATCCATATATAGACTCACTTAACAGTGGCACAATGGCCTCCACTACAGTACGATCCGGGGATCCTAAATACAGACGAGACAGGCGCTGAGAAACAATGAAGGATCAATTTACTCCGGCTTCATTTTATTCATAGATTCAACGAGACGTAGGTAAAACAAACAAAATCCCACAACCACACATCCAAAGAGCCAATACCAGCAAGGGAATATCTGCTACGACTCAGACCCCAGAACGGCCTTCCTATTGACACTTGGGACTACAGGCCCGATCCCCGATCAATATGATGGCATCACCCATATCGACGCGTGTCCGCCTGGGCGTTATGTGGATTCCACATTGCCGTCTCCACCCCGGGAGGAAATAAAGACCACGTTGCAGCATCAGACCGTCCTGATTGAATGTGACTGTGCAATGGGTGCATAACGTAGGTCTAATTACTGCGAGTTGTTTATGTCCATATCTAAGCTGGCAGCCCTGAGAATTGACCTCTGAGTATTAGTACAGCCAGGCAACGCTAGCGACAAACCCTCTGAGTGATATGAGCTGGTTATGTCACGCAGAGCAGGCAATACTCAGGGTGACTGGTGGGACGTCGCTAGGTAATACCACTGACTTATTTCCAGGTTCAAAGGTCACATATTATAGAAGCGCATTACAAACACCTACACACAAGTAAATTTGAACGGAGTTGCTTGCACAGGCTGGTTGATCACAAACCACCTACCTGTAAGTTTATCGAAGATAATTTCATGTAGAAATGAGACGAATTAGATGGCAACCAGGGAGATGCTGCAGAAAGGAGTGCATCTAATATGGTTGATAGCATGTACAACTGATTCCCAGGCGGTTCTAGTTCAATATCGATGGTTACTCGCTGGGAGGATTGTGAATACAATACAATTGCAAATGCATTACATACTTAATGGGTTTTTGTTTGTTTGTTGTGGGTTGCTTTTTGTTATAGGGTGGGGGCTTATGTCAGAACGGGTATTAGAATGGGGATCGACTTGTGAAAGTGCACAGTAATGGTCATTTTATAGTGCTGCCCTACTGGGAGACCAGGTACTCAGCATCCTGACCTGATATCTTACTCAGTGACACTACCCTCCTACAGAGCTAACCAGTCCTTGGCCATTTCTAGTAATGTCGTGCACCAGGGTAGGTATCGACAAGTAGTAATTTGGTAAATCTGACTGGGTTGGCTTTTGAACCCCCCCATCCTTCCGCATGAGAAGGTAGCGCATTCTTACCGATTTGGCTACCGCATCCGGCCCTAAGATGTGCACATAACGATATAGCGATATAGCGAATGGTAGACAGGAAGTGTGAACACTTATGTGTATTTCTTTTTTTTTGTCTTTTTTTTTTTGGTAGATTAGTTGTCCCTAGCAGGGGAAATCCCAGTCACAGACGACTGGTCTTCCCCTCTCCACTGCTGGTGGATAGAAAGCCCGAGCCTACACTTTTACTGACCCAAGGGATTTTTAACCTCCCATACCACATAGACATGGTATGAGAGCAACCGGCCTTTGATGACGCTGTAAGTTATACACAGCGGTGGAAATTCAAATTGGCAGAGCTGGGCGCACAGGGAATCGAACCACCAACCCTCAGATTAGGAGTCTGACCTAGAAAAAAGTCAGACACTCTAACCACTCCGCGACAGAGAACACCCCTACTGATGAGACAGAATACATCAATTTTAGCTGCAACCCATTGGCTGGAAAATTACCGTTTCAGGAACATTAAACAAAACACGACACGGTTGTTAGTAGTAGCAGTACCGAGCTGAATATAATGTCGATTTCTCAGATCTGAGCATATGCCAGAGGTTTGGGTAAGGGAGCAATATTGAAAGCACATGACCGGATATTCAGCGGGGCACCTTCTATCCAGAGTGACGTTAATAACTACTTCTATTTCTGGAACGCCGTAATTAAAATGTCCCGTCGCCTCCTGTGTGCGCGTGGCTAATTCGTCAACAGGTAATTCTTGTGAACAATGCAGGTGTGTAAACTTGGAACACATCATGTATTTTACACTACTGAAGGTATGGCACTTTGATTCAGGTGAGGCACATCAGCTGATACACACTGAATACAAAAGAAAAACCCCGTTCACACCTTCCATCCGCATTCGTAATAGTCCGGAAGAAAAACTGCAAGCGATGCTGTTGTTGATGATTTATACTGCCTATCATGGATAAGCCTGAATAGGCTTGTTTTCACCATTAGACAGTTTGTCAATAGAAAGCCCAAACCTACACTTTTACCGACCCAAGGGATTTTTTACCTCCCACACCACATAGACATGGTATGAGAGCAACTGGCCTTTGATGACGCCGTAAGTTATACACAGCGGTGGAAATCCAAATTGGCAGAGGTGGGGCCACAGGGAATCAAACCGCCGACCTTCAGATTAGGAGTCCGACCTAGAAAAAAGTCAGACACTCTAACCACTCTGCCACAGAGAACACCACATTTTGCACTGTAGACTATTCAATGACTTGAGTTTCACATAATAGCAATATCTGACGGTGATACGACCACATCCATGAGTCATAGTTGGTAAGACCATCATGGTTGCAAAGTTGTTCACTGTAGATTTTAATATTATAATGTGGACCTTCAAGGTTCCTGAATTATATATATTCTCCATCGGTTCTCACTCCATGAAATCCTCAAAATAATGGTTGCCTCGTTCTCTTCATCAACATATTGGTCACATGATATTCTAATAATGTTTGTCTTAATGGCAGAATCGTTCAACAAAGGGATTTTGTTCTGGTGGTGGGTCATGCATCCTGAAGACTACTGATTGACAATAGTAGACAACTCTGGTATATGCATAGTGTTGCCCCACTGGTACCCAGTGATGCATATATAATGATGCATGATCTCACTCGGTCAATTTACGCCGACACTGAAGCAACCACTTTTAGCACTACCGTCTTAATGTCCAGTGCCAGCTGAGGTATCCATAACGCGCCATGTGTTGTCCTGTTTGCGACATTTTGCGACATTCCCTCAGGTATCACTTAGACAGTCCAAGGCGTATTCAGTCAGGAAAAAACAGTAAACCACGTACCCTCACATTATTACCAGCAGTTCCGGTATTTCTAGTAGAATTGGGATAATTTCAATTGCACACTGATCCTACTACCTTCGCTCTACTTATGTACAACCTTAACACTCAGATCCTGGTGCCCAGCACCATCTTTGGCTGAGTGGTCACCTGACACCAAGGTCACGTGATTGACTGTCCAGTAATAACCTGAGGTCATACAACCTTATACTGCCTACATTGCGCATGCCTCAGGGATTGGGTGATGTCAAACATAGTGTATGAATAGACCATTCTGTGAATACGTAATGTGTCCATCAATAGTACAGGGTCATAAGATGCGATAGGATGACACATGGATTTGTCCGCTATTTAGAAATGTCGTCAGGGGATTCACAGAGAATTCCTGAACCTTTTGTATACATGATATTTGTTAAGTACAGGGGAGTGTTGATCCCATATACACATAGAACCCTGTTTCCTGTACAGCTCTACTTAGAACGTGGATTTATCCACTTTTCGTTTGCCTTTAACGTCCTAGCAACATTTAAGGTTATATCAGCACAGGTACCCATTTTGAGAGGACGCACCCATGGTGACTTCATAGTGGTGGTCTAGTGGGATACCATACCAGCAGCACCACGCTTTCCAATATACCGCTCAGCCATATTATCCTGACACTGACCCAACCACGGTTTACCCAAGTAAAATAATGCCAAGCAAGTATTTTGTTTAACTTTGCCGGGGTTCAAACCCACAATATCCGGCATCAAAAGCAGCCAGTCAGCTCAGTCGGACACCACTCTGGTTTTTGCCATAACGAGTCTAGTCTGCTCCCATGTGAACTACTGCGCATCAAACAGGGCAGCAAGAAACGAGGCTAAATCCCAGCAGGGTGTTTCTTGATTAGTCCGCAATGAAGCCCTGAGAGAACTGACAGGGTGTGGATATCCAAAGTTCTGTGCGAAATGTGTGTACAATCGTGTAGTGTGCGGCCGGCTTTAGTGCAGCCATTGCCGGTGAGTCCCACTCGTTGATGGGCTGAGCTGCAGCAGTAATCAGCAGATGAAAGTCGACAGGTGGGTCTCCCCACTGGGACCCGTGCACGGCCCGCACCCACACCCCCATCTTCTCCCATCACACTCGCACCCCTCACTCCTTCACACTCAGTCCACTTCAGTTGGCTCTCTTACACCCGCCACTACCACCCTCACCACCCTCACCACCCCTCACCACCCTCACCACCCCTCATCACCCCTCACCACCCTCACCACCCCTCACCACCCTCACCACCACTCACCACTCTCACCACCCTTACCACCCCTCACCACCCTCACCACCCTCACCACCCTCACCACCCTCACCGCCCTCACCGCCCTCACCACCCTCACCACCCTCACCACCCTCACCACCCTCACCACCCTCACCACCCATCACCACCCTCACCACCCTCACCACCCTCACCACCCTCACCACCCTCACCACCCCTCACACCCTCACCATCCTCACCACCCCTCTCACCCTCACCACCCTCACCACCCTCACCCACCCTCACCACCCCTCCACCCACCCCTCACCACCCTCACCACCCCTCACCACCCCTCACCACCCCTCACCACCCTCACCACCCCTACCACCCTCACCACCCTCACCACCCTCACCACCCTCACCACCCCTCAACACCCCCAACACCCCTCACCGACCCTAACCACCCTCACCACCCTCACCACCCCCCTCACCACCCCATACCGCCCCCTCACCACCCTCACCATCCTCACCACCCTCACCACCCCCACCACCCTCACCACCCCTCACCCACCCCCCCCACCCCCTCACCACCCCTCACCACCCCCACCGACCCTTAACCACCCTCACCACCCCTCCACCACCCTCACCACCCTCACACCCTCCACCACCCTCACCACCCTCCACCACCCTCACCACCCTCACCACCCTCACCACCGCTCACCACCCCTCACCACCCTCACCACCCTCACCACCCATCATCACCCTTCACCACCCCTCACCACCCCCACCACCCTCACCACCCTCATCACCCTCACCTCCCCTCACCACCCCTCACCAGCCTACCCACCCTCACCACCCCTCACCACCCTCACCACCCTCCCACCACCCCTCACCACCCTCACCACCCCCACCACCCCCCACCACCCCTCACCACCCTCACCACCCTCACCACCCCCTCACCACCCCTCACCACCCTCACCACCCCTCACCCACCACCCTCACCACCCCTCACCACACTCACCACCCTCACCACCCTCACCACCCTCACCACCCTTCACCACCCCTCACCACCCCTCACCACCCTCCACCACACTCACCACCCCTCACCACCCCTCACCAGCCCTCACCACCCCTCACCACACCCTCACCAGCCTCACCACCCCTCACCACACCTCACCACCCTCACCACCCCTCACCACCTCTCACTACCCTCGTATCATCATCACCACCGTCACAACCCCTCATCGCCCTCATCCATCTCAGCACCCACCCCATCCACACCACCCTCACCACCCTCACCACCCTCACCACGCTCACCACCCTCACCACCGTCACCACCCCACCACCCACA
Source organism: Branchipolynoe longqiensis (assembly GCA_030323885.1). Classification (NCBI taxonomy): domain Eukaryota; kingdom Metazoa; phylum Annelida; class Polychaeta; order Phyllodocida; family Polynoidae; genus Branchipolynoe; species Branchipolynoe longqiensis. The sequence continues at coordinate 25,583,389 of CM059199.1, forward strand.
CGATCATCACCACCTTCATCACCCCTTCCACCCCCACTCACCCCCCCCCTCCCCCCAACCATCCTCACCACCCTCACCACCACCGTCATGGGGTACGTGAGGAGGTCTGTACGTGTGGTTGTCCTGGTGGGGTGGGGAAGCAGGGCTCTCCATGTATTTGTCAGGGTGCGTTTTTGTAGTTCTTAATTACAATTGTAATTAGACACTTACACTAGTGTGAATGGGACGATGCGGAGTGGGAGAGAGATGTATCTGAATCAGGGGACGCATTGTCACATCAGGCGATCGGCATCGGCTGCATCCGTGGTTCTGTGTGTATGTGTATGTGTGTCTATATGTGTGTCTGTGAGGTTGTACTTCTGTGCATGGACCCGTGTCTATATCGCTGTGTCTATGAGTGAACGTGTGGTTATTTGTTTGCATATGAGCCTGTCTCAAAAGGTAATGACTCTTTTTTTGTTTGTCCATTGTAACGATTGATACAAAACAGCACAGAAACAGTTAAAACCGTAAAGACATTTGCTTCAAATGAATATGTATTCCATTGGGGTTATGAAACATCATCTAAAAAACTAAATGTTGATCATTACTTACCACCTTTTGAGTCAGTCTCATATACGTATATAATGTATATGATGCGTGTATGTATATAATATGTGCCTGTGTATGTATATGTATGCTATCCATTAATAATATTCCTCATCCAGACCTCTGACCCAATCCCGGTAGCAAACACTAATGCTTGTCAGAGTTAGTACAGTGCTGGCTTGGACGTAATATGGCTACTCTATGAACAGGCAGTTCTGCATAAATACAACCACAATCTGGCATATTTAAAACCTAGTTTAAAACTTCCGCTTCTTCGATCTAAACATGTTTGCATTGCTCTTCTTCGACGAGGACTCTCACCCTGATCGCCCTCGCCCTCGGATCCCTCACACTCATACAACATGTTCATTCTCAGACAGGGTCAGTAGCTCTCAAAAGCCTCCAATCACTGACGAGCAGTCCGAAGTGCCCCTAAACATTCCATGACATTGCCAAACCAGCAGAAGCACTCGGAGACGCCAGCTCCCTTCCCGTCCTAGTCGAGCTGAGCATTCTTCTTTCTGTTAAACTATTTTCTTCATGAAATACATTTTCCTCAACTAGGACACACTGGCGCTGTGCTCATCTATAGTATAATAGCAACAAAGGGAATATATTATTTGTGATTCTACCATTTGCAATCTATTAAATAGTTGTCTGGAAACAATTGGAAATATAGTTACTAACATGGTAGCATTATGACTGATTAATAGGAGCTGAGACAAGCTGACCAATGTGGCCTGTGTACCAATGAATTACAAAAACAATTCGCTAAATAAATATATAAATAAATAACTAAATAGTATAAGCAAACAGCAGCAGCTTAGTCACCACTCACCCGCTGGGTAGCGGGCGATATGACGTAGGTGCCCGCGGGTAAGCACTGAGTGCTGTTGACATTAGGTGCGGCTTCAAACATGCACACATGCTGAGATCGGAACGCTGTTATCACTCAATCACAGCTCAGCTTTTAACGACCTTAGCACTACTAAAACAATGAGAATGAGTTTAAAAACTAACAATTGTTGTTGTTGTTTCAACATAAAAAAAGGCGGAATAATCAAGATTGCAATGCCCCAGGCTTAGTGTGGCGTGCTCATAATTGGGTGAGTGGGGCTTTACGGCCTGGGAACAGTTGTGGTCATACCAGGATATATAGATATGGCGAATTAGTGTTTGGGTGAGTGACTGGGGTTTCACGACCTGGCAACAATTGGGTCATATCAGGAGATTGTGATTAAGTGAGCGAGCCAGTGATTGGGGTTTCATTTCCATTTAACATATTGACGACAGATATGGAAATACATTTTGTGAGTGAATGTGCGGGTTACTGGGGTTTCATGTTCTAGTAGCAGTGCCAGCCATAGCGGGAGCCATACTGAGTGTGAGTAAGTGGGCGATCGATTGGTTGGGGGGGTTTATGTCCTAGTCGCATTTGAGGTCATATCAGGTCCGATGACGATTGTTAGTTGCCGAGGGTTTGGAATGTTATGTCCGAGAAAGACCTGATGTCATATCAAGACGCTTACCGATAATTACTGATCAGTGATTGATTTGAGAGTTGCAACATTCCAGGACATATTAGCCGGCATACAGAAAGTGACAGTGTGCACTGATGACAGCCCTATAATACTATATTCACTGAGATAGCGTGATACAGAACCGCGGCGTGATATCCTACTCAGACTCATATTATCCTGGGAGTGAACCAACCAGTCCTTGCACAATGCCAGTGATGCCGAACTAGGAAGGTCAGCAGGGACAAAGTTCCATTTGTATTATAATTCTTTGCTTCAAATAGCCTTAATTCCCGTGAGCTGGTGTAACAGTGATCGAACACTTTAATGGTGTGGGGTGACCAGATGAGTTGAAGGCCGCCAGGTCGTGGCTTCACACCCTAGTAGAGTTAAACCAATGATTAGAACCTGGCTACCTAGCCTGGAAATCGTCATTACTAGGACAGGGCACGGATTCATAAGTTCTTCTTCTTCTTGAAGATTTATACTGCCTATCATGGATAACCCTGAATAGGCTTGTTTTCACCATTAGACAGTTTGTCGATAGAAAGCCCGAGCCTACACTTTTACCGACCCAAGGGATTTTTAACCTCCCACACCTCATAGACATGGTATGAGAGCAACTGGCCTTTGATGATGCTGTAAGTTATACACAGCGTAAGTATAGTCCAATTGTTGACAGTTGAAAGTTACCCGACGAGTGTAAATACACAAACCATTAAAGACGGCCGCTATACCCAGCTGGTTCTTATGACAGGGCAACCACTGACCAGCACATGGCACCATCAATCTGTATAACAGCATTACCTCCACTGGCTTCGGCATGCTGAGAGTGCTGCGGTCCCGTATCGCCTCACCCATGTGGGCGATAATGGAGGCGTTGAGCGGGGAAACCGCCTAGTCTATGCCAAGAGTCAATAATCAACCCTGCAACGCCACACAGACACAGAGAACCAATCCCGGAGAGTCATCTAGGGAAACCAGAACCAAATCACATCTGACCAGGCCATTCCGGAGAAAAAGAGAAAAAAAAACACAGAAGGCAAAAATCACAAAGCCGATAACAAAACCGGCGGTTTATTGACACAACTCCCCATAGTAGCCAAGGGGGACTTTGGACCAGTGCCGCCACCTAGCGGGCCGTGATGACATGGCATGCTGGTATAACTCAGAACGGGGGTTGATATTTAAAGGCCGCCCGGGGTTTGTGTCGACCGGGCCACCCTCCCTCAAACACCCCATTTATCGGTCACCTACGTTACTTCCTGGTTGCTCGGTCTATCCCGCGCCCTTATTATCGCCCACTTCTGTATTCTGCCAGCATTTGCATCTTAGACGCAGATGTGTTTTGCGTCGCCGTCAGGTGTGCAGTTAATCGTTCGTTATCGGAATCAGTTGCCATGGCGATGTTGTGCGCTCCATGGCACTTGCCGCACTAACAAACCGATTATGCAGCAATCATGACTGTGGGCCGTATTCGCGGGAAACCAGCCGTAGCGACGTGTGCGGCGCAAACTATGGCAACAATCTGTGACGTAGAGTCTATCCGGAGACATTAGCCTGACATAGCAGATATTGCACTAGACTTACCCATCACAGATTCGGCTGTAGGTCGAGAACAACCACACCCCGCCTTCTTTGACAGTTACCCTCCCAGGTCTAGTGATGTTTAACGGTGATTAACGTTGGTGGGTTTGTTGTTGGAATTTGAAGTCCTAGCAAATTCTAAAGTCATATCAGGTCGGGTACTGGTGTGTGACAGTGTACACTCATGGTGACATTATAGTGCTGCACCACTGGGAAATCAGGCCACCAGAACCATGACCCAATATCTCACTCAGTTACATTATCCTGACACTGAGCCAACCAGTCCTTGCCCTATCCTAATAATGGCGAACACCAGGCTAGGATTAGTAGAAGAGACAAATATCAATTCTGTAAGTCATTGGCTTGACTCGACTGGGAATCTCTCCGATGAATCGGCAGCTATAAGTGCACATGCATATACTTGAGTATATACACGGTATATCTTTTAAAGATAGCAAAAACGCGACCTCATCGGATTTTACAACTTTACCTTTAGTACCCACACGAAAATTCGTGGTTTCAAAAGGATATTGGTTGTTCAAATTGGAACAAGCAGGATCTTGGAGGGCAGCTACACCTGTCAGCACTTTAGTCACATGGTGATTCTCTAAACTGAAACCTACTTTGATTTCCTCGAACAAATCAGCCGGAGTAAACAACAATGCACCACTAGCAAATAAACGTTTCAAGAACAACGGAATCGTATGACATTTACAGCTGGCAACGATTACTGATGTTCGTCGGGCAGTTTCCACAGATCGCTCAGTGTCCTCTAAAAGTGCAAACACACACACACACATTCACACATACAGACGACTTCCAATATGTGCACCGACTAATTACAGCCGGGGAGTGCAATTGTTGTCCTTTACAACCGGAGAGTTCCAATGTGACGTAGCACTTCCGGGCCCCCAAGCCAGTCCCAATGTCGTCTGCTCTTCGTCAAGTCGGATAAACTTCTCTTCCCATCGAAAGTAGGCCGCAGCACGGTTGCGGTGCTATTTTGTCTTTTGAATGTCAGAGTTAATCACGTTTGTGGGCTGGCAAGCCTAGCCCTAGCCACGTGACCTCCCCCTCCCTCCCACAACGTTGTCACTCCTCTGTCTAATAGTGCAGTATCTACTGAGACCGGAGACCAGGGGCCGTATGCACGAATCGGGGTTAGGGCCGTAACCGCGGCTAGGCTAGCTCCACATGGCTAAATGTGAGAAATCGGTATGCACGAATCGGTGTTAGCGCTAACCGCAAAATTGAGTCTAGGCTAAGCTAAACCACTTTTTGGTGTGGGGTAATGGCCTACCCGGTGCGGTTAGTGTGTGTGTATGGGCGTCAATCTATTCAATGCGATCATATTTGACAGATTTACATACGCAATAAGTGAAATTTAATCAAATTAACCCTAAATGTGAAGCGATATTAACGCTGCCACCGCATCAGCGGCGATATTAAAATGTTCGAATCGACGAATGTAAAGTAAACAAATCGCTGCCGCAGCAGCGACATCGATATCCATACTGTCCACCGTCTATTAAACATGGCCGCCGCCGTCGCCGCCGAATCGGCCGGAATATATTAGGCCCAAATCTATTAAATGCTGTCATATTTAACATAATTACATACGCCATAAGTGAAATTTATTCAAATTAACCATAAAATCAAATCGTTATTAACGCTCCCGCCGAATTGGCGGCGTTATTCATATCGTCGACTGGAGGGAATTCCCAAATCTGTAAATAAACTCACGGTTAGCTGTCCGCCCCGGCTAGAACATTGGTGCATACCGATTCACACATCTCTCCAACCCGCCACTACCCCGAGGTAGCTAACCGCGGCTAGTGCCTTAACTCTGGCTGACCCTAACCTCGATTCGTGCATACGGCCTCTGGAAGATTATTTCTCTGTCCCTGTCTCCCACATGCGCTCTCATCTATCTCTCCACCCTCTCTACTCTTGTCTTTCTCGCTCCTCTGTACCTCTATCAGTTCAAATCTCCGTCTGTCCACATCGCCCTCTCCTCTCTTCCAATTTACCCCTTTCCTCTTCTATCCCTGTCTCCTCATCTCCAGATCTCCACTCTCTACCCTTTACCCCTTCTTTCCCATTTCTCCCATCTCTCTCATCCTGTCTCAATCTCTCCACCACCCTCTCCATCTCCTCCCCGACCTTCACTATTCCTATCTCTCCCTTTCTCCTTCTGTCCCCTGCCCTCTCCATCTCCTCCCTGACCTTCACTCCCCCTATTTCTCCCTTTCTCATTCTGTCCCCTGCCCTCTCCATCTCCTCCCTCACCTCCACACCCCCTCTCTCTCCCTTTCTCCTTCTGTCCCCTGCCCTCTCCATCTCCTCCCCGACCTTCACTCCCCCTCTCTCTCCCTTTCTCATTATGTCCCCTGCCCTCTCCATCTCCTCCCTGACCTTCACGCCCCTCTCTCTCCCTTTCTCCTTATGTCCCTTGCCCTCTCCATTTCGTCCCTGACCTTCACTCCCCCTCTCTCTCCCTCCCTTTATCCATATGTCCCTTGCCCTCTCCATCTCCACCCTGACCATCACTCCCCCTATCTCCCGCTTTTTCCTTCTGTCCTATGCCCTCTCCATCTCCTCACTGACTTTCACTCCTCCTCTCTCTTCCTTTCTCCTCCTCTCCCCTGCCCTCTGTCTCCTCCCTTCCCCCATCCCTATCACTTGTTCTCATACATAACCACTGTCCCCGCCCACGACCGCCAACTCGTCATTCCCACACGAGACCATCCTGATATGACATTAGATGTTGCTAGGACGTAAAACAACAACAAACAAACAAAAAGATACCTTTAATATTTAGGTCAATGCAATAATTACCAGGAGATGCCTCAAGTATTGCAATATCACCCAGCAACCAAGTCGAGACTTTCCTTCCATAGACCACATTAACGCGTGCAAGAAAACGAGGCTTATAACTTATGTGAAATATAATTTATTATATATATATAAAGAGGCGGGGTTTTACCTACCTTATTTATTATTTATTTATTTGTTATTATTCTTATCGCGGTATATTTTTGCTCCGTGGCTGCTGTTGCCCCGCTGCTACTCTGCCACCGCTGCTCGCAAGTCACTTGCGCTGCCATCTTGCCTTGTATCGCACGCATTTTTAGCTTGGAGTTACCACATTGACAGACTTACGGCTTCCTGTCCGGCCTATAAGCTAAGTAAATACGTTGCTTTCCACATGTGGTTGACTTGCAGTAGGATGGTGGTTGAAAGACAGTGCAGTGATATTGAATTAATGGACGAATGACTTACAGTAGGACGGTAGTGAAAATACGGTGCGTTGAAATTGTATTACCATACAAATTATTTTCTCGTCCTGCAAGCCACTAAGCTAAGAGGATACGTCATTCTTTTCCACATGTGGGTGATTTGATAGTAGGATGGTTGGAGGAAAAACTCTGAGTGACATCGTGACATGCGTGCACTATCATCGGAAGCGTGCCCCGGTGGTGAAAAATCTCTGAGTGACATTTACTGGATTAACAGACAAACCATTTCTCGTCCGGCAAGCCACTAAGCTAAGAAAATATGTTGTTCCTTTTTTTTTCCACATGCCGGTGACATGATAGTGGGATGGTGGTGAATAGGGACAGGCCTGCATGCAACTTGCTGATTATCTGCCAATAATGAGTGGTGTCTGTTGTTTTGATCAGTCTTGACATAACCCATTGTATGCCACGGCAATTGTGTGTTTGATAGCTCCCCGTTTTGTTCGTCCGCCTCCGTACTGTGCAGAACAACTGGCACAACAGTGCACATGGGTTTGAAGCTTAACATGCCTAGAGTCTTCTGCGACAACTGTGGTAGCGTTCATGACAAAGTAGACCAGTTTACTTGTGAGCAAGGTAGAGCAAGGGCAAGACCATTTTCACGCTCGCAAACTTCCGAAAAGCCTTCAGAAACTGCCAACATGTCGGCGGAGGACAGTGTGGCATCGGAAATTGGTGAGCTATCTCTACGCGATAGAAGAGAGCATACAGCGAGGGAGGTAGAGGCCCTGGAAATAGAGGATGAATTGGCTGAACTGGAGGAAAACAAGATGGCGTGGGCACCACCTTGGATCGAACCAAGCCATCGGCGGGCTACACCATGGACCCGGTGGCAGCGGAGCCAAGAACCAGTGACTCCTACCTGGATGCGGCCTCCTTAGGCCGCTCTGATGATGGTTTCTGTGCCTATGGAAAGGACACGGGACACTCGAGGACCACTACCTGTTGCAGACGTTCATCGAGCGGTTCGTCGAGTAGAAGCGCCTGCCGTCGCAGATGCAGTAAGTGGAGTTTAAAACGATTCACTGTGGGGCGCAAGCACATCTCAAAAGCAAACTGTTATGACCTGATAGCAGCAATGGGTCAGTGGGCACTAGGGATACAACAGCTAGGCATTAAAGACTACAGAGCGTTAGTCGAACACACGGTTTTCCTCTCACTTGGGTGCGTACCGGTGAGTAGTGGACTCAGCCCATGTAGACTATGATGTTCTGCCCCACTGCTACTCCGCCACTGCTGCTCGCAAGTCACTTGCGCTGTCGCCTTGCCTTGTATCGCACACATTTTTAGCTTTTCTATAGGTAGGGCTATTTCTTTTGCCCCGCCATGGGCCTTTCTTGCAAAATAAAACTGGAAGGTTCCCACCAACTCCTCGTTTGCTCTCCTTTTCCTTTTCCTCCACCATAGCCAGTTTTATATAGCATATTCTCGTTTGCTTACAACAACTGACATAGCATTGTTTTTACATGGATATATATAATATCAGGCAGTATAATTCCATAAATAATACTATGCGCATAAGTTCTATTTAAACTATATATATAGTATAAGTAATGAAAGCAGTCTTTGTCGCATCGCGACCGACAGCATGATGCTGATATATCAATATTGATGCACTAATCTTCCGATATGCAGGTATTGCAATACCTCAGGGAGTTTGACACCCCTGCCCTGCAGAGTTGTAAACCCCTGCCTTGTGGTACAGGTTCTTGACAGAACCGAAGGGTAAGGGAGCAAACCCTAAACAGAAAACTATGTCACTGTGGCAGCATTAAGGGCAGATGATGTATGGAACTCCCAACATCTCCCGACCAGCCACTGCAGGGACAAATAGTTTTGTCTTAACATGTTCTTGCCGGTGTGAAACCTCTATTTGCTCCCCGAGAGAGTGCCGCTGGTAACTTGCAAAAGCCAACAGTACTTCAACACTTTTGCAGGCAGCTTTCATGAAATGTTAGCAGTCTTTGTCGCATCACGACAGGCAGCATGAGAGAGAGAGAGAATCTTCCAATCATAAACTATATCAGTTAGAACATATATATTAACTTTTCTATATATATTAACTTTTCGCCATATGCATTCAATGTATTTTACCATAGCACAATATACAGATCTCATGGACATTGATGTTATGGTTTTCTAGGTATTGTGATTGGTGGCTATCAGTTTATCTGATATGTATCAGCATTGGAAATAATAAGTGGGTCGGTGAGCGTCCAAAAGTACTTAATTGTTGATATACCTGAAATGTAAACTGGTTGATACTTTGGCTATTAGGATAACTACTGTTTGTCGGTAACTGTACTCAGTGAAACACTAGTGTCCAATGGGAAGGCCGTACAGTGTAATGTTGGTAAATGACACAGTTTCATAGGTAGAGATGAATGTTAAGTGCGTGCTAAGGAGCGGCTGGGAGGGGACATCTGGGTCCTACATATGGCCACTAGTTTGATTTATTATTGATTATCTTTAATAATCACTAATTATTATTTATTTCTAATTTACTTCAATTATGCCGTGGGTGATGATGGTACCACACAACTAAAACGTACATGGACATTCTGTATATGGATGGTTTATTGGTGTTTGCGTACCAGCAAGAGCTAAGGTCATATTAGGAGAGATAGTGATTTGTATGGTAGCATTATGGTTCTGACACACTGGCATGCCCTGCTATAATGACTATGTCGAAATGTCCACTTTGCCGTACCATCCTCACGCTGAGCAGTCTATATTATTAAACCAGACGGGATGGCTGAATGAGTTAGAGCGTCCATCTCCTGCGTTGGTAGACCCTGGGGTCGTGGGTTCGAACCCTGGTCGAGTCAAACCAATGACTTAAAAATTGATACTTGTCACTTCCTAGACTGGCGCTCGGCATTATTAGGATAGGACAAATACTGGTTGGTTCAGTGTCAGGATAATGTGACTGAGTGGGATATCAGGTCATGGTGCTGGCGGCCTGATATTCCAGTTGGGCAGCACTATAAAGTCGCCGTGAGTGCGCACTGTCACACGTCGGTACCCGTCCTGATATGACCTTAGATGTTGCTGGGATGTAAAATAACAACAAACAAAACAACAACAAACAAACTATATTATTAATGTCGAGTATCACCCAGGGTAGCTACAGTAACTCCTGTAAAAAATGATGTGTATATCTGTCATCTTCATTATATATTCCATTTGGAACATTCATTGCTTACTCATGGGAATTTCTTTTCCAGCAATTGGTATTCCCCATCCCACCACTCCTTGTCCTGGTAATGCTTAGGACCCGGCTATGTAAGGATAACCTTTAATATATAAGTCATTGGATTGACTCGGTGTACCTGCTTCACGGGAACCAAACATTCCACTCATTCAGCCATCTCATCTGACCATGTAAATATAGTACTATCACATGCTAAAGCCGTGGATTCAACACTTTGTAAAATTCAAAAGTTCCATTCAACTCCCGAGTGAGCTTTGTTTCCCATGTGTTTGGCTGAATACGTAAACTCATTGGAAGCTCAGCTGGGAAGACTGGATTTCATTTAGCCCCACCCTACCCTCATCCCCACCTAACACCCACACTCCCCTCGCCTACTCGCCCGCAGCCACCTCCTTTGAGCAAACACTCTCATTGTAGACAGTGCTCGGAATAGGATCTAATCTGATATTCGTTTGTTCTTAATAGTCTTTGATTGAGGAAGCTCCATCTGAGCGATGTGGGTGTGTGGGTGTGTTGGTGTGTGGGCGTGGACGCGCAGTGAAAGGGGGGGGGGGGCTCTTCAAGCACGTGTGTGGGAGTGGGCGGGTGGGGGTAGGTGGGGGAGAGCTGATGTCTCTGTGAGAACGGTGCCACAGGGGGAGTTGGTTCAAGGCAATGTGGGAGCCTGCGCCAAGGCCGGTGGCTTTGTGGTTTTGTTATGAGAGTGCGGAGAGTTCGACATTGTAATTAAGGTCTAGAGAGGGGAGACACTTGGTGGTAGAGCGAAGCGTGGAAGGGCGGGGGGACTGGGGGGAGAGTGTATGGGAAGGGTGTGTAGGAGCAGTATGGCGGGAGCGTGTAGGGAGAGTTTACAGCGAGAGTGAGCAGGGAGAGTGGATTGGGGAACGCGTAGAGTGAGCTTACAGCGCGAGTGAGCAGGGAGAGTGGGTGGGGGAGCACATAGGAAGAGCCTACATCACGAATGAGCAAGGAGAGTGGATTGGGGAGCGCGTAGGGAGAGCTTACAACGCCAGTGAGCAGGGAGAGTGGGTGGGGGAGCACATAGGAAGAGCCTACATCACGAATGAGCAAGGAGAGTGGATTGGGGAGCTCGTAGGGAGAGCTTACAGCGCGAGTGAGCAGGGAGAGTGGGTGGGGGAGCATGGCGGGAGAGCTTACAGCGCAAGTGAGCAGGGAGAGTGGATGGGGGAGCGTGTAGGGAGAGCTTACATCGCGAATGAGCAGGGAGAGTGGGTGGGGGAGGACATAGGGAGATATTACAGCGTGAGTGAGCAGGGAGAGTGGATGGGGGAGCGCATAGGGAGAGCATACAGCGAGAGTGAGCAGGGAGAGTGTGTGGGGGAGCACATAGTGAGAGCTTACAGTGCGAGTGAACAGGGAGCGTGGGTGGGGGGGGGGGCGCATAGGGAAAGCTTACAGTGCAACTGAGCAGGGAGAGTGGGTGGGGGAGCACATAGGAAGAGCCTACATCACGAATGAGCAAGGAGAGTGGATTGGGGAGCGCGTAGGGACAGCTTACAGCGCCAGTGAGCAGGGAGAGTGGGTGGGGGAGCATGACGGGAGAGCTTACAGCACGAGTGAGTAGGGAGAGTGGGTGGCGGAGCATGGTGGGAGAGCTTACAGGGCGGGTGAGGAGGGAGAGTGGGGGGGTGAACATGGCGGGAGAGCTTACATCACGAGTGAGCAGGGAGAGTGGGTGGGGGAGCGCCTAGGAAGAGCTTACAGTGCCAGTGAGCAGGGAGAGTGGGTGGGGGAGCACGTAGTGAGAGCTTACAGCGCCAGTGAGCAGGGAGAGTGGGTGGGGGGAGCGTGGCGGGAATACACACAGGTTTGTGTCGGAAGAGTATTCAGAGAATGTGATATGAGAGTGGGTGGGGAAGTGTGGCGGGAGCATGTAGCGAGAGTGTAATCATAGGCTGCAGAGAGTGTGAATGGACAGTGGGCGGAGAGTGTACAGAGAGTGTGAATGGAGAGTGTACAGAGAGTGTGAAATGAGAATTGTGTAGGAGCAGTGTACGCAGAGTGTACAGAGAGTGTGAATGGATAGTGTAGAGAGAGTGTGAAAGGAGAATTGTGTAGGAGCAGTGTCCGGAGAGTGGGTAGGAGTGTGTCGGAAGAGGGTAGGGAGAGTGTCCGGAGAGTATGAATGGAGAGTGGGCGGGGAAATGTTGCGGGAGCAGCGAGCGAGTGTGTATGAAGAGTGTATGAAGAGTGTAGGAAGAGTGTAGGAAGAGTGCAGGAAGTGTACGGAGAATGTGAAGGGGGTGTGCGGGTAAGGGTGTGGAAGGAGTGTGTCACGGGCGACTGTAAGATGGATAGTGGGGGTGAGATTATAGAGGAAGAATATGGAGAGAGAGTGTGTGGCGGCCGAGTGTATGGGAGAGAGTGTGGAAAGTGTGGGGGGAGAGTGTGTACCGACATTAGATTCTACATTCACCAAGCCCCTAAATGAGAGCATCTAAATTACTCTGCTTACAACCTAGAAGTGGGATATGAGGCCTGCCCACCCATATCCTGGCCGGATCACAGTGTACACATAGACATTTTGGAAGGCTTTGGTCACCAACTTGACGTTAATCAGTGTACTAGTGTTGGAAGTTTAGTAGGTAGGATTGTTTGCAATGTACAATCGCGGGTGGTTCGGTGGAGACACCGAGAGCCCTCAATTGCCCTCCACATGCTGCTGGTAGTCTCGTCCTCCAACCTGAGTCGTCAACTGACTTCCTGCCCTTTCCACCGTCGCCGCTCGCGAGCTAGCCAGGGTCACTCTGACCAGCAGAAGACCCAGTGAAACTATGTATCCACAAACCCGACTATGGACTCTATGTATGATATATACTAGCCTCGGGCCTGGTTCACACAAGCCCAATGATAGATATCCATGGGAAAGCAAACCCCATTTACATGCACATAATGCTTGCCCGTCGGTCGGTCCTGTAGCCGAATCAAATGTAAGTGAGTCCATTGTGTTGGAGCATGTGCTGGTTTGTCCAGAATCCGCAGCTCTAGCTGCATCTATCCGCGCTTGCCCACCGGGACCTGTCGCCACTGTGTCCGGCACACGGGCAATGCCAGTCGCACCCTGCTGCAGTGGGGAAGCTGCGGCCCACACATTTTTGTCCTTTTGCCAGCACCATCCATAGAGATAACAGTATGTGTACAAGTCAGGTGACGGCACAGTGGCTCAACAGTGGTGCCAGAATTCAACATTTGCTGCTACACCTTTTGCCCCCATTAATGAATCGTTGCTAATCCTATTGGTTTATGTTCATTTTATGTTCATGTTTTCCGCCCAGATTAGGAGTAATTCTCGACAGGTGTTCTCGGTGCGTACGCATGTTTATTTTCTTTGGAAATGTAATTCCCTTTGCATAAATATGGTCTTCATTATTAATAGATCGCGTTTGGAATGTTGCCAATTTTGTAAGAAATATTGGCAATAACTGGCGAACCCATTCAAATGAGCACAAATATAGATGTATACCATTTCACATGGCTGCCCAGCGATTGCTGCACGGTTAGTGGGTTTGGCTCGCACGAGTCGCTAAGCTGTAACAGACGCCTTCGAGCGACATGGCAATGGTTAATACACTCGCTGCACACCCGGTCGTTTACAAAATGGACTTTCAAACTTAATAGTTGAGTATGCATTGAAACAGGCTCACAACAAATACATGAACTATTTCCACAACATACCCATTTGTACCCGCACATCTGATTTGATCGAGGTAAGTCAGAATTGCAAATTGCAAGCATCGTCTGGGATGGCCGAATGAGTTGAGCACCAGCTTCCAATGTGAAAGGTCATGTGTTCGATGCCCGGCGGCCTCAAACCAATGAATTTAATAGTTGAAGCTTGTCGCAACCTGCCCTGTTCGGCATTAGTAAGATACTACGGGGATGCGTGGGGGTGGTGTAGTGTCCACAGTGTAGCCCTGTGTAAGCAGACACTGGTTTGGATAAGATTAAAGTGTTTTGGGTTATGACCCGCGCTACCTGTAGGTAACTAACTGTACAGTATTATCAGGGCCAATCCTGACTGTACCATCAATGTAGGAGTCAGCAGTGAAACCGAACGAACCCCTCTCCTGTATTTAGCAACACAGACGCCTGTCTGTTCGGATGCAATGACACCATTCACTCTATCAACAGTTCTGTAATGGGGCTGTCACACTACGACGTGACGACGTCAGCATAGGGAGAACGTGACAAACGTTGAACTTCTCGGCATAGTATGCAAATTTGGGCACAATTTGAACGTGGATGCAGCGTAGTGGACGAGAGCGTAATGTCGGTAAGGCGTAGTGATACCATCATTCAACGAGAGAGGACAATGTCATTATGCTCATGGAATGTTATGAATGTTATTCCATCGCCAGAAGAATGTTACATGACGTTACATATGTCATGACACGGTGGCGAAATGTTGAACGTACATTGAATGTACGTTCTCCTGACATTCTCCTGAGGTTCTCCTGACGTTCCCATTACGCCGCGTGGACATTTCCACCCGGTTTAATGTGGGTCAATGTAGTGGAACGTAGTTGAACGTAGTGAGCAGCATTTGACTAACGTCCGTTTAACGTCATTGATGTTCGCTGAATGTGTACAGAACGTACGGCGAACGTAAACCCTTACGTTTGAGGTACGTCAAAAGTTTTGAACATGTCCAAAACCTCGACGTAACTCGACGTAACACACCGTAATGTGACGTAGCTCGACGTCAGTCTAATGTCATTCTGACGTCATCATAACGTAACCCAACATACATCAACGTAATGACGAAAAATTACCACGTTAGGCTCACGTTCGCTCGTTACGTCATAGTGTGACAGGGGTATTAGAATAGAAAGTTCCCTTTGGTCAGGTATCCATTTTGTCAGTTCCGATTGCTTTTCCGTTTTGATGACGTGAATGCCTTATTCATCAGAAGCAATATGGCTTTCCCGAACCCTTTTTATTTGTTTTCTCTTTGGTTGTTTAACGACTCCCCAGCATAACAGATAGATATCGGCTATTGGCTCTAACCCGAAGTCAATCCATTTTTCTTGTAGCCATGTGTTATTTACAGAGAGGTTTCAACAATATTTGTATAAATCAACAGACTACGATCAGAGCTGAGTGAAATATAAAATTAGATAGCTGGCATTTGGCTGGGAACCCGAGTGACTAGAGTTAGTGAGAAGTCGATTGGTAAGTACTTGTTGTTATCAGATAGAACGGTGTTGCATGTCCTATGCGTGAGTGGCAGTTTGATATTGTTTCGTTGCTTAGGCACATATTATGTTCTTTATGTTTGGGAGGGTGCTATCCATGTGAAGATGAGATTGCCAGAGATTGACCTACGAATGCCAACACACGGCTCTAAGCCACGAATCTTTTTTGTTTCTTGGTTAAAATTACATCTCCTTTTATTGTCAAATAAGCTACAATCGCACACGTTGCAACGGCGCTGAAAGCCAGCAGCAAATGTCAACAAGATTTGAAGAAAATTACCGTATTTTAAATTTTACAAGTCGACGCTCATCAAACTTCATGAACACTTCATCATAAATACGTGGATTTAGGCAGAATAACGAAGCAACGGAACTCTGAAAGCACCAGCAAATAGTCATGTTCGTGGGCAAATATTCGTTGCTACCATCAGAGGCCAGCTTCGTGGTGGAAATCCTATGTGAAACTTTTGCCTCACAGAACAAGCTGCACAGCGAACTACTGCTCTCAACATTCGTTGTCCACGTTCCATCAGAGGGTGGCTTTGTGGTGGAAATCATCTATACAGCAGACCGGACCGTTGAATATGCTGAGGTAGCTTGTGTGCGTGTGGTGTTGTGTTACCTCCTAGCAAAATCTAAGGTTATATCAGGATGGCTGAGGTAGCTTCATGAAACCTAGATTCTGACGCGGCAGAAGTGATTCTCTCTGATTTCAGTGATGTAACTAATGTGGCACTCTGGGCTAAAGATGCGCTTACTTCTTGTCATTCTTCCTTTATTTATCTGGAGAAAAGGCTGAGAGTTCAATGTGCGTACTCTCCTGCTGTCCTTCTGTAACTCACTGATATTCGGGCGCATGCGTACAACGTTCCATACACGCATGTCACTTCACGGATATAACATGTGCTTCCGCCCCTCTACCCCCCCCCACCCCATACTCAACTCCCATCAACCCACCCGCTTAACGAACATCATTAACGAATCCAGTTACACTCAGCCACACGCATAAGCACACACATAGCGGGCAAGTCAGTCTAATGAATGCTCGCTATTAATTGTAGGGGCCCGCATTCCCTTGTTCCCTCCCTACATCCCCTGCGCGACACGATCGCCGCGTGGCTGACACTGTCGACACGTGTGTGCGCATGCGCAGGGCCCGCTGCAACGTGTTAAAAACACGAGCACGGCACGTGTAGGTAGGTGCTCCATGCATCATCAGCATGCGCAGTGTGGGCGACGTTTTCAGTGTGGGACACGCGTAGTGTGGGACATTTGAAGTGGGGGACATGTGAATTGTGGGACATTGTAGTGAAGGACATGTGAAGTATGAGACATGGGTAGTGTCGGATAGTGGGACATGTGAAGTGTGGGACATTGTAGTGTGGGGCATGGGTAGTGGGACATGTGTAGTGTGGGACATTGTAGTGTAGGACATGTGAAGTATGAGACATGTGTAGTGTGGGACATGTGCAGTGTGAGACATGTGAAGTATTATACAGGTGTAGTGTCGGCCAGTGGGACATGTGTAGTGTGCAACATGTGTAGTGTGGGACATGTGTAGTGTGTGGCATGTGTAGAGTGGGACAGGTGTAGTGTGAGACATGTGAAGTATGATACATATGTAATGTCGGCCAGTGAGACATGTGTAGTGTGGGACATGTGTAGTGTGGGACATGTGTAGTGTGTGGCATGTGTAGAGTGGGACAGGTGTAGTGTGAGACATGTGAAGTATGATACATATGTAATGTCGGCCAGTGGGACATGTGTAGTGTGTGACATGTGTAGTGTGGGACATGTGTAGTGTGTGGCATATGTAGGGTGGGACAGGTGTAGTGTGAGACATGTGAAGTATGATACATATGTAATGTTGGCCAGTGGGACATGTGTAGTGTGTGACATGTGTAGTGTGGGACATGGGTACTGCAGGTCATTATATTGTGGGACATGTGTAATGTGGGAAATGTTTAGTGTGGAGTCACGTAATGTGGGACAGTGTGGGACATACGTAGCGTGGTACATGTGTAGTGTGGGGCATGTGTATCCTAAGTCAGTGCCGGACATGGATATTGTGTGACATGTGTACTGTGGGACATATATATTTTGTGACATTTGCACTGAGGGACACGCATAGTTTGGGATATGTGCATTTTGGGAAAGGCATTTTGTGTCATGTGGGGTGCGGGCAACATATGCCTGCAGCAGTGACCTCCTTATTGTGGTGGTTAAGTAATGCTGGATTTCACATAGTGTCTGTGCAGTGCCACAGATTACGGCAGCAGTGAACTCCCTTCTGTGACGTTAAGTCATATCAGATGTCGGGTGGTTTCTACATGGTATAACAGATGGCTGCAGCAGTGGACTCCCTATGGTGGCTGTTAAGTAACCCTGGATGTTGCGTAGTGTTTGTGCAGTGTAACAGATGCCTGCAACAGTGGACTCCCTATTGTGGCTGTTAAGTAACCATGGATGTCACGTAGTGTTTGTGCAGTGTAACAGATGCCTGCAGCAGTGGATTCCCTATGGTGGCTGTTAAGTAACCCTGGATGTTGCATAGTGATTGTGCAGTGTAATAGATGCATGCAGCAGTGAACTCCCTATTGTGGCTGTTAAGTAACCCTGGATGTTGCAAGTGTTGGCAGTAAGATCAGTGTGGATAAAGGTTGTGCAGTGTAATAGATGCATGCAGCAGTGGACTCCCTATTGTGGCCGCTAGGTAACCCTGGATGTCGCATAGTGTTTGTGCAGTGTAATAGATCCTGCAGCAGTGGACTCCCTATTGTGGCTGTTAAGTAACCCTGGATGTTGCATAGTGTTTGTTCAGTGTAACATATGCATGCAGCAGTGGACTCCATATTGTGGCCGCTAGGTAACCCTGGGTGTCGCATAGTGTTTGTGCAGTGTAACAGATGCATGCAGCAGTGGACTCCCTATTGTGGCTGTTAAGTAACCCTGGATGTTGCATAGTGTTTGTGCAGTGTAATATATGCATGCAGCAGTGGACTCCCTATTGTGGCCGCTAGGTAACCCTGGGTGTCGTGTAGTGTTTGTGCAGTGTAATAGATCCTGCAGCAGTGAACTCCCTATTGTGCCTGTTAAGTAAACTTGGGTGTTGCATAGTGTTTGTGCAGTGTAATAGATCCTGCAGCAGTGGACTCCCTATTGTGGCTGTTAAGTAACATGCTTTTCATGTCTCTGGACTGAAGGTCACCTTCATACATACTTAATACTGCAACTCAACAGCTGACCAGGGCATCCTCTGTGAAAACAAAAGGCCCGAAGGCGCCATCAGACGCCACCCTCCAAAGGCAACTGGAAGCCTCACATTGTAACACAGACAAGTGACGAGCTGTGACAAAATGTACCCTAGGACACGTGTGACTGCTGACAACTTAATAGTCAATACTGCTCAATGATAAGATTATCTCACTGAAAACCTTCATGCATGCCGAGCGCGGGCAATGCAAAATAAGCAGGTCACAATCTATTGCTGTGGATATACGAGGACACCTGATATGCCTGAGACGCGCATGGCTCATATATGTATACATGTTTGAAACTAAGAGAGTGCAAACCTCTCTGTCTGGCTATGTTATTTTCCACCTAGCAAATGGCGGAAAGTGCTGCTTTACATCTCTTCTTCAAGCATCCTGAAGGGAGCAAGTCCTCAACAGGCATAGGTTTCAAGCATGCGCCATAAGTAGCACAGAATAGACAAAGTATATGTGATTAGGGATATCGGCATTTTCTCAGACAGCCAATCAGTATTTATCAAAGTGTATTAACTATGGTTCTGAGTGAATGCAGAACTTTGCAAATATAAATGTATATACATCTATATACATATATATAAATATATATAAATATATATATATATATACATTCTCTGACATCGCCCGGGTCGTGGTCTGCTACGTGGTACATACTCAAAGGTCCATAACTGGGTCCATGTTAGCAGAGCTTCAACAACCGTGTGAATATTATGTATGTCTATTTAAAGATGCCTAATTTGTTAAAGCAGATCAACACATGGTCAATGTGACATTGCCACACCGGAACATCCCATCAAATACCGCACTCTGAAGGCAGCATGCCTCGCATTGTTCACCACATAGGGGTTATGATCTATATTGAAGCATACCCTAGGAGAGGTAACACATGTTCACAGTGCATACAGGTTCATTTGGGGACCAACTCCATTCCAGATTATGCTTTCCCAGTGAGAGACATCTCTTTGTTAGTTGCAGATTACACTTGTATACTATAAGAGGCACTTTGCGCAAATTATACAGAAGTGAAATTTGTCTCATGCAATATCTAGCTTCAAATTGTGTAACTTATTAAGAGCAATATACGGTCATAATACTGGTGAGTAGATGATATTATCTTCTAGATTGATCAATACTGTGCTAGACTACTAATTCTCTTAATGAAACAAATGGAGGAGACACGGTCAATTCGCTTCACGCCAGAGGCCATCCCCGGTTTATTGTCACCAGCAGGGGTGACTTACCACTGCATATCCAGGTATGGCTATAACCTTTAGTGCAGGATGGAAACCTATTAGCTGTGGGTGAAGTGGTCTACGGCTGATTAACCATCCCTGTATGATTTCACATATTGATCTTTCTGCCTCAACAACAATCTGTGTAGTAAGTTTGTCACTAGTAGTAAGTTCGTCACTAGTAGTGGACTCATATAACTAGCCGAGTACTGTATTGTACTGAGAATGATGACCTGTAAACATGACGAACATTGTCCATGATGTGCGCAACATGGGTAATTGATATTGTGAACTAGCAAAAATGGTCGTCGATTGACCCGCCACCTACTGTAGATTCCTTGAACTCAATACTACGCAGTTACTGAAACTGCGCAGTAGATTTAAAATGTGACCATTGGCACCACCTATATATTTCTTGTGAACTACGATTTGGCTGCTACTGACGCGCCATCTACTGTAAATTCGGAGCAAACCTATGACGCAGTTACAAAGTCTAGACACTTCGACCTTAGCTTTTCAACTGATCGGACGTGCTACTTCCTGTAGATTTGCCGTCCCACCCACCCAACTAATGACACAGATTGATAGGGTTAAGTGCCTGTAATCCTCGAACTTATCAACATTTCTATTTTTCAATCTTAATGTAACAAGCTAATCTAGTAAGAATAAATGCCACTATATATACAACTGTCTCGCGTTTGTTCAATTATATGTATATCCCATGCCGGCGGTCTATCACTTTCCTGGAGTTTGAAAGCTTAGGTCACTGCACTACAACTGCTAGTATGAATTAAAACTACACTATAACTACTTCCATCTATCTATTCTTACTTTTAAAGTAGTACTCTGCATTACTAACTATTCTAGAAGTAGTTACATATATACTCGAACTGTTGTATAAGTTAGTACGTGTCATTACCTATTTTAGAAACATTTTATTACATATCCACTATTCGAGAAGCAGTTGCAAGCATCTGTAACAATTCTAGAAATAGCTCAACATATATTTAACTACTCTACACACAGGTAAATAAATATTTGACTACTCGAGATATAGTTCAATGTGTTTCTAACTACTCCATATGTAACTACATCCAAGATGTAGTTTCACGTATTTGTAAAATTATAGAAGTAGTTTATATATATATGAATATCCAGTCCATGAAGATAACAATCTTATATGAAATAATGAGTTTATTAATGAATACAAACCATGCTACCCAGTGATGGACAGGTCAGTCACCAAAGCACATGTCTCATTAGTATTTGTAGCTGGGTTCCACATGACCACCTATCACATGGTATCAGTAAGTACGAGTATAACCTCAGCCATGACATGTGGCTCATGGGGAGGATTAAGCGCATCAACACAAAGGGCAGCATCGCATTACCCAGTTAAGTAGGTCATCTTCACCAAACTGACTGTAGGGGCAGCCAGGGACTTTACGGGCAACCGATAATCTGGCATTTCAACTCAAGCCACTTCAAATGCAGCACACTGGTCAGGTTTCTGCATAGTTAAAGATAAACACACAGGAACACACAGAAGAACTCTCTTGTAACGGAATTAATAATAAAGAGAACTAAATGTCGCGTTGTGTGAAATATTCACCACATGAAAATTCCGTTGCCAGAAGCTGTATTTGGCAGTTCAACATTGCAAGAAGCTGACAGTCTGAGTAGTCCATTGATTACAGGTGTGGATGTACTCACATGTCACTTTGGGGCCGGGTAAAACAGATTGAGGAAACGAATGTGTCTTATTACCAAGATGATGAGGGTGGTGTTGTCATGTTTTAAGTGTGGAGACACTGCCATCTGTACATTTTACCCATATGTATAAAAAATGCCTCAATACTTATCGTAGCTCACATGCGTAGTATTCAGAAGTACACTGATGCATAGCACGTGACTGCTAGTTGACGACCAATAGCCGATGCTAAAAATCAATGTGATCTAGAGGCGTCGTTAAATAAAACAAATGTTGAGTAAGTGGCTGCTTATAATGCCTCTTTTTTCTCACTTACATTTATTGATTAAGCAGAAGAAATGTACACTGCGGACAATTGACCTTCGTCATTGGGTTGTTCCATGTGCTATCCTAGTAATGCTACCCACCTAGTTAGATAGCGACAAGCAATGCATTAAGCTGCATATATCAATAAAAGCATAAACTTTTCAAAACCAAAACTTTACCTAGATTTGATCCTGCATTTCTAAGTTAGATATTTGTGTAATTATTCAGCATTTATTGCTGTAACAAAAGGTGATACTAAGCCAATTAATTAGAACAGGTTACTGCTGAAACCTTTGTTGTCAGAACTTAGCATGCTTGCGAAATTAATTTGGCATGTTTCCACTTTAAATATCTCGAAAGTTAACCATTAAAAATCAAAGTTACCTCAAACTAAAGTAAAGTAGATTATAGTGATCAATATAATGTATTTCTATAATAATATTCCAGAAATTCACACCTATTGGAGTATGCAATTTTAATTCAGTTTTACTTTGCTGATTTCGAAATCCACATCTTGCTGTATTTGAAGGGAGCCCTCAACTCATTTAGCCATCGATCATTCCGTTGTTTTGAACAAAGGGTGCCAGTATATATAGTATAGTTGTACAAATCTGTGGTATGCAGGGCAGGTATAGTAATACCTCAGGGAGTTTAACGCCCCTGCACTGCAGAGTTGTAAACCACTGCATTGTGGTACAGGTTCTTGACAGAACCAAAGGCTAAGGGAGCAAACCCTAAATAAAAAAACATGTCACTGTGGCAGCATTAAGGGCGGTTGATGTATGGAACTCCCAACATCTCCCGACCATCCACTGCAGGGACAAATAGTTTTGCGCCTGTCTTGACATGTTCTTGCCGGTGTGAAACCTCTATTTGCTCCCCGAGAGAGTGCCGCTGGTAACTTGCAAAAGCCAGCAACACTTCAACACTTTTGCAGGCAGCTTTCATGAAATGTCAGCTACTGAGGAAGTATGGATGCCCAGAGAAGTTCACAACTATGATCGAGGCTCTACATACAGGAATGATGGCGAATGTTAGTGTTGGAGGGGAAGTCTCGGAATCGTTCGGGGTTACCAATGGGGTCAAGCAAGGTTGTGTACTGGCCCACACGCTCTTCTCCATCTTCCTATCAGCAATGCTTGACGAGGCTTTCCGAGATATGGGGGATGGCATCTATATACAGTCCAGACAGAGCGCTGACCTACTGAATGTTGCATACTTCAGAGCGAAGACCAAAACTACTCGGATACTGGTGAGAGAACTACTATTCGCAGATGACAGTGCACTGGTTGCCCACTCTGCTGAAGAGATCCAGAAAATAGTAGATGCTTTCTCTGATGCATCAAAGAAGTTTGGCCTGAAGATTAACATCAAGAAGATGGAGGTGCTGTAACAACCCAACTCTACAAGAACCTGAGAGGACGAGATCATGGTTGACGGAAACAAGCTGAACTCTGTTCCGGAATTCACCTACCTTGGAAGCACTATATCAAGTGATGGATGTATTGATGCTGAAATACAGAGGAGGATGGCCAAGGCTAGCGCATCTTTCTGCTAGGATAAGGATAGTTAATTTATATGTAACTTTATTCCATTCCGAAAGACAGTTATTGAGATTACCAGATTGAAATGTATTGCTTACTGGTGTTGTTTGAGTTGCCACTTCTATTTGTTCCCTGGGTGGGGGGAACGGCTTCAGAGCATTGAACTCCCTCTTCAAGGGCCTGTTCCCCTTGTTCCAGCCTAAAGACTGCCTCTGGACCCTTCCCCTGGCCTGGAAGCTGAAGAAGGTCCTGAACCGGCCTCCTCCATGGCCGTTCTTCTGTTGCGAAAATCCTGCCTCAGCTTCTTGAAGCGGTTGGGATTGCTGTCTGCCAATTTCTTTTTGTTCGTTTCCATGTGTTTTCCACACTTGGGCTGGTCTCCACTTGCTTAAACAATTATTAGAGCTGACCTCCGAACACTTTGTTTTTTTTCTAGTGGCTTTCCCTTGATGGGCTTTGGTGCAATGAATAGTGTATATTCATTCCCATCATTGTCCATGATTTTCTTGAACCGTGCCACCTCTTTGCCTGTGTCTGCGCAGACTGCCTTAAACACATTCTCGAACCGCCTGTAGGAGAGGAAGTTGCTTGTTGCTGTAAGCAAAGCAATCCCCCCGTTCATATCATCGTAGTGTGATGAGAACTTGTTCTCTGCCATCATCCTGTTCACAATGCGTGCGATGCCTGTCAAAGCCAAGAGTACCCCTTTGTGTACCGTATGGAGAGCCATCTCAAACTTCTTGCACTCCTCGCTGAGTTTCACCTCAGGATCCATCTCTTTGATGGCCGATTCCGGGATCCCTTTGATTCCCGTAAACTTCTCGGCCATCTTAATAATTACTTCGGATGGCTTGAAGGTATTAAAGTGCCCTTGGATGGTCTTTCTCATGAGCATTGTGATAGGAATCGTTTTACGCCTCTGCATTTTGCACTTTTTTGTTTCCTTCCCACACGATTTTGCATACTTGCCTGTGTGCCTCATGGCGGAGTCAGAGCTTGGTTGTTGAAGAGTCTGATGAAGAGTCAGAGGAGGAAGATTTGTGTTTCCTCCACTCTTAGTCTTCTTCTTGCTCTTCTTCATGAGGGGCTTCTTTTTGTGACCCTCGTGTACTTGTCTCCTTTGGAAGAGTGGTCTCTTTTCTTGTGTTTGCACTTCCTAGCCAACACAAACACCTCCTCCTCTGACTCATCGTCAGTTGAGGTCTGATCCTCTGACAGATCCTCCCATTCAGACTCATCTAATTCAAGCGAACCCTTAGTCCGGTTCTTCTTAGAGGAAGCCATTCTTGATGGTAACATTTCCTTCATTTTCTGTTGCACCAGCCTGGCAACCTGCTCGTCTAGGTCAGCTGGGCCGGGGCCGGTGTCGAACCCCCCTGCCTCCTCAGAATCTTGGTTGTTCTGGCAATGGCAACCTTTATACCCATGCCAGCAGTGTGGCATCTTCATCAGCACTAAGTGCATGAGTTGCCTCTGCCTTACTCTGCTTCATAGTCATGGCTCTGAGACTGTGACTAAAACCAAAAAACAATGATTAGGCATTGTCTTAGGCTGAATAGCACACTGATAATTAGAATATAATTATACTAGGTGGGTATTTATGGCATTAACAAGGTTGTTAACGCAGGCATATGACGGTATTGGTAACCAACCAATCCAAACGAGGGGTAGGACCAGTGTAGCAGTGCCCTCCCACACTCTAAGTACCTATAAACTTCTCCCACCTGTGGCTTTCTTCGCCAATACGTTGAAGAAAATACTACATGACTCGGAGGTATGCCTTAACAAGAATCACAAATGGGGAATCTAATGAAACCCAGGGAAGAAATCCCTACAGATGTAACTGGCTCCTGCCAAACATCTCTATGTTTTGAAACGGGTGGCTTAATTAATAACCAAACAATGGAGGCATTGTTCTATCGATCATGTCACAACCAATTGAAACTAAGCTATAAACCAGTAATAACTTATCGAAAAGTTTTAAAAAACAATGTACATGAATGCTAACATGAACTGAAGCAACAAATCGAGTTTGAAAGGTACTAACCTGTTTGGTTTTGTAGTAAATGTAGACAAACTGCCAGAGCTGCTCACAAGACGTCCTCCTGCTGTGAGCTGATTATGCTAATTGCTGGACCCAGATGTGCTTCCTTCTCCCTGGGCTATGAGTAGCCAAAGGCATAATACCGAGGTAAAATATATATATATATATATATATATATATATATATATATCTATATATATATATATATATTGCAATAAAAGCTAAGTATTTCCGTGGAAATTACATTGAAATACTATATTGAAGAAAAGGTCTTGCCCCAATTCTTACACATATATGTTATTTTCAACAAATAGTGTACAAGGTGACGTCATATTAAATACCCTGGAATTATCAGAATTATATTTGCATCTGGCAATCCATTTGTGAGAAAAGCGATGCCATACATTATGTGCGCCCGATTCCCTGACCTAATAATCCTTCACTCTCCATCCTCAATGCACTTGGGCCACTCTGCATGTGAAAGTCCACACCTCATGAGAGACCCATAGCGAAAGCAATCACTATCTAGCAACAACTGAAGACCTTCACTTCACGGTGTTTTGAGGGGTATGGGTGCGTGTGGTGTGGGTGCATGTGGAGTTGGTGTCCGGTGTGGGTGTGTCTGGTATGTGAGTGTGTGGTATGGTTGCTTGTGGTGTGGGTGCATGTAGTGTGGATATGTGTGGTGTGGGTACATGTGGTGTGTGTGGTGTGGATGTGCGTGGTGTTGGTGCATATGGTGTGAGTGGATGTGGTGTGGATGTGTGTGGTGGTAAATCTCTGAAGTCATCGAAATGACCAAGCAAGGGTTCGAACCCTGTGTTCGAATCCCACGACCTGGCAAACGGGAAGTGGGTGCTCAACTCAGTCGGCCAATTAACTTGCACGCTATTTCACAATAAAATCACACGCTACGTCAAATGAATAAATAAGTCAGCCAGTTAATGGGCAACATTGAAGTGGTCACACTCCAGAGCTGACGACCAGGGCGTGTACACATAGATGAAGGGGGGGTGTTTAAAGGACAGATTTTCCCGTAGGCAGTCAGCGCCACCACCCGGGGACATGGCACACTAACGGCCATGGCACCCTCCCCTCCACACCCCTCCGATCCGGTGTGAATACGGCATGAATACGTAATGTTTTCACACCCACCGATTACTGATGAGGCATACTTAATCTCGGTGTGACTCACTGACTATGTAGTGACGGATCAATAAGCACAGGCGCAGAGAGGCCTGCCCTCGACGAGAACTCGTCAGGCCGAGATCAGGGCGAGATCAGCGCATTCCGACGCCGACTGACGTTAAAAAGTCACTTCCGAGATACCAACGTCGGTGTCCATCCACCCACTATCGAGGTCAACTATTCGGAACTCTTATAAGTAATATCAGAAGGAGGCCAACACCACAAACAAGCTCAGAGCTAAAGCTGCAGTGCAATGAGAACAATAACTTGTTGAACCCAAGACACTTATCTAGATTTGATCCCCCATATCCACCTTAAATACTAATGTGCTCACTAAGCATGTGTTGCGGCAAACAAGGGACGATGAAGTTCTGTTCAAGTCTATAGCCGTGTTCACACCCACAACTTTAGGCCGAACTAGATAAGGCAAACTAGAGGAGGCGAACTAGTGTCGTGTCCACACACGGAGCGGTTTAAGGCGGAAATCGATACCTGCACATGAGCAAGTCCATACTAACCAGCGCCAGTTTCGGTTAGTCGATGTCACCACAAGAGAGTGTGGGTTCGACCTAGATATGTATGGACTGAATCGTATTGGTTTGGAACGGTCAAAACTTCTGCTGGGCAGTGAAAACCTTAAAATAAATCATGAACAAAATATATGTGCACCTCTAGCAGGTTGATAGACCAAATTATATTATATAGTGTGACATGCTTAATCCGCCTCAAGTAAACCGCTACTGTCCACACAGGCAAGGTGGGCCGACTTAAGCTAGTTTGGTTCATATAAGCTACCTCGCAACGCGGTTTATATGTGGCAAACTAGTTGAGACGAATCAGCCCTAATCCGCGTTAGGGTAGCCTCCACACGGCGAATGTGAGCCGAACTATAGGAGGCAAACTAGTTGAGGCGACTTAATCCGCTGGTGTGAACACGGCTTATGATGTCCGAATTTTGATGTGCATGCCAAAATCAAATGTGTCTTCTTTCACTTCTAATATAGCTAAATTTAGCCATTTAAAATGAAAGGTACTTACAACTGAAGTAATGTAGATTATAGCGATCACCCTAATATATGTTTCACCAGAACTGACAGAAACCCAAACATACATTATTGTACGCTGTATTGTGATCTGCTATTCATTATTTCAATATTATTCAAGCTGCATTAAAGAATGCAGCATTGCTTAATTGATTTAATTATTCAACACTATATTTTATTATTGCAGTAATTATATGGGTTTAGGTGTTCTATTTTTTCTCGAGTGACCTTCATTTATTTACTCACAGTGCATGTAGTCTGGGTCCGACATTTCAAAACATAGAATATAATTGTTAAATTCCAAATGCTAGTGTGTGGAGAAGCCCACTTCAGCACTAGCGTCTGATCCACCTGCAGATATGAAGTGGTATGCTATGTAACACTGCGTAATGTGTAGATTGGTTTGTTTGTTGTTGTTTACGTCCTAGCAACATCTAAGGTCATATCAGGACGGGTACCGACTTGTGACAGTGCGCACTCATGGTGACTTTATAGTGCTGTCCCACTGGGAAACCAGGCTGCCAGCACCATGATCTGATATCCCACTCAGTCACATTATCCTGACACTGAGCACACCAGTCCTTGCCCTGTCCTAATAATGCCGAGCGCCAGGCTAGGAAGCGACAAGTATCAATTTTAAAGTCATTGG
The DNA here is from genome assembly GCA_030323885.1 of Branchipolynoe longqiensis. NCBI lineage: Eukaryota > Metazoa > Annelida > Polychaeta > Phyllodocida > Polynoidae > Branchipolynoe > Branchipolynoe longqiensis. Next base: position 25,611,796 of record CM059199.1, read on the forward strand.
TTTGACTTGACCAGGGTTCGAACCCATGACCCCACGATCTACCAGCATGGGAGACGGACGCTCTAACTCATTCGGCCATCCCATCTGGTCATGTAGATTGGTTGTTAGTGCAATTTACTAGAATCAAAACCAGTAACACATCTAATACAAGAACCATACTGAGTTTCGTCAGCAGAAACCAAGGGGCATATGCATGAGTCGGGGTTAGCGAGCCAAACCCATGGTTAGGGACGAAAGGAGGGTTAGCGGCGAAAACAGCGTATGTATGTGTCGGGGTTAAACTAACTCGGCGAGTGTAAAGTCGCCTGCACTAACCCCAAGCGAAAGGAGGGTTAAAGGTGGGGTTAGGCACCGACTCGGCCGAAATCTATTCAATGCTGTCATATTTAACAGAATTAGATACACAATAAGTGAAATTTGATGAAATTAACCCTAAATTCGAAGCAATATTAATGCTGCCGCTGCAACAGCGGCGATATTACGAATCGACGAATGCAAGCAACCGCCGCCGCCGCCAGTATGGAAAGCGACATCGATGCGGCAGCGGCGGCGATTTGTTTACTTTACGTTCGTCGATTCGAAAATATAACTATTAATATCGCTGCCAATGCGGCGGTAGCCTTAATAACGGTTCGATTTTATGGTTAATTTGAATAAATTTCACTTATTGCGTATCTAATTCTGTTAAATATGGTCGCTTTGAATAGATTTGAGCCTAATATATGGCTACAAATGCAGAGGGATTTCCCAAATCTATAAATAACTGAAACATTAGCTAACCCGAGCGCGCTTTGGCCACATACATCCCCCGTGACACATTTGGAACCCCGGGGTTAGCTAACCCGGCACCCTCCTTTAACCCCGGTCCGGTTAAAAATTGGCTCATACATATGGGCCCAGGTTTGTTAATTCAAAGTGTCCCTAGAGCATGAGGCCTGCAGTGAAGGAGAGGGCTGGGAGGTAAGTAATTAATAAATGACATAGACACGAATAAACCAAGCGGAATAGATGAAATACCAACCAAAATACTGAAAGAGGCACTCCAAGCCATCCCGGCCACCATAGTAGACCTATTCAAAATCTCCTTTGACCAGGGGCGTTTTATCTCAGCCTGGAAAATGGCAACCATCACCCCCATTCACAAAGGTGGAGACAAACAAAACATGGGAAACTACAGGCCAATATCAATTCTTCAAACCCCAGGCAAGCTCATTGAAAACGTGTTACATAGACACATCAATGAACACCTGGAAAAAAACGATATACTAAACGAAAGACAATGGGGCTTCAGGAAACTGCACTATACATCAAAAACAATAGCTACCCTAACAAATGACATAATGGCATCAATGAACCAAAAACAATTAGTTGGAGCTGCCTTCATTGACTTCAGCAAAGCATTTGACACAGTAGACCACAAAATACTACTGGAAAAACTAAAAACCATGGGCATAAAATCCAACATTATGGATTGGATAAGATGCTACCTGAACAACAGGCAACAGAAAACAAGAATATACAATTTACTATCAGACAGCCAACCTGTCACATGTGGTGTACCCCAAGGGTCAGGGTTAGGGCCACTACTCTTTGTAATCTATATAAATGATCTTGAAAAATGGTTGCAAACTGAATGCCTCCAACTATATGCAGATGACACAGTCCTATACGCAAATGGCACCACAGAAGAGGAGGTAATAACTAAACTAAACAAACTCCTACTAAAACTAGATGAGTGATGTGAGTCCAACAAAATAACCATAAACACAAGCAAATCAAAAACAGTACTCTTCTCGCATAAACAAATGCCAGGAAGAAAACTACACTGTAAGTTAGGAAACCAAACACTAGAAAATGTAGACCATTACAAATACCTAGGCCTTGAGTTGGACAGCCAACTAAACTACAGCCTATGTATAAATAAAATAATACAAAAAGTAAACCACAAACCATGGCTATTTGCAAAGCTAAGAGACTACATGATACAAGAAATGTCAATAAAAATCTTCAAGGGCATGGTGCGCCCCTATTTTGACTATGGAGATGTAAACTACATGGGTGCGAGAAAAGGACTACTAAAAAAACTGCAAACACTGCAGAACAGAGCCCTAAAAATCTGTCTAAGAGTAGACAAGTTGCACCCCACCTATGACATACACAAAATACCCAAAGTGAAATTACTAGAAAATAGGAGAATAATTCATTTGAAAACATTAGCATATAGCTATAATCAAAACATTAAACTTCTAACAAAACCACAAAGGGCTACGAGAGCAAATAATGCACCACTACTAAAGCAGACCAGAAGCCAAATAAAAGCTCATGAGAGAAGCATGCTGGAAATGGCTGCCAAGGTGTGGAATGCCCAATGGTAAAGGAACAACAAATTCCTGACCTAAAAACTTACAAAAAATATCTGTGCAAAATAAGGCTAGGAAAACCCCACTAAGCTGCACTGCAAAGGGGCATGTGATATGTCATGGCCCACCAGCAGGATGCCCAATGGAAGGTAACCATGCCAAAAGGAGCCAGATAACACACCACACAGCTATGTACAAGCCTATGATATGTAAATAGGTGTAGGCTAGTCTAGTAATAAGATTAGAAAAAATAAATACATATATACCAAGAAAATCCCAAAAAACTAACATAGGCTATTAACCATACCAACCAATTATCTATCTGCTACTGAAATGCAGGCAATTAAATACATTATCAGCAGCCACTATGTGGTAAGATAACACCAACACTACAACTGGCCGGCATTGAAAACAAGCCTGGGTACCTGGGCTTATATGCTATGGACAGTATAAATACAGCCTCAATAAATAAAATAAAATAAAAAAGTGTACACTCTACAGCTGGGAGAGTAAACACCACCAGGTCGGTGCTTTCTCCGACACTAGTGGACAGTGACTGGGAGGACATGTATTTGCAAGGGCTGACTACAAGGAGCTGCTCTGCATTCTGCGTGCTCTGCATTCTGTATGCTCTGCATTCTGCATTCTGCGTGTGTTCAGAGAGTGTCGATGGAAATAGAACCACGCGATGGAATACCAGGACTGGGCCTGCAATTCGGGCAAGTGCATTCAAGTACTTCTTTCCACAGGCAGGTTAGCAACTTTTGTATAGAAGATGAAGTTATGTATGTATGACAGCATACATGCAATGTTATGACAAATTGACAGTGCATGATCTCTCGTCATCTCTATTCACTTCCCAAACCAGCCAGAAGGCAGTGAGCACCGTACCAATAATGGGAGCTTCATTCAATTATTTCTGTTATTTCATACTTTAATATATGTATGCTCCGAAAACAAATAATCCAGCAAAGGCTGTGGTATGTCCTGTCCTGTCTGTGGGAAAGTGCATGTAAAAGATCCCATCCTTCTTATCGGAAAGAGTAGGTTATGTGGCAGCAGCTGGTTTCCTCCAAACAAATATGTCAGAATGACCATACATTTGAGGTCCAATAGCCGAAAATCAATGTGCTCTAGAGGTGTAAGTAAATAAAACAAGTTTACGTTTGCAAAGAATCAGAACAAGTTGTATCTTAGTGGCGGGCTGATACTAGAAGCTTTACGGTAGATATTACTCTATTAATTTCTCAGGATTGGTAGTCTGTAGCGATTTACTAATTACGGTTACCTCACCAGAATGATCATGTGCACTACAGTGGATGTGTTATACTGTGTTGGCTTCTCTTTTTGTCTGAGTGGTTTTATTTCTCAAACTGATTGCTTGCGGTCTCAGGGTCTAGAAATCCCTGAGGCAATATCGATGCTGCTACCGACGTGTAGCAGTGCAGACTTGGGGTGAGTTAATAGTGCTGCCAAAGTGAGATACCGACTTCTGCCAATGCATGATCATGCCTGCTTTATATTGTTGATCCAATGCGATACCGGATTGTGGAAACGTATGACAGCTGTACAGTGCTGATCCGATGAGATACTGGCCTGTGAACGGGCATATACATTGACGCTTTATAGTGCTGATCAGATGAGATACCAGCCTGTGGATGTGTGCACAAATGTCAGCTGTACAGTGCTGATCTAGTGAGATACCAGCTTGTGAATATGCACACATATGACAGTTTTATGGTGCTGATCCAGTGAGATACAGATTTGTGACAATGCACACTCATGCAAGCTTTATAGTGCTGCTCTAGTAAGATACCAGATTGTGAATATCATAACGCGTGGCCGCTGTATGGTGCTGGTCGAGTGAGATACTGAATTGAGAGAGTGAACACTCATGGCAGCTTTATAATTCTGTTTCACTGGGGTACCACACCAGCACATGACATCGCACTCAGTCACAATATCCTGACGCATAGCTAACCTCTCCTTGCCATATCCTAGTAATCCAAGATGAAAAGTGATGTAAAACCTTGGAAACGGTTTTTTAAGTACCATAGTTAAGCAACAGTGTGTCCTTGAGTTAGTTAGAAGGGTGACCAGTTGGGGACACAAGGTGCCGTAGACATGTCCTGTTGGAGGATCATTACCTACCAAACCAGTAGGGCACAGGTAAACAATCCAACACAACAAATGCGGCATTGCATTCAAATTCACATGTCTTGCTCTTGGTGCATACTCAGTTGATGCAGTCTTAAGGCAGGAATTTGGTGGAGTCGCCACTGGCTGACCTACGGAGTTGTTTCCTTATTGATCTCTTCATCACACAAACACTGTCTGTTGCCAGGCTGTAATACACGATTCTCACAATTAATGTTGTGTTTCGACGGGCAAAGACTGTAGCAGGCCTCAAGTGATGAACGGCATCATGTCTCATAATGGTCCCTCCTCGTGAACGGCGCATGCTCTGAGATGGCGGCGACGCGCGGTTGCACACGTGACACACAATCACTTCCGCGCTCTGCCAAATTAAGGCTTTCTTTATCGTTAATTGGGGTTTTACATTCTAGGAAATCCACAGGACGTATCAGGATTGCTGGCCAACGTGAACCGTACGAGCTCACGACCGCTGTATAGTGCTGCAACACAGGGATCCCAAGCCGACGACACCATCAACCAATATCCCATTCAGTCAAATTGAAGTTGAACAAATCAGTCGCCATGAAAGATGGATACTACCCATCACCCAGTATCATGATCGTTTTATACTGCTGCCATGCGGAGGGGACCGATTCTGACAGTACGTCAATCAGTCGGTGAACGCGAATGCCGTATATCTATATTTATTGCCGGGTTAATATAATTCAGCAGAGTGCCGTCATGGATTTGAAATAAACTTGAAAGCTAGGTTGCATTTATATTTGATATTTAGAACACAAAGCACCACAGTCTTATTCTGCTGATTGATGTTTGTCTTGTATCATTTGAACCCGTCCTCATATGACCTTAGCTGTTGCTAGGACGTAAAAACAACAACAAACAAACAATGTATCGTTTCAAAGGCCAAACAAAACTAAAGCAAAATAGGTTCTATTTGTTTAGTATTGTTGCATGTGTAGGTATATTTCAAACGTACTTAAGGGGAATATTCAAAATGTAAATAAACGAAAATGGCATTATTTGACATATTATTGTGCTACTATTAGAAATGTATATATCTACAACATTTCCGACGGCACAAAATAAATGTGGAGAGCGGGTAAACAAACAAATTCACAGATGTCACATAGTTTGCACCTAGCATCAACGGGAAAGTTCCTAGGATGAATGGACTGCATAATAAGAAAACAAAATCGAAGCCAGTGCTATGAACCTACCGTTGTTGCGTAGACTGTGAGTATAATTATTCCCCGGTATGCAAACTCCCCCTGACCTATAGGTCACGGGTGACACAGGCCACAGCGGATGTGGGTACTCTCTAAGTGAGGCGAGGATCCATTAATACATCCATCTATCCATGCATCCATCCCTCGTAGTTGGGACTACCTGTGTTGTCCACTGACTCCGTCGGCTTCCGTTAGGTAAAATCCGCGTGTCTCGCTGGACTGCCGGCCTGCTGGGATTGTAAGCATATCTAAGTGGCCGCCGGCCTCTCCCCCCGCCCCGTCCCGTACTCCCGCCTAGCCAGGGTCACGTGCCGACCGGGGGAGCAGCAATCTGATTGGACGGCGCGGACAGACCACGTGACTAGGCTGCGGTTAAGGTCCGCCGCTCGGCGCTCACGTGCTGAGAGCTGCTGGTCGCCGCTCTGCGTGTTGGGAGCCGAGTGTGAGGGAGGCGGGAACCGGCGGGCGGGAGAGCGCAGGGGCGGGACTGGGCAGCATGCCCTCGACCAATCGCCGCCCAGCATTCGGCACTCCGCAGCGCGGAGCTGGGGTCTGGCAATGGGCGAGCGGCAGGGAAGGGGGATGGCGCGCGGCCGACGGGCGGCAGGAGGGAGGGAGGCTGGAGGAGTGGAAGAGTGGAGGAGTGGAGGAGTGGAGGAGTGGAGGAGTGGAGGAGTGGAGGAGTGGAGGAGTGGAGGAGTGGAGAAGTGGAGGAGTGGAGTAGCGGAGGAGTGGAGGAGTGGAGGAGTGGAGGAGTGGAGGGGTGGAGTAGTGGAGGAGTGGAGGAGTGGAGAAGTGGAGTAGTGGAGGAGTGGAGGAGTGGAGGAGTGGTGGAGTGGAGAAGTGGAGGAGTGGAAGAGTTGAGGAGTGGACGAGTGGAGGGGTGGAGGAATGGAGGAGTGGAGGAGTGGAGGAGTCGAAGAGTCGAGGAGTAGAGGAGTCGAGGAGTCGACGACTTGAGGGACAGACTTGAGGTGAGAAATGGAGGAATGGAGGAGTGGACGAGCGGATGAGTAGAGGAGTGGAGGCGTGGAGGAGTGGAGGAATGGAGGAGCAGAGGAGTGGAATAGTGGAGGAGTAGAAGAATGGAAGAGTGAAGGAATGGAAGAATTGATAAGTGGAAGAGTGGAGGAGTGGACGAGTGAAGGAGTGGAGGAGTGGAAGAATGTAGGAGTGGAGGAGAGATACATGGAAAAGTGAGGGTATGGAGAAGTGGAAGAATGGAGGAGTGGAGGAGTGAATGAGTGGAGGAGTGGAAGAGTGGAAGAATGTAGTAGGGAATGAGTGCATGAATGGAAAAGTGAGGGATGGAGCAGTGGAAGAATGGAGGAGTGGAGGAGCGGAGGAGAGGAGGAGTGGAGGAATGGAAGAGGGGCGGAGTGGAGGAAAGACGGGAATCTGGGGATGAAGGAGCAAGGAGTTGAGGAGTGAGGAGAGCGGCTTGGAGAGAGGTCGCCCGTAGCGGGGCTTAGCCTGGAGGAAGAGGGAGGAGGAAGGAAGAGGAAGGTGAGGGGGGAGGATTATGAAATGAGGAAGGAGAAGGAGGGACGGAGCGAGGGAAGAAGGCATAGGGACGGTAAAGGGAGAGTGAACAGAAGTGGACACAAGGACACAGAAATGGTGGGACAGGCGACAAGCGGCGCACAGAGGGGGCGGGTTTGGTACCGTGTTACCGGGGGACTAGCTACCTGAATGAGGTAATCACTAGCTGCCAGTGGCACACAGAGGGGGCGGGTTCGGTACTGTGTTACAGGGGGACAAGCTACCGGAATAAGGTAATCATCGGCTGCCAGAGGCGCACAGAGTGGGTTACAGGGGGACAAACTACCTGAAGGAGGTAATCACCGGGTGCCAGCGGCACACAGACGGGGCAGGTTCTGTATACTATTACCGGGGGACTAGCTACCTGAATAAGGTAATCACCAGCTGTCAGTGGCACACACAGGGGGCGGGTTCGGTACCGTGTTACAGGGGGACAATCTACCGGAATAAGGTAATCACCGGCTGCCAGTGGTGCACAGAGGGGGCGGGTTTGGTACTATGTTACAGGATGACAAGCTAGATGAAAGAGGTAATCACCGAGGAAGTTGGAGGGGAGGAGGATTATGAAATGAGGAAGGAGAAGGAGGGATGGAGTGAGGGAAGAAGGCATAGGGACGGCGAGGGGAGAGTAAACAGAAGTAGACACAAGGACACGGAAATGGTGGGACAGGCGACGAGCGGCGCACAGAGCGGGTGGGTTCGGTACCGTGTTACCGGGGGACTAGCTACCTGAATGAGGTAATCACCGGCTGCCAGTGGCACACAGAGGGGGCGGGCTCGGTACTGTGTTACCGGGGGATAAGCTACCTGAATGAGGTAATCACCGGCTGCCAGTGGCACACAGAGGGGGCGGGTTCTGTACTGTGTTACCAGGGGATTAGCTACCTGAATGAGGTAATCACCGGCTGCCACTGGCACACGGAGGGGGCAGGTTCGGTACCGTGTTACCAGGGAACAAGCTACCTGAATCATGATATCAGAACCAACGAACTGTAACGAGCCTGCACCCGTCCTGACGGGTGCAGGTGTGTCAGGTGGGTCAAATGTGACTGGTATGGCAGATTTGACATGTGTGGCAGATGTGACATGTGTGACAGTATGTGAGTTGTGTGGCAGGTGTGACAGGTATGCCAGATATGTCAGGTGTGACAGGGGTGACAGGCGTGAAAGGTATGCCAGTTATGGCAGGTATGGCAGGTATGACAGGTATGACCGATGTGACAGGTGTGACAGGTGTGACATGTACGACCTGTATGGCAGGCATATCAGGTGTGCCAGTGATGTCATGTGTGGCAGGTGTGACATATGTGGCAGGTGTGACAGTTGTGACAGGTGGCGTAGGTGTAACAGGTGTGGGATGTGTGGGAGGTGTAGCAGGTGTGTCAGGTATGACAGGTGTGGGATGTGTGGCAGGTGTGACAGATGTGGCAGGTGTGGGATGTGTGGCAAGTGCGGCAGGTGCGCCAGGTGTAGCTAGCGTGTGAGATGATGGGTGAGAACGTTGGCATGTTGCGCCTCAGGGTTCAGGTGCGTCCGGTGTCAACTGCGAGTTGTGTGTATTTTCGTATTTGGGGTTTACATCCCAGGAACATTTAATCTAATATCAGGACGGATGCTGTATACGCTTTGTAAGTCATATGTTTGACTCGGCCATGGTTTGAATTCACGAGCTCCCGCACAGGAAGATAGTCAGCGCTCTTAACGAATGTATGTGAGGTGTGTGAGCTTTGTGAGGTGTGTGAGGTGTGAGGTGTGTGACGACTGTGACATATGTGATGGGTGTACGGTGTGTGATGTGTGTGATGTGTGTGGGGAGTGTGAGGTGGGTGAGGTGTGTGAGGTGTGACGTGTGTGCGGTGTGTTTATGAGTGTTTATGAGTGAAGTGTGAGGACTTTGAGGTGTAAGGTGTGTAATGTTTGAGGAGTGATGTGTTAGGTGTCAGATGTGAAGCGACCTGTTCACGGAAGTTGATTGCAGGGTGATATAATGACATGTGATTGATGACATAAAACTGTTATAATAGTAAAGTGAATATCAAACTTGAGAAAATGTTGTGGCTAGAGTGTCTGCCTTTTTGCTAGGTCGGACTCCTAATCCGAAGCTTGGTGGTTCGATTCCACATGCCCCCACCTCTGCCAATTTGGATTTTGACTGCTGTGTATAACTTACAGCATCATCAAAGGCTCGTTGCTCTCATACCAAGATATGTGGTGTGGGAAGTTAAAAGTCCATTGCATCGGTAAAAGTGGAGGCTCGGGCTTTCTATCTGTCTAATGGTGAAAACAAGTGTATTCACAGTTATCCATGGTCGGCAGTATAAATCTTCAAGAAAACCCCCTCCCACCCCCACAACAAAAATGGTTTGTGGTGCCGTCAGCAAAACTAATACAACGGCCTGTCTTCATCACAGATTCGATTGCCAGGCGTGCTACCGAATTATTTGTTTATCGGGTCGATATGGCAGGGAGAGCACGGGACCGACACACCGCGGGGAGGCGCTGTCACCTCGCCACCCACGCCGGTGTATGTTGAACGATGGTTGAACAAGGATGAACAGGGCCAGTATGAATTAGAAAAGTTGGAAGAATAGGGACAATGAGATTGGGATATATATATATATATATATTATATATTATATATATATATATTATATATATATATATGTGATGTATGATACATGATACGAGTATAAATGCAAGGGGAACATATACTGTATATATATATATATATATTCCTCCTTGGCGCATTGGTGGTCAACCCCCCCCCCCCCCCCCTAGGTGTCGGGAAATTTGGTGGGCCGGGCCCCCCTCGCACTACACACACCCGAGGAATATATATAATATATATAATATATATATGAACTAGTAAGATGACAACACCACTGCTACTCAACTCATAACTTTACTATATGTCCAACAGGAATTAGCCGGTTATAGCAGATATGGCAGATACGTAGTATAAGTCTTAACAAAACGGCTCTGGTGTTGTGTTCAGAGCATGGCTGCCATCCTGGTGAAATCCCAAATGGTTCTCCTTTATTAAATCTATTAGGTGATACCCAGAGACATACAACAGCATTTCTGGATTGAGTTAATTCATTCTCCCTTTTAGCCAATAGGAATAAATCTGCGTCCATCCATGGTTGAGTGACACAACTACTAGAAGTGATGACAATTTGGACTGACTGGCTGGATCATGGCCTGGCATGGGACACCATCTATGTGGACTTCTCCAAAGCCTTTGATAGTGTGCCCCACAAAAGACTATTAATCAAAATCAAAGCTCTGGGAATATCCGGATCAATTTCTGAATGGATACAGGATTTCCTGTCTGAGAGAAAGCAAAGGGTAGTCGTAGGTAATAACAAAATCTTCCCTTAAGAATGTCACCTCAGGAATACCTCAGGGAAGTGTGCTGGGACCAATATTATTTGTAATATTTATAAATGACCTGCCAGTCAGTGTCTCATCAAACCTAAAGATGTTTGTGGATGACACAAAAGTCTTTCGAGCCACAAAAGATGTAAGAGATAAAAATCTCTTGCAAGAGGATATTCTGAAACTCGCACAATGGTCCGAGAAATGGCAATTGCCCTTCAATGAAAAGAAGTGCAAAATTATTCATTACGGGAAAAATAATCCTCATTATGCCTATAATATGAAGAACACTGTCCTGCAATTAGACAGCTATGAAAAGGACTTGGGCGTAACCTTTGACTCCCAACTCTCCTTTCAGAAACACATGAGGACTATCATCTCAAATGCTAACCAGAGAGTAGGAATAATTAAAAGAACTTTCCATTGCCTCAACAATAACAATTTTCTCATTCTATTTAAGTCCCTTGTTAGGCCAATTTTGGAATGCTGTCCACAAATTTGGAGCCTAATTGTTCGGAAAGATATTCTGGAGATCGAAAAGGTTTTTTATTGATGTCTTAAAATCCCATCCCATGCTGACCAGTTTTCAGGAGAGTGACCCATATATATATGTGTGTATGTATCTACACGTTTCCGTGTCTAATTCCGAACAAGGCATGGAGAATAGGCGGTCAGGTTATGCAATTAAAACTTGAATTTTCTATTGAGGGTCGAGGAAAGGACATTCAACTTTCTGGTATTAATTGGTGTACGCCCTCACCTGAGATCAGATGAACTGAGTCGAGTTTGCTCCGTGCATAGTGGTTATCTCCTCCTCAACATCCCTAACACTGACCTCCATCTCGCACAGACCTTGTATTAGTTTTTTTACTAATGATGTTGAAAATTGTTATTACACTTGAATAACCTGTTTTGTGAGCACTGTGGCTTCTTATCAGTTAGTGTGTTTATGAACTCGTTATGGATGAGATGATGAGACGGTGATGGTGATATCGTGTGAACGATATAAACAGTAGCAGGAAACTTTTAGGCTCTACCCATATTATGGGCAACTTATTTTGTACATGTAGGCTGGAGACACTTATTTGACTTTACAATATTTAATTGATTTGCTGATCCTACCTGGGAGGACGTTTTAGTACTATGGGTATGCCTTACTTCTATGGTTAATAGCTTCTTTGTAATTATGTAGAATATGGTTGCAGAAGGCATTTTAATTATCTCGGTCAAGTATAGCTGTGTGGTTAGTATATATCTGCTTCAGTAGTTCGGTTAGGTGTTACAGGGTAACTTTCATGTGGCTTTGTTGTTAGTATATATCTGCTTCAGTAGTTTGGTTAGGTGTTACAGGGTAACTTTCATGTGGCTTTGTTGTTAGTATACAGCTGCTTCAGTAGTTTGGTTAGGTGTTACAGCGTAACTTTCATGTGGCTTTGTGGTTAGTATATATCTGCTTCAGTAGTTCGGTTAGGTGTTACAGGGTAACATTCATGTGGCTTTGTGGTTAGTATATATCGGCTTCAGTAGTTTGGTTAGGTGTTACAGGGTAACTTTCATGTGGCTTTGTGGTTAGTATACATCTGCTTCAGTAGTTCGGTTAGGTGTTACAGGGTAACTTTCATGTGGCTTTGTGGTTAGTATATATCTGCTTCAGTAGTTCGGTTAGGTGTTAGAGGGTAACTTTCATGTGGCTTTGTGGTTAGTATATATCTGCTTCAGTAGTTCGGTTAGGTGTGACAGGGTAACTTTCATGTGGCTTTCTGGTTAGTATATATCTGCTTCAGTAGTTCGGTTAGGTGTTACAGGGTAACTTTCATGTGGCTTTGTGGTTAGTATACATCTGCTTCAGTAGTTCGGTTAGGTGTTACAGGGTAACTTTCATGTGGCTGTGTGGTTAGTATACAGCTGCTTCAGTAGTTCGGTTAGGTGCTACAGGGTAACTTTCATGTGGCTTTGTGGTTAGTATATAGCTGCTTCAGTAATTGGTTAGGTGTTACAGGGTAACTTTCATGTGGCTTTGTTGTTAGTATACAGCTGCTTCAGTAGTTTGGTTAGGTGTTACAGCGTAACTTTCATGTGGCTTTGTGGTTAGTATATATCTGCTTCAGGAGTTCGGTTAGGTGTTACAGGGTAACTTTCATGTGGCTTTGTGGTTAGTATACATCTGCTTCAGTAGTTCGGTTAGGTGTTACAGGGTAACTTTCATGTGGCTTTGTGGTTAGTATATATCTGCTTCAGTAGTTCGGTTAGGTGTTAGAGGGTAACTTTCATGTGGCTTTGTGGTTAGTATATATCTGCTTCAGTAGTTTGGTTAGGTGTTACAGGGTAACTTTCATGTGGCTTTGTGGTTAGTATATATCTGCTTCAGTAGTTCGGTTAGGTGTTACAGGGTAACTTTCATGTGGCTTTGTGGTTAGTATACATCTGCTTCAGTAGTTCGGTTAGGTGTTACAGGGTAACTTTCATGTGGCTTTGTGGTTAGTATACAGCTGCTTCAGTAGTTCGGTTAGGTGTTACAGGGTAACTTTCATGTGGCTTTGTGGTTAGTATATAGCTGCTTCAGTAATTGGTTAGGTGTTACAGGGTAACTTTCATGTGGCTTTGTTGTTAGTATACAGCTGCTTCAGTAGTTTGGTTAGGTGTTACAGCGTAACTTTCATGTGGCTTTGTGGGTTCTGTTTTGTTGTTGGGAGGAGGTGGGAGATTTGAGGGGATGGAAAGCAAAGAAGAGAGGGGGGCTGAGGAGGGATTTGGACTAGGGCTTATTTTTGTTCTCAACTCGTGTGGTCTAACCAAGTAGTTTTATTAATCTATGTCCACGTTGGATTCTGCACCTTTAATTTAGATTTACATTGTAGGTAGGTTGATACATTTTATATTTTGGGACAGATTTTGTTCCCAAGTTGGGTTCCTTGATAAATAGGTGCTCTTTGAAGTTTGGTAGCCCTTAAATAGAAGCACATAAGTCCTAAGAGATGCCTTGTGTGTCTTGTCTCTAATCTCTCCCCCCTTTAGGATATAGTTCATCTATCTATAGTGTGTGGCCTTTGTAAACTATACTTCGTTTCCTGTTTAGCATTGTTTAAAGCTTCCCTTGTTGCTGTTTAGCAAGTCATTAATAAATTAGATAAATAACATCAATTATTGGAGGGATAATTGTTTTGTACTTATAAGTTATATCAGTATATTCTCATCCCCCAAGAAAACAACCAGGTCGGTGTTCCAGTGTCTGCTCCGTGAGTCCTGCAGCTCGGTCCCTGCAGCCCGGCCCCTGCGCCATGGTCCCGTCCACGCCGGTCCATACGCCGCAGTCGCAGCACCCCGGTCCATACGCCCCGGTCGCAGCACCCCGTCCCTGCGACCCGATCCCGACTCCCCAGTACCTTCACTCTCGTCCTTGCGCCCCGGTTGCAACATCCTGGTCCCTGCGTCCTGGTCCCTTCATCGCGGTCCCTGCGCCCCGGTCCCGATTCCTGCCTCCTGCTGCCCGTCACGTGCGCACGCGCCATTAATACGTGATGCAATCATGAGTCTAGTCAGGCCGGCAGTAATCTGATAATCCAGCCTAATTATGACTCGTCTCAGACCCGCCCATTTCGGGTGGCTTATTAAGACTCCGGGTTACCATGGTGTCGCCGAGTCCGTGCCGTCGGTGTCGTGATCCCTCCTGTCCGCCCGGCTCTTCCTCCCTCCCCTTCACAGTGCACGTTCATCTCCTCGCCAAATACCTTCTCCTTGTCCTCCTCTAAAGCATTATCCTCCTCCTTCTCCTCCTTCACCTTCTCCTCCTTCTCCTCCTTCTCGCTCCTTCCACACTCCCTTTCCTCGTACACATTTCCCTCTTTTATCGCTCCTCCTCCCCTTCTCCCTAAAATCGCTCCTGGTCCTTTCTCCCTAATATCGTTACTCTCCCCTTTCTCAGGAACATCACTTCTCCTCCCATTCTCTCTAATATTGCTCCCTCTCCTCCCCTTCTCCCTAATAACGCTCTTACTGTAGTGCTCCGCCCGTCCTCCAGCTGTCCCACCCCCTACCCATTACCATACATGGCCCTTTGGTCAGGTAGTATCGCACCTTCACCCGATGTATAAGCTGTGCTGATAACACATCTTCCACTGGGTGATCGTCATTGCGATCCTCAGCAACACCTCCTGGCCAATCATAACGACTTCAGACTAGCTTAAGGCTGGACGCCGCATGCTGAGTAGCGATACACGTTTGAATCAAAGCAAGCCCAGCTAGTAAAGCTCCAATCGAACTGGTCATGTATGACCGTAAATAGGGCTGAGAAATGAGTGCCAACAGTGACACACGTTGCAATGTCGAGTGGTTTGTACAGTCTGATAAGAATGGTATCAGCATGAACATAATTACATCACAATAAATGCAGCTGAAACAGAGGACATATATGTCGTGATATATCTATATATATATATGTTTTAAATATATATATATAGGAATGACCAGTTGCTGACACACCGGCTGCTTTTCTATATTTAGAGCCGATATGACATCTGCTGTGATACCCAGTGGAATCCCCCGTGATTTGTACAAACTGTTAATAATGATATCAGCACAGTTTAGCCCAAGAATGTAAGTCAATCCTGAACCGTTATCCGCATAAACCCACATCCAATAGTACCAACAGCAGCAAATCATACACATAGGATCAGTGTCTCCTCACAGGTATGATTAGTGAATCGATGATGCCGTGTAAAGTCACATGATGATCCTCCAGTCTACGTGTACAGAATAATATCTCTCAAATATTTGCAATGCCTGATTGCTACCTGTTATTGCCTATATTGTTCATCCCATCTAATCATCTCATCCATTCATAGTTCATATGCAAGATAACTGTTAAAGCGAGAATGCCAGCACCTTGGTGATGATTAATTATGTTATTCAACTAAAATAACATTTTTGCACGAAAAGAAAATGGTGTTGTTATATAGTAATAAGTATGTGTAATTATATACATATTACAATTCCGCTGACTAACGCAGGGTTTATCCCAGACTGACCCTGGTTTTATAGGATGATGTTCTGCGTGTCTGACCTGATATCAGCCAACAACTGTTTAACACCAATCGGATTGTGAAGGAGCGTGTAAATATTTCCCAATTATCGCCTACTTCGCTTGCCCCGACTGCCGTTACCACAAGGTATGTGCCTTCACTACTGCAGAATGGATCCTCTTCCACTCACAGACCCCTACTCCCGACATACTCTCTGTGTACAGTAGTGGTGGGCAGTGCCAATTACGACAACCACCACAAGCTGGACAATCTCAATAACAGAGGTTGTACAGAATCCTCACAGTTCAGACAATCTCGACAACCACTACAAGCTAGACAATCTCAATAACAGAGGATGTACAGAATCCTCACAGTTCAGACAATCTTGACAACTGCAACAAGCTGGACAATCTCAATAACAGAGGGTGTACAGAATCCTCACAGTTCAGACAATCTCGACAACCACCACAAGCTGGACAATCTCAATAACAGAGGATGTACAAAATCCTCACAGTTCAGACAATCTGGACAACCACCACAAGCTGGACAATTTCAATAACAGAGGATGTACAGAATCCTCACAGTTCAGACAATCTCGATAAAATCTACAATCACAATTATTGCACCCAGTTGCAACAATCATTAACAGTCGCGAATCGTGGCAATCGCAATAATTGCACACAATCGCGATGAACCGAATATTCCCGACAATGACGTCCATTGTACACACATGCAATATCATGCACAGTCAATAATAATGACAATCAAGGCATTTATGAAAAATGCACAAAATCGTGACTCTCGATGCCATCGTGACAATTGTGACAATAGTGACCAAATATTTGCAGTTGCATCGATTCGCTATTCAAACACTTATCTGCATAATACAGGTTTTCCTGATCAAAGGCAACTGATTTACTCAGCCAGTGTCAGGGGGTGAGGTGGGCCTGAGAGTGGCTATAAGGGGATATGTATTGAGTTTCACGCGGCTATGTTTCTTAGATCAATGATTGCTTATAAACCAACACCCAAATTCAACTGTCAAATAAATCTACTATTCTGTTCTAAAGAGACACACTACGAATAAGGTGAAATACTGTTAAATTTAAATTCATTCTTCCTGCTCTGGAGGTGTTACGCAATGTTGATACAAACACACTAAATGCAGGTCGGACAGACCTTTATTCCTCATAGCACTCTCATTAATAGAAAGGCCAGACTGACAGAGTGAGGTGTCACCATTATTTATGGCGAAGTCCAGCTCCAGACGCCTAGTGGCGGCTCGGGTGTGAAGCCGGCTGGCTTTGAGAGCTGTTGACAGCATGTCATGCACCTGTCTACACGCCAAGCTATGTTGAACAGAATCGCGCAGAATCCTGCAACAGGGTGGATATATGAGAGTTGCAGCCATCCATTGGGTCTGCTGCGGCATGTTCATTAATTAACCCGGGTTGTTACAGACGAAAGACATGCTTTCAAATGGATGCAACCTTACGCAGTAATCTGAAGGAGTGGGTCTCGTGATTGCAAATTTGCTAAAAACCAAAAGTAGAGTGAGGTCCATTAATTTAAAGTCACTGTTCCCACTCATTAGGAGTGTCTGCTTGTCACACGCACATCTGTTAAATCGTATCATTTGTTTGATATATGATGCACTGAGCTATTTCAATATCCATTCTGAAAGTATGTTTTATTAACTTCATATGGCACTAACCATCTACCCTCCTCATAACAACTGCAGACAACAAGTAAGGGGTGATATATTACACATTCGTGTTCATGCGCTTTATTCCCTGCATGCTTGTCTGCTCTGCTCTAATCTGATCATCTCGTTATCTTCCCCAAATATCCATGAAGCACATTAAATGTTGTTCTTCTAATTGTGAATTGTTTCTCAGGCAATGTCGCTAATCCAACATTGGATGCTGGTAACAAACTAACCTGGATTAACGCAGGCTGATTCATAACTGTATTTGAAATACTATAGGAACCGACTAATGTTGGGCGACAGGCAACAATTTAGCTGATATCATGATAGTTATAAGTTGGCTCATAGCCTGCGGTACATTTCTCATAGCCAATGCTGTTTACAAATGAAGACACAACATAGCGTGTTAGCGGACTGGCAGGTTTAAGCAGAACTATGGCTGGAGTGTGTATGCCACGTTTAGCGCAGATAGACGAACATAACAACATCGCATGACGACGCGCAACAGCAATGATGGCACAATTAGCGGCAGGACAATTCTTAGCCAGGTGGGACACGTGGCGGATGGTGTGGTGATCGTGATGTGGTGATAGTGTGGTGGTGGTGTGACTAGTGTGATGTGGTGTGACTGATGTGGTGATGTTGGTGTGACTGGTGTGGTGGTGGTGTAACAAGTGTGGTGTGGTGTGACATGTGGTGATGGTGGTGTGACTGGTATGACTGATGTGATGGTGGTGTAACTAGTGTGATGTGGCGTGACTGATGTGGTGATGTTGGTGTGACTGGTGTGATGATGGTGTGACTAGTGTGATGTGGTGTGACTAGTGTGATGTGGTGTGACATGTGGTGATGGTGGTGTGACTGGTGTGACTGATGTGATGGTGGTGTAACTAGTGTGATGTGGTGTCACTGATGTGGTGATGTTGGTGTGACTGGTGTGATGGTGGTGTGACTGGTGTGATGGGGTGTGACTGGTGTGATGGGGTGTGGCAGATGTGGTGATGTTAGTGTGACTGGTGTGATGTGGTGTGACTGAGGTGATGATGGTGGTGTGACTGGTGTGATGGTGGTGTGATGTGGTGTCACTGATGTGGTGATGTTGGTGTGACTGGTGTGATGGTGGTGTGACTGGTGTGATGGGGTGTGACTGATGTGATGGGGTGTGGCTAATGTGGTGATGTTCGTGTGACTGGTGTGATGTGGTGTGACTGATGTGGCGATGTTGGTGTGACTGGTGTGATGGTGGTGTGATGTGGTGTGGCTGATGTGGTGATGTTGGTGTGACTGGTGTGATGGTGGTGTGACTGGTGTGATGGGGTGTGACTGATGTGGTGATGTTGGTGTGACCGGTGTGATGGTGGTGTGACTGGTGCAGTGGTGGTGTGACCGTTGTGATGGTGTAGATGTTATGCTGGTAGTGGACCGGTTGTTTATCTTATTACATGGGTTTGGAAGTTGTCAGGGTGCGTATTAAATATGTGAAGTGTGTAAAGGGTGTGAACGGTGTGAAGGGCGGGAAGGTGGTGTGGAAGTTGTGGCTTGGTTGTGAAGGCGTGAACGTGATGTGGGTGCTGCAGTGTGGGCGTGAGGGGCGTTGAGGTGTGAACGTGATGTATGAACGTGGTGTGTGTGATGCGGTGTGGGTGTGATGGGTGTGGTGCTTGTGTGGAGGTTGTAGGCTGAGTGTGGAGGTGTGGACGTGGGTAGGTGGTGTCGTACAGGTGTGCTGGTGTTTTGGTTGTGTGGCGTGTTTGAATTGCAGCAGGGCCAGGTCCCAATAAATGATCTTAATATTCCTTCTATATGCAGCAATATCTATTTACCAGCATCTAAGGGCAAATGTAGCCAAGTCCTTTGGTTCAGAAATTGTCTTTGGTTCATCGCAGTGTGCAACTTTAATTCACTTCGCTTTTCTTCGTACGTAAACAATTGTTTTTAAATATCCCTTAATTAGCAATCGATTGCCATTAGGCGCCCTTTTGTGACCTAATTACACCCATCACGTTTGACCTATTAATTCCCCACATATTTCAGGGTGAAGGGTGGGTGCCTAACCAAACAAACTTGTCACGTAATCAGGTCCTGACTCGCCTCCTGCCTGTATTATACAGCCTGACTGAGAAAGTTGGAACCCTATCGAGAACAGACACTTTCACGCAATGCATTGAAGTCTGTTCCTGAAATGAAAATACTATGAACCTTGCTGATTTTCTGTGCATAGTCCCTTATTTAATGTTGTGATGATCGCGTATCATGACAGAGCACCAGCCTTGGCTAGTTTGTGTATGTATGTATGACCGACGTAGTGTGATGTAACTCTGTACCAGGATGTTCAGTAGTAGTATGTATGTATGACCGACGTAGTATGATGTAACTCTGTACTGGGATGTTCAGTACTAGTATGTATGTATGACCAATGTAGTGTGATGTAACTCTGTACCGGGATGTTCAGTAGTAGTATGTATGTATGACTGACATAGTGTGATGTAACTCTGTACCAGGATGTTCAGTAGTAGTATGTATGTATGACCGACGTAGTGTGATGTAACTCTGTACCGGGATGTCCAGTAGTATGTATATATGACTGACATAGTGTGATGTAACTCTGTACCAGGATGTCCAGTAGTAGTATGTATGTATGACCGACGTAGTGTGATGTAACTCTGTATCAGGATGTTCAGTAGTAGTATGTATGTATGACCAATGTAGTGTGATGTAACTCTGTAGTGGGATGTTCAGTACTAGTATGTCAGTATGACTGACGTAGTGTGATGTAACTCTGTACCAGGATGTGCAGTAGTAGTATGTATGTATGTATGACTGACATA